>PVHT020000027.1:3205276-3300211 GCA_004024745.2 Catagonus wagneri
TTAATTTCTGGATATTCAGCCTTAATTCTTCAAGTATTTTCATTACCTCCCTTCTGAACTCCATTTCTGACAGACTACAGAGGTCAGTTTCAGTGTTGGCTGCTTTAAATGACTTGTCCTGTTCTTCTAACTGGGAATGGTTTTTGAGCTTCTTCATCTTGTTTGTGGTTTTCTTTTTCTGTGAGTTTGGGGAGGCCACACTGTAGACTTGGAAGGCTACTTCTAGGGAGGAGCTCCCCTTTGTATTTTTTGGTGGGGTTACTATTTATTTTTGGTGTGGGAGTTCGACTATTTGATGTCTATTTCTTTGGAATGAGCAGGCTGTTATCTCAGTGGTACTCTGAGTGTTCTCTGTGAGAGTGTAGGAATGGCTAAAGTCGACAGTGGGAGCCTAGACTCTACGCTCTCAATTGCAGGAAGGTGGCGCTGTCCACCCCTAGTTGCCTGGCCCTGGGAAGTGGTCGCAAGCTCTAGGCAGATCTACCAGGTGTCTTAAGCCTTTGGCAATAGCAGGAGCAGGAAGTATGATTTCCCCTGGGAGTGAGAGCCATGGGAAACTAGTGTTCGAATGCAAAGTCCTCTTTTGAGGTCACTGGAACCACAAGCGGTACCCGTCAGAGGCTGGCTCAGCAGGCTGGCGTTTGTTCCGCCCTTCCGCTGATGCTTTCTCGTCTGTTGGGGCGGGCGGCAGCAGCTGGTGCCAGCCCCGCTCCTCTGCGAAAGCTAGCTCCGTGTGGTCGTGTACTGCTCCGCCCACCAGAGCTACCAGCTCTGTGGGCTGACGCAGTTGCCTAGGTCCGTACACCGGCCCAGGGCCCCGCCACCCCCGCCAATGCTGGCTGGCACAGGTGCCTGGGTCCACAACCTGGCACCATGCTCTGCCCACAGGCTTCAAGGCACGGCTCCGTTCCCGCCGCTGCAGCTGCAGCCTCCACTGGCTCCGCCCCACTTCCACTCTCTTTGGTGGGTCACCGTCGCCCTGCCCTGCGCACTAGTTTAGTTTGCTTCCTATGGCGGCCAGCCCCTCCTCCTCTCCTCTTCCCTAACAATGGAGGCTTGCCTCCACTGCGGGACCAGGCTTCCTTGGTTCCCTCAGTCCTGCTTTTTCTCTCCACAAATCCTAGAATATCGCTGTTCCTTGTCCTATTCCCACAATGGCCGCGACCACCGACCTCTGCCCTCTCGCAGGGACTAACCTTAGGAATCTGTGTCTTAGCTCCCAGGCACCTCCCGGGGCCTCAGTCTGTGGTGTCTGCGCTGGTATTCAGGTCTCTAACTCCAGTTTTCCTGTGCCGGTATTCAGGTCTCTAACTCCGATTTTCCTATCTCAATCCAGCTGCTGCATTTTTCTCAGGCTTTGATGTCCCTCTAGTTCCGTTGGTTGTTGATCCTCTGATCGTTGTTTAGGTTTCTTCCCAGGAAACTTTTCTGTTTCACAGCTCCCTCCCTGGAGTGCCAGTTACGGTCCTAATTGCTTTTCTCTCTCACTTTTTTTTTTCTTCAATTGTTCTACCCGGTTATTTCAAGGGTTTCTTGCAGTTTTTGGAGGTTTAAATTAATCAGCATTCAGATGATGATTTGTCCAACTTGTTTTATATTTAGATGCGTTTTTTGATGTATTTGTGGGAGAGGGTGAGTGCAAACTCTTACTCCTCCGCCATCTTGCCACAGTCCCCCTGTTTATATATTTTTGAGATTAAGCCCTTGTCAGTTGCATCATTTGACACTATTTTCTCCCATTCTGTAAGTTCTCTTTCAGTTTTCTTTTTGGTTTCCTTTGCTGTGCAAAACTTGTCAGCTTAATTAGGTCTCTTTGGTTTATCTTTGCTTTTATTTCTGTTGCTTTGGGAGACTGACCTGAGAAAACATTTGTAAGGTTGATGTCAGAGAATGTTTTGCCAATGTTTTCTTCCAGGAGTTTAATGGTATCTTGTCTTATACTTAAGTCTTTAAGCCATTTAGAGTTTATTTTTGTGCATGGTGTGAGAGTGTGTTCTAGTTTCATTGATTTGCATGCAGCTGTCCAGGTTTCCCAGCAATGCATACTGAACAGACTGTCATTTTCCCATTTAATATTCTTGCCTCCTTTGTCAAAAAGCAGTTGACTGTAGACATCTGGGTTTATTTCTGGGTTCTCTATTCTGTTCCATTGGTCTGTATGTCTGTTTTGGTACCAGTACCACGCTGTTTTGATTACTGTGGCCTTGAAATATTGTCTGAACTCTGGGAGAGTTATGCCTCGTGCTTGGATTATGCTCCTCAGAGTTGCTTTGACGATTCTGGGTCTTTGGTGGTTCCATATAAAATTTTGGATTGTTTGTTCTAGTTCTGTGAAGAATGTCTTGGGTAATTTGATAGGGATTGCATTGAATCTGTAAATTGCTTTGGGTAGTATAGCCATTTTTACAATATTTATTTTTCCAGCCCATGAACATGGAATATCTTTCCTTTTCTTTGTATCTTCTTTGATCTCCTTCATTAATGTTTTGTAGTTTTCTGCATATAGGTCTTTCAGCTCCTTGGTCAAATTTATTCCCAGGTATTTGATTTTTTGGGGTGCTATTTTAAAAGGTAAAGTATTTTGATATTCTTTTTGTAATATTTCATTGCTAATATACAGAAATACTATTGATTTCTGAAGGTTAACCTTATATCCTGCAACTTTGCTGCATTTGTCTATAAGTTCAAATAATTTTGGGGTTGATTCCTTGGGGTTTTCTATATAAAGTATCATGTTATCTGAATAGAGTGATAGTTTACCTCTTCTCTTCCTTTTTTGGATGCCTTTTTTTTTCTTTTGTTTGTCTGATTGCTGTAGCTAGGACCTCCAATATTATGTTGAATAATAGTGGTGATAGTGGGCATCCCTGTCTTGTTCTGGATTTTAGTGGGAATGCTTTCAACTTTTCTCCATTGAGTGTTATATTTGACATGGGTTTATCATAAATGGCTTTTATTATGTTAAGGAATGTTCCCTGTATCCCCACTTTGGTAAGAGTTTTGATCAAGAATGGATGTTGGACTTTGTCAAATGCTTTTTCTGCATCTATTGAGGTGATCATGTGTTTTTTGACTTTTGTTAATGTGGTGTATAAGGTTGATTGATTTACATATTTTGAACCATCCTTGCGCACCTGGGATGAATCCCACCTGGTCATCGTGTATGATCCTTTTGATATGTTGTTAGATTCGGTTGGCTAAAACTTTGTTGAGAATTTTTGCATCTATATTCATCAAAGACATTGGCCTCTTGTTCTCTTTTTTTGTGGTGTCTTTGTCTGGTTTTGGAATTAAGGTGATGTTGGCATCATAGAAAGTCTTTGGGAGTGTTCCTTCTTCTCCAACCATTTGGAAAAGTTTAAAGAGAATGGGTATGAGTTCCCATTTGTATGTTTGGTAGAATTCACCTGTGAAGCCATCTGCTCCTGGACTTTTACTTGTAGGGAGTGTTTTGATGAGATTCTCAATTTCATTTCTAGTGATTGTTCTGTTCAGTTGATCTATTCCTGAGTCAGTTTTGGCAGTCTGTAAGTCTCTAAAAAGTTGTCCATTTCTTCTAGGTTATCAAATTTGTTGGCATACAATTGTTCCTAGTATTTTTCTCATGGTTTTTTGTATTTCTGTAATCTCCATTGTGACGTCTCCTTTTTCAGTTCTTATTTTGTTTATTTGGTTTTTTCTCTCCTCTTCTTGGTGCGTCTAGCCAGAGGTTTGTCAATTTTGTTTACCTTTTCAAAGAACCAGCTCTTAGTTTTATTTATTTTTTCTATTGTTTTTTGAGTCTCTATTTTACTGATTTCCTCTCTGATCTGAATGATTTCCTTCCTTCTGCTGACTTTAGGGTGTTTTTTTTCTTCTTTTTCTAATTCATTCAGGTGATGGGTTAGGTTGTCAATTTGAGATTTTTCTTCTTTTTGAGTAAGGCCTGTAATGCTATGAACTTCCCTCTGAGCACCACTTTTGCAGCATCCCTTAGATTTAGAGTCGTTGTGTCTTCATTCTCATTTGTCTCAAGGTATTTTTTTTAATTTCCTTCTGGGTTTCCTCATTGACCCAATCCTTTTTTAGTAGCATGTTGTTTAGTCTCCATGTAGTATGTTTGTTTGTTGTTATTTTTACTGTCATTATACTAGGAAGTGGATCTGAGAAGATATTACTGCAGTTTATGTCAGAGTGTGTTCAGTCTGTTTTCCACTAAGAGTTTAACAGTATCCAGTCATACATTTAGGTCTTTGATACATTTTGAGTTTATTTTTGTGTATTGTGTTAGAGAGTGTTCTAATTTCATTCTTTTGAATCTAGCCATCCAGTTGTCCCAGTACCACTTATTGAAGAGACTGTCATTTCTCCATTGTATATTATTGCCTCCTTTGTAATAGATTAATTGACCCAAGGTGCTTGGGTTTATTTCTGGCTTCTATTAATCTATATCTCTGTTTTTGTGCCAGTACCATATTGTTTCAATGACTGTAGCTTTGTAGAATTGTCTGAAGTCAGCGAGCCTGATTTCTCCAGTTATTTTTTTTTTCAAGGTTGCTTTGGCCATTTGTGGTCTTTTGTGTTTCCAAACACATTTTAAAACATTTTATTCTTGTTTTGTGAAAAATTCCATATTGGTCAAGATTGCACTGAATTTGTAGATTGCTTTGGGTAGTACTGTCATTTTGACAATATTGATTCTTCCAATCCAAAAGCATGGTATATCTTCACTCCCACTGAATGAGGTTAAGGTATGAACACAAGTCCTCATGGATACTAGTAGGGTTCATTAACCACTGAGCCACTACAAGAACATCTTTTCTCTAGATTTTTGATAGAATTCACCTATGAAGACATCTAGCCCTGGCCTTTTGTTTCTTGGAAGTTTTTTTTTTTTAATTGCAATTTCAATTTCAGTACTTGTGATTGGTCCACTCATCTTTTCTAGTGCCTCATAGTTAGTCTTGTAAGATTTTACCTTTCTAAGAATTCCATTTCTTTGAGGTTGTCCACTTTATTGGCATATAGTTGCTTGTGGTAGTCTATGTCCTTTGTATTTCTATGATTCCCATTGTAACTTCTCCTTTTTCATTTCGAATTTTATTGTGTCCTCTCTTTTTTTTTCCTGATGAATCTGGATAAGGGTTTATCAATTTTTTTGATAATTTCAAAGAACTAGCTCTCAATTTCCTTCATCCTTTACATTTTTTCTTGGTTTCTATTTCACTTATTTCTTCTCTGATCTTTATGGTTTCTTTCCTTCTGCTTATTTTGGTTTTGTTTATTTTTCTCTAGTTGCTTTAGGTACAAATTTAGGTTGTTTACTTGAGATTTTTCTTGTGACTTGATGTTGGCTTGTATTGCTATGCTCTTCCCTCTTAGAACTGCCTTTGCTGCATCTCATTGGTTTTTCATTGTCTTGTCTTTGTTGTTTTCTGCTGGGGATATTTAAATTTTAATTTAAATTCCTTCAGTGATCTATTTGTTGTTTAGCAGCATACTGTTTAGTCTTCAAGTGTTTGGGTTTTTTTTTCCAGTTTTTTTCTTGCTGCTTTCTGGTCTTAGAGCATTGTGGTTGGAAAAGATCCTTGATATGAGTTCAGCTTGTTTTTTTTTTTTTTTTTAATTTACTGAGGCTTGATCTGTGGCACAGAACGTGATCTATCCTAGAGAATGTTCCATGTGCACTTGAAAGGAATGTTTATTCTGCTGCTTTTGGATGGAATATTCTACGACTTCTATTAAGTCCATCTGTTTAATGCATCATTTAAGTCCCATGTTTTCTTGTTGATTTTCTCTCTGGATTATATGTCCATTGTTGTAAGTGGGATATTAAATACCTCCAATATTATTGTGTTATTGCTTATTTCTATTTTCAAGGTTGTTAGCAGTTGCCTTATTTATTTATTTATTTATTTATTTATTTATTTATTTATTTTCCATTATAGCTAGTTTACAAATTTCTGTCAATTTTCCAACTGCACAGTGTAAAAACCTGGTTACATATACATATAAGGATTCATCACAAGTGATTAGATGTAGTTCCAAGTGCAATAAAGCAGGATCTCCTTGCTTTTCCATCCAAAGTCAATAGTCTACAACTGTTAACCCCAGACTCCCATGCCATCCCACTCCCTCCCCCACCCTCTTGGCAACCACAAGTCTGTTCTCCAGTCCTTGATTTTCTTTTCTGTAGAAAGGTTCATTTGTGCAGTATATTAGATTTCAGTTATTAGTGATATCATGTGCTATTTTTCTTTCTCCTTCTGACTTACTTCACTCAGTATGAGGGTCTCTAATACCATCCATATTGCTGTAAATGGCATTATTTTATTCTTTTTTATGGCTGAGTAGTATTTCATTGTGTATATATACCACATCTTCCTAGTCCAATCCTCTGTTGATAGATATTTGGGTTGTCTCCATGTCTTGGCTATTGTGAATAGTGCTACAATGAACATGCATGTGCAGGTGTCTTTTTCAAGGAGATTTTTGTCCAGATATATGCCCATGAGTGGGATTCACTTGTGTACATATTTCATGTTTTTAGTTTGTGGTTACCATGAACTTTTGACAGAGGAGTCTATATATACAATATTGTTTTCAGTTTCTGGTCTTTAATTGCAAATGCATCTCTAGTGTTGTGCACTTTTACCCAACTCTTGTCATTATTGCTGGGTTCAATATCATATTTTTGTTTGAATTATTTCCTTCCTTTATTATATATTTGCCTTTACTGGTGAGTCTTTTGATTTTTGCCTTTCTTACTTCTGGTTTTAGCCTTTTCTTTTCCATCTAGAGAAATTTCCTTAGTATTTGTTGTAAAGCTGGTTTAGTGGTCCTGAATTCTCTTAGCTTTTGCTTGTCTGCAAAGCTCTTGATTTCTCCTTTAAATCTGAACAAGAGCCTTGCTCAGTAGAGTATTTGTTGGAGGTTTTTTTTCCTTTCATCCCTTTAAGTATATCATTCCAGTCCCTTCTGGCTTGCAAGGTTTCTGCTGAATATTCAGCTGACAACCTTGTTGAGGTTCCCTTCTATGTTATTTGTTGCTTCTCCCTAGCTGCTTTCAATATTTTCTCTTCGTTTTTATATTGGGTCAGTTTGATTAATAGGTGTCCATGGGTGTTCCTCCTTCAGTTTACTTTATACGGTATTCTTTGTGCTTCCTGGATTTGAGTGAATTATTACTTTCCCGTATTTCGGAAGTTTTCAGCTATTATCTCTTCAGATATTTTCTCTGGTCCTTTCTCTTTTCTCCTTCTGTTATACCTATAATGTGAATATTGGTTTCTCCCAGAGTTCTCTTAGACTCTCATTTCTTTTAATACTATTATCTTTTTTTAAATTTTTCCATTAGAGTCAGTTTACAGATTTTTGTCAATTTTCCAACTGCACAGGGTGGTGCCCAGTGACACATATTTGCCACAAGAGATTATATATAGTTCCTGGTGCTATACAGCAAGATCTCCTTACTTTTCCATCCTGAAGGCAAAAGTCTACAACTCTTAACCACAGACTCCCATACCATCCCACTCCCTCCCCCATCTTCTTGGCAACCACAAATATGTTCTCTAAGTCTGTGATTTTCTTTTCTGTAGAAAGATTCATTTGTGCAGTCTATTAGATTCCAGATATAAGTGATAACATATGGTATTTGTCTTTCTCCTCTGACTTCACTCAGTATGAGGGTCTCCAATTCCATCCATGTTGCTGCAAATGGGATTATTTCATTTTTTCTTATGGCTGAGCAGTATTATATCATGTATATATACCACACCTTCCTAATCCAATCATCTGTCAATGGACATTTGGGTCATTTCCATGTCTTGGCTATTGTGAATAGTGCTGCAATGAACATGCGTGTGCATGAGCTTTTTTCAAGGAAAGTTTTGTCCAGATATGTGCTCAAGAGTGGGATTGCTGTGTCATATAGTAGTTCTATGTAGAGTTTTCTAAGGTACCTCCGTACTGTTTTCCATTGTGGTTGTACCAGTTTACATTCCCACCAGCAGTGCAGGAGGGTTCCCTTTTCTCCACACCCCCTCCAGCATATGTTGTTTGTGGACTTTTTAATGATGGCCATTCTGACTGGTGTGAGGTGGTATCTCATGGTAGTTTTGATTTGCATTTCTCTAATTATCAGTGATGTTGAGCATTTTTTCATGTACTGTTGGCCATGTGCATATCTTCTTTGGAGAAATGTCTATTCAGGTCCTTTGCCTACTTTTCAATTGAGTTATTGGCTTTTTTGCTGTTGAGTTGTATAAGTTGTTTGTATATTTTAGAGACTAAGCCCTTGTAATGTGAATCATTTGACATTATTTCCTCTCATTCTGTAAGTTGTCTTTTAGTTTCCTTTTTGGTTTCCTTTGCTGTGTGAAAGCTTGTCAGCTTGATTAGGTCCCATTGGTTGATCTTTGCTTTCATTTCTGTTGCTTTGGGAGACTGACCTGAGAAAACATTTGTAAGGTTGATGTCAGAGAATGTTTTACCAATGTTTTCTTCCAGGAGTTTAATGGTGTCTTGCCTTATATTTAAGTCTTTAAGTCATTTTGAGTTTACTTTTGTGCATGATTTGCGAGTGTATTCTAGTTTCATTGATTTGCATGCACCTGTTCAAGTTTCCCAGCAATACTTGCTGAAAAGACTGTCTTTTCCCATTTTATGTTCTTGCCTCCTTTGTCAAAGATTAATTGACCGTAGGCATCTGGGTTTATTTCTGTGTTCTCTATTCTGTTCCATTGGTCTGTATGCCTGTTTTGGTACCAGTACCACACTGTCTTGATTACTGTGGCCGTGTGATATTGCCTGAAGTCTGTGAGAGTTTTGCCTCCTGTTTGGTTTTTGTTCTTCAGAATTGCTTTGGTTATTCTGGGTCTTTTGTTGTTCCATATAAATTTTTGGATTGTTTGTTCTAGTTCTCTGAAGAAAGTCATGGGTAATTTGATAGGGGCTGCACTGAATTATTATATTGCTTTGGATAGTATAGCCATTTTTACAGTATTGATTTTTCCAGCCCATGAGCATGGAATATCTTTCCATTTCTTTGTTTCTTCTTTGATCTCCTTGCCTAATGCTTTGTAGTTTTCTGCATATATGTCTTTCAAGCCTTGGTCAGATTTATTCCCAGGTACTTGATTTTTTGGGATGCTATTTTAAAAGGTAAAGTATTTTGGTATTCTTTTTCTAATATTTCATTGTAAGTACACATAAATATGATTGATTTCTGAAGGTTAACCTTATATCCTGCTACTTTAGAATTTCTCCAACAACCAAAAGATAAAAGAGCACAGCAATACTAAACCCTTTCTAAAAGAAATGCTCAATGTGTTCCTATAAAAACAAGGAAAAATTAAGAAATATAATGGAGAAAAACGCAAATGGAAAGCAATCATTCAAATAAGCCAGCATACATATCTAAACATGAAGATGCTCAAAAAAAAATTAAAAAATAAGACAACAAAATCATACCATATGGGAAGGGAAAATAAGAAAATATAGTCTCTTTTTTTAAGTTTAAAAAATGTTTTAAAATGATGTGTTTTGAGCCTATATGGCTATCAGGCTACAGCAAGCAAATATAAGAAGATGTTAACATACTTAAAAACAGGGAAACCACAAATCAAGTGGAACATCACATCCACAAATACTGAAAAGAAAAACACTCAAGCATAAAGTAAATGGAAACCATCCAATCAAAAAAAGAAGAAAAGAGAAACAGAATCAACTGGACAACAAGGTCTAAAATGGCAGTAAATACATATCTATCAATAATCACCTTAAATATCAATGGACTGAATGCTCCAATCAAAAGAAACAGAGGGGCAGATTGGATAAAAAAGCAAAAACATACAATCGGCTGCCTAAAGGAGAGTCACCTTAGTGCAAAGGACACAGATAGATTGAAAGTGAGGGGATGGGTAAAGGTATTTCATACCAATGGATAAGAAAGGACAGCAGGAGTGGAAATACTCACATCAGACAAAATAACGTTAAGATGAAGCTCATAAAGAAAGACAAAGAGGACACTATTTAATGGTTAAAGGATCCATTCAAGAAAAGGATATTACAATCATTAATATATATACCCCTAATATAGGAGCACCCAAGTACCTACAAGTACTATCAGACATAAAACAAGGAATAGATGGGAATACAGTAATAGTAGGAGACTTTAACACTCCGCTCACATCAATGGACAGATCCTCTAGGCAAAAAATCAGTAAGGCAACAGAGATCCTAAATGACACAATAGAAAAATTAGACCTAACTGACATTTTCAGGACATTACATCCAACAATAAAAAACAGAATATACAGTCTCAAGTGCACATGGAACATTCTCAAGGATAGATCACACTGGGGCACAAAGCTAACCTCAACAAATTTAAGAGTATAGAAATTATTCCAAGTATCTTCTCTGACCACAAAGTCATGAAACTAGAAATCAACCACAGGAAAGGAAGTGAGAAAAAAAAAAAAAACTAAATGGAGACTAAACAACATGCTACTAAAAAACGAATGTGTCAATGAGGAAATCAAGAAGGAAATTAAAAATTACCTCAAGACAAATGATAAGGGTAACACAACCACTCCAAATCTATGGGATCCCACAAAAGCAGTGCTCAGAGGGAAGTTCATAGCAATACAGACCTTCCTCAAAAAAGAAGAAAAATCTCAAATTGACAACTTAACACATCACCTAAATGAATTAGAAAAAGAAGAACAAAAACACCCTAAAGTCAGCAAAAGGAAGGAAATCATAAAGATCAGAGAGGAAATCAATAAAATAGAGATTCAAAAAACAATAGAAAGAGTCAATAAAAGCAAGAGCTTGTTCTTCGAGAAGGTAAACAAAATTGACAAACCTCTGGCTAAACTCAGCAAGAAGAGGAGAGAAAAAACCCAAACTAACAAAATAAGAAATAAGAAAGGAGAAATCACAATGGATATTTCATAAATACAAAAAAAAATGAGAGAATACTATGAACAATTGTACGCCAACAAATTTGACAACCTAGAAGAAATGGACAACTTTTTAGAGACTTACACCTCGCCAAAAATGAATCAAGAGGAAATAGATAAACTGAACAGACTGATCACTAGAAATGAAATTGAGTATGTCATCAAAACACTCCCTACAAATAAAAGTTCAGGACGAGATGTCTTCACAGGTGAATTCTACCAAACGTACAAAGAGGAATTCATACCCATCCTCCTTAAACTTTTCCAAACATTTGAAGAAGGAACACTCCCAAAGACATTCTATGATGCCAACATAACCTTAATTCCAAAACCAGACAAAGACACCACGAAAAAAGAGAACTAGAGGCCAATATCTTTGGTGAATATAGATGCAAAAATTCTCAACAAAATTTTAGCCAACTGATTTCAACAACATATCAAAAAGATCATACACCACGATTAGGAGGGATTCATCCCAGGCACACAAGGATGGTTCAACATACGAAAATCAATCTACGTGATACACCACATTAACAAAAGTCAAAAACCACATGATCATCTCAATAGATGCAGAAAAAGCATTTGACAAAGTCCAACATCCATTCATGATCAAAATTCTTACCAAAGTGGGGATACAGGGAACATTCCTTAACATAATAAAAGCCATTTATGACAAACCCACAGCAAATATAATACTCAATGGAGAAAAGCTGAAAGCTTTCCCACTAAAATCTGGAACAAGACAAGGATGCCCACTCTCGCCACTGTTCTTCAACATAGTAGTGGAAGTCCTAGCTACAGCAATCAGACGAACAAAAGAAATAAAAGTCATCCAAATAGGAAGAGAAGAGGTAAAACTGTCACTGTATGCAGATGACATGATACTTTATATAGAAAACCCCAAGGACTCAACCCCAAAATTACTTGAACTGATCAACAATTTCTTTTATCTTTATTCATTTTTGCATGATTGATTTTCACCAATCTGCCTTCCACCTAATTTATTGATTCTTTTGTCTCCCTTTATCTGCTGTTGTTTACTTCTAGTGAATTTTTTTTGTTTCAGTTTTTGGATTTTAGATTTATGCTTATTAATCTTTAAATCTTTTATTTCTTTGTTCAACTTTTCTTCTAATTTGTCAATCCTTGCTTCCAGTATTTTTTTTTACAATACCTTGGATTTTCTTTATTATCACTATTCTAAAGTCATTTTCATGGAAACTGCTAATCTCCAGTTCATTTAGCTGTTTTCCTGGGGTTTTATCTCGTTCCCTCATCTGTTTTATATCTCTGCCTTTTAATTTTGTGTAGTTTTTAGTCTGGTCTCATTCTTGCAGGCTAGAGGGTTATAGCCTCTCTTATTTCTGGTGTCTCCCCTCTTGTGGGGAAAGTTGATGCGGGAGCTTGTTACCAGCTTCCCAATGGAGGGGCTGGTGCCTGACCACTGATAGGTGGAGCAGATTCTTGTCCCTCTGGTCGGTGGAGCTTTGTCTCTGGGTGTGATTAGAGGTGGCTGTGTGGCTAGGAAGATTTTAGGCAGTCTCTTTGCTGAAGAGTGGGGCTGTGTTCCCAAACTGTTTGTTGTTTTGCCTGGGGCTTCTCAGCCCTGATTGGTAGTGCAGATTCTTCCAAAATGGCAGCCCCTGGGGGAGCTCATGCCAATGAATATTCCTGGGACTTTTGCCACTTATGTCCTGCCCCCACGATGAGCCACAGCCACCCCTTGATTTCCCAGGATACCTTCCAAAACCCACAGGTAAGACTGACCCATATTCTTAGGAGTCCATGTTTTGCCATGGGACCCAGTGCACATGGAATCCTGTGTGCACTCTCCACAAGTGGAGTCTCCGTTTCGCCCAGTGCTGTGGAATTCCTATACGCATGCCCCACTGGCCTTCAATGCAAAATGCTCTGGAGGCTCCTCCCATTGAGACTCCTGTGCTGTGGAACCTGATGTGGCATTCAGGACACTATATCCTGTGGGAGATCCTCTGTGATATAATGAGTTTCCAGTCTGCATGCTACCCACCCAGTGGGTATGGGATTGCTTTTATCATGAAATCACCCCTCCTACCATCTTGATATGGCTTCTTTTTTGTCTTTGGGTGTAGGATAGCATTTTTGATAGTTTCCAGTCTATTTTATTGATAGCTGTTCAGTGGTTAGTTGTAATTTTGGTGTTTTCATGGTAGAGGGTGTGCTTGAGAGTTACTCTGCCATCTTGTCGCAATCCCCTTTATGTCTCTTAATATTTGTTTTATATATTTAGGTGCTCCTATGTTAGGTGCATATATGTTTACATTTATTACATTTTCTTCTTGGATTGATTCTTTGATCATTATGTTATGTCCTTCTTTGTCTCTTATAACAGTCTCTATTTTAAAGCCTATGATTTCTAATATAAGGGGTTAGTACCCCTACTTTCTTTTCAATCACATTTGCATAGAATACCTTTTCTTATCCCCTCACTTTGAGTTTTTGTCTTTAGATCTGAAGTGAGTCTCTTTTGGGTAACATGGGTCTTGTTTTAGTATCCATTCAGCCACTTTATGTCTCGCTTGGAGCATTTAAAACATTTACATTTAAAGTATTTAAACAATTTGTTAATTGTTTGGGAGTTGTTATTTTTTGTTATCTCTTTTGTTCTCTTGTGATTTTATGACTATCTTTTCTGTTATATTTGTTTTTTCTCTTTTTTGTTTTGTTATATATTATGTTTTTTTGTTTTTGTGTTTTATTATTTATATATAATTGCCAAACTCTCAATTTCAAACTTCAAAAACATTTTAACAACCCTGTGTTTTTTGCTCCCTCTCACACACAGTTACTGTTTTAGACATCATGTTTTACATCTTTTTGGGTTTTTTTTTTATGTGTGTGTAGTCCTTACCTATTTATTGTAAATGTAAACCATTTTATACCTCTCTAATACTGATTTCCGCCTTTACTGTGTGTTTGCATTTACCAATGAGATCTTTTTTTGTCTTTCATAATTTTATGTGGCTTTTTCTTTTCTGCTTAGTGAAAGTCCCTTTAACACTACTTATAAAGCTGGTTCCACAGTGTGGAATTCTTTTAGCTTTACTTGTTTATACAACTTTTAATCTTCCATTAAATCTGAAGCCTTGCTGGTTAGAATATGATTAGTTGTAGAGTTTTCCCCTTTATCCGTTTAAACGTATTGTGCCACTTCCTTCTGGCTTACAGAGTTTCTGCTGAAGAGTCAGGTAATCACCTTATAGGCATTCCTTTGATGTAACTTGTTTCTTTCCCCTTGTTGCTTTTAATATGCCCTCTTTGTCTTTAAATTTTCCCATTTTTATTACAGTATTCCTCAGTGTGTTCTTCTTTGACTTGTTCCTGTTCAAGACTCTCCATGCTTCCCGGATCTGAGTGTTTGTTTCCACCCCACGTTAGGAAAGTTCTAAGCTATTATGTCTTCCAATATATTCTCTGCACACCTCTCTCTCTCCCCCTCTTCTTCCTCCTCCTCCTTCTCTTGACCGCTATACTGCAAAAGTTAGTATGCTTGATTTTTGTCCCTGAGGTGTCATGACCTATATTAATTTCTAAAAATATTTTTTTCCATTCAGATGGAGTGATTTCAACTACTTTGTCTTCTAGTTTGCTGACCCATTCCTCTGTGTTCTCTAATCTACAGTTGATTTACTCTAGCGGGTTTCTTTGGTCTTTTTCTTTGCCTTTTTTAGGGCCTTACCTGCAGCATATGGAGGTTCCTAGGCTAGGGGTCGGAGATGTAGCTGCCAGTCTATGCCAGAGCCACAGCAACACAGGACCTGAGCCATGTCTGTGATCTACACCACTGCTCACAGCAATGCTGATTTTTAACCCACTGAGAGAGGCCAGGGATGGAATCTGTGTCCTCATGTATGCTAGTCAGGTTTTTAACCACTGAGCCATGATAGGAACACCTAGATTATTTTTAATTTCAATTCATCTATATTTGGTTGTTCTCTATATTTTTTATTTGTTATTTTCTATGTATCTGTTCACTGATTCTTCTCCCAACTTCATTGAGCATCTTCTTGATCATTACTTTGAACTTTTGGGAGGTAAATTACTTATTTTCACTTCATTTAATTTCTTTTTCTGAAGTTACATCTTCTTCTTTCATTCAGAACATAGTATTCTGTCTCCTCATTTTGCCTAATTTTCTCTGTTTATTTCTATGTATTATGTAAGTCTGTTACATTTTCTGATCTTATAGAAGTGGCCTTATATAAGACACACACTATAGGATCTAGGTGCACAGTCCCCTCTGTGCATGGGCCCTTCTGTTTGGCAAGGCTTACTGCTGTGGATGTGCTGGTAGGTGAAGATGGCCTCCAGCCCAGCTGGCTGCCAGGCCATGCCTCATGTGGTGGTTGTTGGTCCACTGGTGGGTGGGGCCATGTCCCAGCATGGCTGTCTGCCTAACTCAGGTAGCACCATGGCTGATGCCACTCCACTGGTGGGCAGAGCTTGTCCTGGTGAAGCTGGCTGCAGGTCTGGAGGGCCCAGGGTTGGTGCTGTCCCATTAGTGGTGATTAGGCCTCTGGCAGTTATAGGCTAGAGGGAGAACCTCAAAATGGTGTTTGCCAAGATGAGTTTCCTCACAGTACAATGAATTTCCCAAAATGGCTACTGCCAGCATCTTCATCTCCAGGGTGATTCTCAATTGCTGCTTATCTCTCTGAGAGGTTCTCTAAAATCAACAGTGTGTCTGACTCAAGCTCCTTTCAAATTATTGCCTATGCACTGGGACTTGGAGCATGTGAAATTGTGTGTACACCATTTAATAACAAATTCTTTCCTACAGCTCTCTGGCTTTCCAATATGTAAGCCTGCTGGCCTTCCAAGCCAGATGTCCTGAAGGCTAGCTTTCCAGGGCAAGATTACTGGGCAGGAAAGCCTTATGAGCGGTTAAGATCCCTTTCCCCTTGAGAATGACCTCTGCAATTGTCATTATATTACCATTTGTGGATCATGCACCTGGGGTGTGGGTCTTGACTATACCATGTATCTGCCACTTTTACTATCTCATTATGGTTCCTTTCTAAAATCTTTGTATGGAAATCTTTGCTGCTAGTATTCAGCTCATTCTCATAGATAGATGCTCTGTAAATAGTTTTAATTTTGGTGTGTCTGTGGGAGGAGGTTAGCTCAGTGTCTTGCTGCTCTTCCATCTTGGCCACACCTTCAAATTTGTTCAGCTCCTCTGTGCCTCAGTTTCCTTCCTCATCTACGATGAGGTAATAAAAGTATTTACCTCATAGAAGTATAACAAGTATGATTTAAAATATATAAAGAGCTTAGGAGTTCCCATTGTGGCTCAGCAGGTTAATAAATCCAAGTAGTATCCATGAGGATGTGGGTTTGATCCCTGGCCTCACTCAGTGGGTTAAGGATCTGGCATTGCTCTGGGCTATGGTGTAGGTTGAAGATGTGGTTTGGATCCTGCATTGTTGTGGCTGTGGTGGAGGCCAACAGCTGTAGTTCTGATTCAACTCCTAGCCTGGGAACTTCCATATGCTACAGGTGCAGCCCTAAAAAGCAAAAAATAAAATTAAATAAGAATAAAATACAATATATAAAGAGCTTAGGACATTATCTGTCATATTATAAGCCGTAAGTGTTATTTATTTTAGGTGTGTATGTGTATTGGGAGTTAGAGACTAATTTAGATAGGGTAGTAAGGGAAGGCCTCTATGTGTTGAGATCTGAATGATTAGGAAGCAATCATGTGAAGAGCATTCCAGACAGCAGGATAGTTAAAAGCCTTGATACTGGAATGAGCTCTTAGGATATTAGTGGAAAAAAGAAATAACAACTAGGACCAACCTGGTATGAGAACCTGAACAAAGAAAATGATAAAGTTATAGCAGTTTCCGGATTTTTTTGTTTGCTGTTTTTTTTTTGGGGGGGGTGGTTTAGGACCGCACCCACAGCATATGGAGGTTCCCAGGCTAGGGGTCGAATTGGAGCTATAGCCACTGGTCTACACCACAGCCACAGAAATTCAGGTTCTGAGGCACATCTGCAACCTTCACCACATCTCACGGCAATGCCAGAGCCTTAACCCACTGAGCAAGGCCAGGGAACCAACCTGCATCCTAATGGATGCTAGTCAGATTCTTTAACTGCTGAACCATGGCAGGAACTCCGGTATAGGGGTTTCCTGTAGATGACTAGCAGCAGAGGGTAGAGAGATAGATGGGAGATCTGGTGAGGAGGCCATGACAATGGCCCCAGCACCAAAAAAGGAGTAAGTAGATATAGCATTAAAAAGTTATTTATGGAACAGAATGAAAGGCAGGAGCACAGGAGACAGGGACATAGTAAGAGGAGAGGGAATTTCCAAGGAAAAAAATTCAAGATTTTATTTAGGAAAAATGATTAAATAGTGGTGCCAATAAGAGGGGTAATAAGAGAATAAGGAGTGTCCGGTGACTATATAGAGAATAAATATATTCTCTCTGTATGTGCTTTTTAGATATTCTGAATTTGAATCCTCCAAGAAACATTTCAATCTTGCCTCCTTCATTGCAAGCTGAGTAAACTTGGATAAGTTATTTATTGTCTCTGTGCTTTAGTCTCCTTATCTATAATAATTGCCCTTGCCTCAGAGGTGTCGTGAAAATAACAAGGTAACAATTATAAAGCACATTGAACAGTGTCTGACATATAGGAAGTACTTAGTAAATATTAAATATAGTTAAAATTATCATTACAAAACCATGTAGGCATGAACAAATCTGAGATATCGAGGTGCTGGGAAGAATATACTGTGTCTAGAATGTAATGTGCTGGGGGGAGATAGATGATAATGAATAGTGGAAGATATGACAAGTAAAATTGTGAAGAGCCATGAGATTTGTATTATTTCTTATAACTGCATGCAGTTATAAGAAATAATACAAATAGATCTCATGTGTCCTTTATTTAGTTTCCCCCGATGGTTTTCTCTTGCAAACTATAGTATAATAACACAGCCAAGATATTAACACTGATAAAATTAAGATAGAGTATCACTATACAAGTATCCCTCATGTTGCTCTCTTATAGCCAGACCTCCTTCTCCCACGGCTTCTTTCCCCTTCATTAACTACTGGCAACCTGTTCTGTTCTCCATTTTTATAACATTTTCATTTCAGAAACACAGAATTTTGAGAAATTAATAATAATATCATAGTGGCTTAATACAACACAAATATATTACACTATAGTTTTGGAAGTCAAAATTCCAACTTTATTGAGCTTAAACCAAAGTATCAGCAAGACTGTTTTCCTCTTGCAGATCCTGGGAAAGACTGCTTCCTTGCCTTTTCCAGCTTTTAGAGGCCACTTGCAGTCCTCTGCTTGTGGCCTTTTCCTCCACCTTATTTTTTTAATATAAAATCCATTGTTTTAATGATCACAATTCAATGATTAGTCCTAAATATGCCAATATTTGTCTCAAATTCAGAGATTAAAAAATAGAATAGAGAAAAAAGAACACTTTCCCTTTACCTTCAATCACATTTTCCTTATATTTTTTAAAAGAAAAAGAAACCCCCAATAGAAACAAGAAACCAAAGTAAACACACTGCTCATCCAGGGAAACTATTGCCATTTCTAGACACTTTTCAGCTGTTTTTTCCTTGGGTGGAAATTCCTCAAATGAGTGATTTGCATTATCTTGAACAATTTAAATACATTTGAACTCATGGATGCCAGGTTTTCATCCCCATTTTGTACTGGGTGAGTGCTCAACAAAAATGATGGTGTTCTCTTGCTTCCCAAATCTTTGGCTGAATCCTCATTCTCTTCTTAATCATTTTTTATAATGGTTTTTATAACCTATGTATATCCTCCTATATGCTTTAAATCATCTCTATATTATTTAAAATACCTAATAAAATGTAAATGCTCTGTAAATAGTTCCCAGCACGTAGCAAATTAAAAAAAAAAAAGTTTTGGTCTATGCGATTTTCCATAATTCCTTTTTCAAATATTTTCAATCCACGGTTGATTAATCCGAAGATGCAGAATACATGAATACATAGGGCCAACTATATCTCCTCTTCCCAATACATGTCTATCTTCCCACAGACCCCTAGTGGAAATGGTAACGAAAAGATATAGTGTAGTGGTTAAGAGCACAGGCTCCTGAACTAGATTGCCTATGTGCAAATCCTGGCTCTACTACTTCTATCTTTGTGACCTTGGACAAATTAATTCATCTTGTTGGGCCTCAGTTTCTTTATCTATAAAATGGGATAAAATAGTATATCCTCAGAGTAGTGGTTCTCAAATTTGTCTGCACTCTGGAATCATCAAATACGTGTCCTACTACTAGAGATTATAATTTGATCTGAGGATATGGCCTAAGCTTTGGAGTCTTTAAGATTCTAATATGCAGACAAGTTTAGAAGCCACTGCCTCAAAAGGATTTAAAACTCACGGAATACATAACTTAACTTTCCTTTGCAAGTATTGGCAAACCAAGAAGGGAGCTGTTAAGTGACAGAGTAGGCCAAGTCCAAGACAGCCTAAAAGGATTAGCTGTGCCTCAGTTCCCTCATCTATAAAATTGGGATAACCATATCTAGGCTACATAATTGTTATGCTTTATAAACCATAAAGTATTGCCCAAAGGTTGCTGTACATACATACACTCTCCATTCTCATGTCACACTCCACTCCCCACTACCTTTTGCAACATGGCTTAAAGTAATATCTCTGACCTTCATTGGCACTACAATAAGTGAGGGCAGAGGTTAGCAAGCTTGGGGCCTTTCTGACAAGGAGGCAGGACAGGATGTGACCACCCCAAGAGGAGTCCAGAGATATAAATCACCCCGCACAAGCATCCCCAAAGCCCCAACATCAAGCAAGCCCAGGAACAACACATAGTCCAATGCAGGCTCATCTACAATGGAAAAGTTGGCCAGAGGCTATGGAAAGGGCATAGGCTATTGAGTCAAACAGTCCTATGCCCTTGGGAAGTTATTCTACTTTTTCAAGTCCATTCCTCCCTCTATAAAATGAGGATAGTCATATCCACTCCCCCAGAAGACTGAAGTGAGAATGAAACAGTACCAGGAATGGGAAAGTGGTCCACAGACAGGTAATTACAGTGAAGTATCTTATAGCCACACTCTCATGCCACAAAGAAAGATCAAGTCATAGTGAACTCTTCCTTAATTTTATTGGCACTGAAACAAAACATGGGTTAAGCATAAACCCCTCCAAAAACAAATTTAAAAACCCAAAAATACACACAAAAACCCTGAATATAAAATCTAACCTTTCTTCCCAATTTCCCTGGGTTGGGGTGGGGGGGTACTGCCCTTAAGGAAGCTAGATTGCCCCACAATTCCAGGTTTGAATTTAGTCAATATAGGGCATATTAGCAATAGAGTGTCAATATAATTCACAGCAATGCACATGACTCCCCAAGGTAAAGCAAGAGGCAAGGAGAGGGAGAGATCAGAGCCATGGGCTCTGGGCTAGGGGCACTTTATGGAAGGACAGTAGGGCCCCTTAGGGAATGAAATCTGGGGAGAAGACAAAAAAAAAAAAAAGAACAATAAAACTAAATACCAAGTACTTTAAAAAAAGGATTGTATGACCTATAGTGACAGGTGATATCACTAATACTGAAAGCTTCTTACATTAATGTTTCCGGCAAAATATTCTTTTACAATATAGTATGTTTCCCAGGTATAGGGGTGGTAAGGGAATGAGGCCAAATGATCTTGTCCCAAAACTAATATCTCCTAAGGGTGCATTAGCAAGAAACACATAAATCAATATTGAGTTAGATGCAACTAAAATATATAATACTGGTAGAAAGAGAGCACACATGAGACAGAGAGGAGGAGGAAGCTGCTCCTAGGTTGAGAAAAAGGGGTGAGGGTGTGACAGGGACCAGGCCAGAGCCCCCAACAGCTCTCTGGTTTACAACTCCAAGGGACAGCACAGTTGTTGGCAAGACCTGTGTTAGAGGTTTGTTAAACATAGGCAGGACTTGGTCACCACCATGGAGAGAGGTGATGGGAAGGGGCTATTGGGCACCTAAGTCGGGGGGGGGGGGTCGAGTAAACTCTAGGATATGGGTCATGGGCTTCTCTTACCACAATCGGCTTCTTCCACCTAATTACCAATTGAGCCAACTGCCATTAAGTTCCAGGGCTCACCAAACCAAGGCCTTGATGGCCGTGAAGCAGGAGCCATGGCCCAAGTAGCTCTGAAAGAAGTGGTCTGGGACCCCTGGCAGGGAAAATGCTGAAGCCACGTGAATATTTCCTCCCTTTTGCAAGGTTTCTAGAGGGAGCTGGTTAGGTTTGGGGGTAATCATCCCTACTGTTCTACTGTAAGGGGATTTGGGAATTGGAGTAGGGAGGGGCAGATCCCAAGAAGGGAAGAGGAACCCAGAGTAATAAGTAAGGAATATCTCTGCCTATAGAACTCACTTAATATAAGCCTAGGCTCCCAAGGTACTGGGGAAGATCTTCTACCCAGTCTGGCCTGAACAGAAGGGCCAATGGCCTTCTAGGATGATGGTGAAGCCCCTTGAAAGGCACTGTCTCCCCCATCTCACCCTGAACTCAGGAGAAACTGAGTCCCTGAACTCAGGGACAAGTCCCTGAACTTCTTGGGACCAAGTTTATAATAGGCCCAATCTGGGAGGTAGAGAAAAGAAAAACTTTACTTTTTAGCCTCCAATCATTAAAAAGCCTAAATAACTCTAGAAGGAATGGACACCGGGATAATTAATCCTAGGGTAGCTGACATCCTAGTGCATATAGCCAGGGCCCTGCTTCCCTCCCTAAATCCTGTGATATTCCAAAACCACAAGTCACAGAACCATGAAGAGGAAGGCAGTGGTGTGGGTGGGGGCCAGTTTTCAACCTACTCACACTTGAATGTGGGGGTATTTCCCGAATCAAGGGGGAGGTGCCTCAACTGGGAAAGTGATCTCTTCTAGCAAGCTAGATGGAACAGGACAGAGGAAAAAGAGGGTCCCATTGGCACCACAGTGGGCCATCTCTCTGCCTAGGGAAGTGAGTGAGGGCTGAGGGGCTAGGTTTGGTCCCATGGCTGCACTGAATGCTTGGCATGACTCCAGGGCTGCTCTAGTTAGTGGCTCCAGCACAGTGTGAGTTAGGCAAGAGTGTAGGAGTGTGGGGGCAAGGAAGAAGGGAGGAGGGGTCCATAGAGTCTGAGTGCCCATTACATGGACTCAAACTCATCAATGCGCTGCTTGGTATTGCCCTGCCGGATCTGACGCAGGGTCTTGTATTTGTCTCGACCCAGTCGCATGTTCTCAGCATGGATCATGTCATTAGCAGTCTTCTTGGATTCATCGCGGGCATTGGCCAGCTCTGAAGTAAGGGCCTGCGAGGGTGCAAGGGGATGACCAGTTAATGGCTTCCTCTAATTTTACCTCCCTTTAATAACAAAATTTATTTCCTTCCTTCCTTCATTCTTTCCCTCTTTTCTTCCTTCCTTCCCCTCTCCCTCCCTCTCTCCCACCTCTTTCTCTCTCTGCCCCTCTACAACTGCTCCCTCTTTACACACACACACACACACACACACACACACACACACACACACACCACATTTTTGAAAGCCATTTCCAGCCCAGTTAAAACTGCAGTGGGGCAAGAATAAAACAAAAAGCACAAACTTAGTAGACAAATTGATAACTGGTATTCATAGAAAGTAGAACAATATACCAAATATTCTGTGTTGACTAAACTTTTATGAATATAATAGGTAAATGTAGAATAGGGGAAAAAAAGGTTGTTTGGGGTCTGATTGATAAGTGAGAGGTGTCTGGCCTTAAAGCTCTCACTTAGAAAGGCTCAAGCTCTGACACAGCACTGAAGCAGGCTCCTCTACCCCTCTCCCCAGGATGATCTAAGGAAGGCCATGGGCTGCTAAGTTAATACACATGGTCTCCATGACCCTTTGGCTCTGCCTAGATACCTTAAGGTGCTTCTGCACACGCTCATTCTTCTCTGCCTCGGTGGTGCGTTCTTCCTCACTGCGGTCCTTGGCCATGGCATCAGCCCGCAGGTCAGCGCTGGCCTCTGCCCCATTCTCATCCTGCTCATCCTGCTCATTCTCTGCAGGCTCCGCCACATGAGGTGTGCTCATGGCAGTCTTCAGCTCTGCGCGAGTCTTCTCCAAGTCTTCCTGTACCATCTGAGCCTGTCCAGTAACAGGAAGAGAAGGACTAGAAGTCACACCAGGCTAATTTTCAGCATCCGTACATGTGCCTAGAATTTTCCAGTAGGAAGGAGGCGCCAGGTAGGCTAAGTCACTTTGTCTACCTGATCCTGAGTCTCCTTTGCTGTATAATAGGAGTAACTGTACCAATTTCCCCAGGGT
The DNA here is from genome assembly GCA_004024745.2 of Catagonus wagneri. Classification (NCBI taxonomy): domain Eukaryota; kingdom Metazoa; phylum Chordata; class Mammalia; order Artiodactyla; family Tayassuidae; genus Catagonus; species Catagonus wagneri. The sequence goes on from PVHT020000027.1 coordinate 3,228,601, forward strand.
ACTGGAAAACTCTAGGAAGTATTTGAGAAAGCCTTGAGTCCCTTCTTCCATGACAGCCACTGTCTAGGAAGGATGGAAGCGTGAAGGACCCAAACCTAAAGAATATAAGGTACTAGAACTTATGCATATGGTACCCCATCCCACACTGCTTTGGCCTGGGCACTGTGTCTTACCTTCTGCTGCCATTCTGCAGCTTCACTCTCCTTCTTCTGTCGGGCCATCTCCAGCTGGGAGATCCGAGCTGTCAGCTCTGCCATTTCCAAGGCCTATGGATAAAATGAAAGCTTATGAGAGGTGGGCCTTCTAGTCCTCAGGGCCAGATATCTTAAACCCCAGGTACCCTGTAAACTAACAGGGGACCTGCTTCTTCCACTTGCTTACTATTCTGGAGGCTCTTTTTACCAAACCTCCTCCAGAAAGCCCAGAGGAATACTCCTATTCTCAGATCTACTATAGTACCCTATTAACTCCAAATCATTTCCTTGTAAGTCAGATCTCCCCACCCAGATTACAGACCTGAAGACAAACACGTTATCTGTGACTCTCCTCATCTCTCCCTCTTCCTCATCTCTCCTCCTTCTCCCTCTTTCTTGATATATGTATACATCCCCCCTTCTTAGTATTATCCACTTCACAGTTAGGGCCTCAGTAAAGCTTTGAAGATCATTGGGTCACTGCCTGAAGTGGAAGACCCTTTCCTGTTACCCTACAGTGATCAGGGCTCAACTAAGACTCTTCCCAGGACAAGTATAGGAATGACATTCAAGTGATACAAAGCAATTTGAACAAGGGAATAAAGCTTTGCACACTCTCACACCTTGGGAAAATCTTTCAGAGGAAGTTTCCCCCTGAGAATTAGGTCTTAGTTTCCTGCACTCCCACTCCAAAAAGTACAGGGGAAAAGCATATGTCAATGAATTTGGGCCACAGGTTCTCAATCTCTGAGTCACAGAACCCGTGGAAATTGTGATGAAAAGTATAGATGATTACCCTCCTCCCCTTTAAAATGTATAGACACATAGTTTTACATACGATTTAAGGAAGCAAACCCTTAAAAGAAAGGCAGAAATGCGGAGTTCCCTTTGTGGTTCAGTGGTAACAATTCCGACTAGTATCCATGAGGATGCGGGTTTGATCCCTGGCCTCACTCAGTGGGTTAAGGATCTGGCGTTGCCGTGAACTGTAGTGTAGGTCACAGATGCAGGTCAGATCTTACACGGCTGTGGCTGTGGCATAGGCCAGTAGCTGTAGCTCAGATTTAACCCCTAGCCTGGAAACTTCCATGTGCCACGGTTGCAGCTCTAAAAAGCAAAAAAGAAAAAAAAGAAGAAGAAAGGCAGAAATGAGTTGTCATCCTTACTTAGTCAAAATAGTGTGACCTTTGACAGGTCTCTTCAACCTCTCTGAGTCCGAATTTCTTTATCCAGGCATATTATCCCATATGGGTTAATAGCATAGGGTTGTTAGGAAGAGGAAATAAGAAAGTAAGGAAAAGGAAAAAGTTGCTAGTATAGCTTATAACACACACAGCTAGACAATCAAGTGTGAATCCCTTTACTTCTTTCCTCTCTCCTTTGTTGGGTCATCAGCTCAGATTTTCCAATTGCTAAGAAAGTAGAATAAATGTAAGGGTTAGGGTAGACTGTTTGCAAAGTGACTTCTCAGCTTCTGAAGGAGCTATCTGCTGGAAGCCTGCAGAGAGGTACTCTGATGGAAAGAGCCAGTCCCACAAGCAGAGGTAGCTGTGATAGGTAGGCAAACAGAAGAGAAAACTCATGTCTTATAATCTCAGCCCATTCTGTAGCTTTACCAGCTGTTCCTGGGTCTTCTTCTGGTCCCGGGAGGCCTTCAACAGGGCCTCCTTGGCTTCTTCAGCTTCCTGACGCTCTTTGGCCAGTTTTTCAGCCTCACTCTGGGCACGCTTCCGTTCCTGTTCAAGTTCCAGGGCCCTGCGGGTCTGTTCTTCCAGTTCTGGGAAAAGAAGGAGAGGGAATGGTGATTAAAAGTACAAAGATCAGGAAAGGACACCTAGCTTCCTTCCTAAGAATGCTTCACCCCAGGACACAGCTGGAAGAAAGCTTTAGGCACTCTTCCTCTTGCCCCATCCTCCCTCTATTCTCTAGCCACATCTGGAATATATGGCCTGAGTCTGCATCTCAGACAGAGTTTCCAGCTCATAGAGTCAGGCTCTGGGAAAACCCAGTCTCCAAGGTGACTCCAAGTCTCACCTTGTTGAGCCTTCTTAGTCTGTTCCTCAATCTGCTTCAGCTTCTCCATCAGTTCTTCCTTTTCCCGTTCAATCTTCTCCTTCTCCTTTTCTGCCATCTCACGTTTCTTCTTCTCATTTTCCAGCAGAGCACTATGAAAGAAGAAAAAAAGAGATGGAACAGGATACAAGCCCACAAGGAAGCCTTGGCGTACTCAAGGCTCTCTGGCCCTGCCCATTCAGTCTCCACTCATCCAATGCACTCAGGGCTTGTGAGGTGAGACCGCTCTCCTTTCTCTCTACATCCTTGCCCTCACATCAGAGCCCTACATGGGCCCTGTCAGTTTGTCCCCAAATCAGAAGATCCAACCTGGACTCTCAGCTCTGCCACTACCCAGTGGGTAACCACTGGCTAACTTTAGCTACGTCACTTCTTTGCTCTCATTCTCAGTATCTCTATCTATAAAATGGCCTAGTAAGTCTTGCCCTATTTACCTCATGGAATTATAGGGAGACAAGTTTGGGCTCTGTGCTGGGATACTTTGCTTCAAGTCTGGTGACCTCAATGATTAGGACAGCAGTCCTCTGCCTGCCCTCTGAAGCCCACCTCTAGGCTCCTTTTCCCCAGAATTTGTTATAAATCTAAAATGAGTACTTGCTTTTTCTTGCCCTAGCACCTTATTTTCTGCCTTGGCTAGAGGCCTTATTTTCTCCCTTGGCTAGATATCTTTCCTCTTTCTGAATCTTCAGAATGCATAACCTATCCTTCTCCATATCCCTCCCTCCTGTTATTTTTTCTCCATCATACTTCTCATCATGTCACATAGTGTATAATATGCTTATTTGATCTGTCTCTTCCCATTAGAATGACAACTTCATGGGAGCAGAAAATTTTGTCTATTGTTTTCATTGTTCAAATATTTATTGAGTGAATAAATGACATGGCATTTATACCTTGAACAGTTATGTATATACTGTTTTTTTTCCCTTTCTCCTACTAGACTGTAAAGTCCTTGAGGGTAAGTTTTTGCCAGATCCAGTTTTATAAACTTCCTCCAATCTCATTTTTGTTCTGAATAACTGTGAACCCTGGTGTCTAAATGATTCCAGTCTACTAGACTAAAAGCCTTCTGAGGTTCCAAATTCTTTATGACAGAGTACCTACAAGAATAGTGCTTTTAAACCTTACATGCACAGGGATCAACTGGGATCTTATTTTTTAAATAACTTATAGAGCTGAAATTTGCATAATACAAAATTAGTCATTTTAAAGCAAATAATTCAGAGATTTCATACATTCACAATGTTGTATAACCACTACCTCTATTAGTTCTAAAACACTTTTATCACTCCAAAGTAAAACCCCATGCCCATTAAGCAGTTTCTCCACATCTCCCTTCCCCTTAACCTCTGACAATCACAAATCTACCTTCTGTCTTTACAAATTTGTCTATTCTGTATATTTCATATAATGAAATAATATAATACATGATATTTTGTGTATAGTTTCTTTCACTTAGTATAAGGTTTTAGAGATTTACCACTTGTAGTATGTATCAGCACTTAATTCTTTTAAATGGCTGAATAATATTCCATTGGATGGCTGCACAGTTTATCTGTCCATTCACTCACTGATGGACATTTGACTGTTTCCATCTTTTGGCTATTGGAAATCACACTGCTATGAACATGTGTGTGCTTGTGCATGGCTGAATACCTGTTTTCAATTACTTTCAGAATACACCTAGAAGCAGAATTGTATAGTAATTCTACACTTAATTTTTTGAGGAACCACCAAATTGTTTTCTGCAGCAGCTGAACCATTTTACATTCCCAATAGTGATGAAAATGAGTTTTAATTTCTCCACATCCTTGCTAACAGTTGTTATTTTCTGTTTTCATTTATTATATCCACATTAGCAAGTACAAAGTAGTACCTTACTGTGGTTTTGATTTGCATTTCTCTAATGACTAAAGGTATTTCCATGTGCCTCCTGGGCATTTGCATATCTTCTTTGAAGAAATGGCCAACTAGGATCTTAAGATGCAGATTTTGAATCAGTAGGTCTGGGGTAGGTCTCAGATACTGTCTTTCTAAAAAGTTCCAAAATTGATGCTGACGTTGTTGACCCTTGATGCCCTTTCAGTAGCAAGGGGCTACAGCGCATAAGGGCTTTGTAGGGAAAATTCTGGCTCTGTTCAATTTCACTCCAAAAAACCTATAGAACTCAGGTTTAAATGTGCATGGAGCCTTCTGCTCCTGCCACTATACTGGTCAGGTAGCCCAGAGCAACCCAGAGTCCATCTAAAAGAACAATGCCATGAGGGTCATCGATAATGGAGAATCAGTAAATGCCCCTCTCTCCTATAAGCCTCTGAAATCCTAGGATTTTAATGTCTGCTTCCTGGGGATGGGAGTGCCTGAGACTTAATGGAGAGGGTGTCATCCCTGTACAGCTCTCTCTCCTCTAGTACAGGATGGCTTCATGCCCTGCCTTAAAGCAGGCTTAGCACCTTTGTGAAGCTTCCTTGTCGCAGCCCCAGACCCCACTTCAGTACCATAGCACCTACCGCTCCATCTGCTTCTGGTGTTTCTCCTCCCGGGCCTGTGCCTTCATCTGCTGTACCTCAATGGTGTCAGGCTTGCGGCGGCGCATGTATAGCTCATGGTTCCCCATGCACAGAGCCAAGATTCGCTTGTTAATTCGCAGCCGGGGAGCATAGAAGACAAAGTCCTGGTGGAAAAACATCAGTTAGAAAAAGTTTAGAGGGATAGTTGAAGTTGGGCTTTTGCCTTCTGAAAGCTAAGTCCAAAAGCACCGGAAGATCATGTTGCAGATGGGAAGACTAATTATCAGCGTGGTGAAGTGAATTGCCCAGAGTCAGATGGCAGGTTAGTGGCAGACCCGTGACTAGAACCCAGGCTTCTTGACTCTGAAACTAGTGCTCTTTCCACCAAGCCACAATTACTTTCAATCTCTGCTTATGAAAACAATCCTAAAATACCCTCAATCCAGTTGATAGAAACTGACTTTACCTGCTAATTAGATACCCTGCTGGGTCTCAGGGGTCTCTCTTAATGCCCAATAATTCCTGCATAATACCCTGGTGAATGCAGTATGGGTGGGCTGGACTAGTTTTATAATCTCCTAAAAACATATCTTAGACCTAGTCCCTAAATCTTGTTTGGAATAAGGCAGGTTGTAAATATACACATGACTATATAAATCTCCTGAACACCAATTATCCTGGTTGGTGTTTTTTAAAATTAGCCCTTGATCTCAGTTGGCTTTGTTACTTACCTTTTTCTGATGAAAGTTGAACATAGCAGCAGAAAAAAAAAAAAACACACACACACACAAGAAAATCCATTGAGTTTCAGTTTGTTACTATAAATACCATTGGACCAATGTCACCAGCTGATGGGCTAACCACCAGCTCCTCTGCCACTGAACCCAAACTGCTACTGTCTCACATAGCTAGGGAGGCAATGGAAGGAGCACAAGCTCTAGATGTCAAATGACCTTGGTATAAATCCCAGGTCTACCATTTTAAGCTGTGTGATATTGGGCAAATCACTCCATTCCTATGAAACTCAATTTCATCGCTTATAAAGTAAGTATGTTACTTCCTACCTGACAATGCCATCAAGGGCTTAAGGAGACAACATATAGAAAGTGCCTAGCAGGGCAAGTTCAGAGATCTCAGAGTTGGAGAAGAAAGGTTGAAGCCTCATGAGAAGGGTCTGGTTCAGCATGGTCATTGGCCCTTGTTGGACATGAGGTACATCAAAAGAGTAGACCTTCATCTCATTTTCTATCCTATTTCTAATCACCAGCCTTCCGGTCTTATCAGCCACAGGAGCTGAGTAGGTGAGAGGTGTGGCAAGCATGTTGGAAGAATGACTGGATCCAAAGCACTTTCTTGTTTTTGGATTACTCTGGAGAGAAGTCTTGAGATGACAGCAGCAAAGTTACAACAACAACAACCAAAAAAAACATGTCTGGAGGATCATCTTTGGATCTGGACTTCTCTGGTTCTTTTTCCACAATTGAAGATAAATCAAGTACATAAATAGTTTCTACTTTCTAGGGCCTAGAGGCTTAAAAAGATAAGATATACTCTCTGTTTCTACCCCAGAGCCTCAGGGCAGGAAAAAAAGACAATGGCTTAGACTGCCTATAGCTCTATCCCTCTTCAGGCTCCTTCTCCTGAAAGCACAGGTAGCAGGGTGGTACCAGTTACATTTCTTTTTTCTTTTTCTTGTCTTTTGTCGTTGTTTCAGGCCGCACCCACAGGATGTGGAGGTTCCCAGGCTAGGGGTCTAATCAGAGCTACAGCTGCCGGCCTACACCACAGCCACAGCAATGCCAGACCTGCGACATACACCTCAATTCATGGTAACACCAGATCTTTAACCCACTGAACAAGGCCAGGGATTGAACCCGCAACTTCATGGTTCCTAGTCGGATTCGTTTCCGCTGAGCCACAACGGGAACTCCACCAGTTACATTTCTTGGCATCAACATCCCCTTTCACCACCAATCACCTTTTGTGCCTTCTATTCCCACCCATAACCAAAACTCAGAAAAGAGAGATAAAAAACAGAATGACAATATTGCTTCTAACATTATCCAGGACTCGGCAGGTACCTGTCTTGGCCAGTTGGAGGAGTAACTTACCGGGGCTTTTTTGTCAATGGGCTTGATGACAAATTTCTTGTCATTGAAAGAGATGTTCCTGATTTCACTCCAAGGGAAGCCTATCTTAGGAGTCAGTCTGTAGAAGTGGAGATCAACAACATAAGGACAGGGCAAGACAAAAAGGACATAGAGGGTTGGTGCCTTGCCCTTCCCACCACCAACTTCTTCCTTAAGGAGACATATCCATTGCTATCTCAGCCAGTGTCATAACATGCCACCAGGTCAGTTGCCAGCATTGTGGGTACACAAAGGACTTCTTGATACCACAATGAACGTGTCCCTTGTTCCAATGTCTGAGATTTGTTTTATTGTATTCTTTGTTAAGGTATGGACCTTGTAGCAATCTCTTATAAGAATCCCCAGTCCTACTTAACTGTAACTCTTTTACTCAAGGTTGTAAAAGTTGGGGCGAGGGTAAACGATGAGTTTCAGATTCATAAGTCACACAGAACAATAATCTATTGATCTCCATCCTCATCAAGCAGCAGACAAATGAGAAAAAATAAGCAAGTGAGAGAAGGCTGTAGTTAGAGGGATTATATGGCCAAATGGCACTTAATAACCATATGGAAATGAGGTTAATTACAAATCTTGACAAGGTAGGTTACGGTGCTAACCAACAGAAATATGAGAGCCACATATGTAATTTTAAGCTTTCTAGTAGCCAAGTGAAAATAAGTAAAAAGAAATAGGTAGAATTAACTACAATACCACTACATTTAGCCTAGTATACCTAAAAGACTATAGCTGAACATGTAAATCAATGTTTTAAAAATGAGACATTTTACATTCTATTTTTCATACTATCTTCAAAGTTCAGTGTGTAGTTTACACTTTATAGCACATCTCAGTTCAAAGCAGCCATATTTCAAGTACTCAAAGTCACACATAGCCAGAAGCTATCATAGTGGACTGTACAAGCCTAGTCATTGTATGATTTAGAGGCTTGAGGGAGGTTGTACCATCATCTGGGCTAGTCTAAACTAGGTAGAAAAACAACTTCACAAGTGGGACCCAGGAGGTACAAGGCTACTTTGTGGTAAGCCCTAGGTGTCAAAGTGCCCCACAAAACTAAAAGAGCTCTGAGCTATACCTGTCATTCTGTTCATAGATGTTGAGACCCAGGGCATCCACCCCCAGCCACAGCTCTGAGCCCTTCTTGTTCTTGATGCTGAAGTAGTTCACACCATACATCTCCAGATCCTGAGCAATCTTCAGATACTCCAAGACAGCGTCTTCCCTAAACAACAGAGTGGGGGTGGGGGTGAGGGTTGTTATCTAGGGAAGTCTATGAATCAGACCCAGGGAAATAGGAGGCCTACTTGCTCTTTACTTCTGGCAAGAGTCTTGCCATTAGGGGTGGGGAAGATGATAGAAGATGGGCAGATGATGGTGAACAAAACACAACATGAGTTTTGCCAAAACATGCTAATAGGAGCCTAAGGTCTGAGGTTCCCAAGGGCAATAAGGGTAAGCTGACCCTTGCTGGCCTGTGATATATTAACTATCATAGAAGCCTCTTACACAAGCACATTCTTAGCAGAGCCCAGATGAGGTAATCATGGCAAAATGATATGCTCTGTTTCTCAACTAAACAACCCTCAAATAGTTTGCCATGTTTGTATAGTTCTATCCTCATTTCATTCTCAGAAAGGACCCCCTGGTGGCTCAGAAGCTCCCTAGGGATCCTGAGATCCCTACCACCTCATTATGGTCAAAACTGTCTGGGCTATCAGTTGCCATCATTCACAAAAGTACTGTTTATAATGGTCCTGCTTTGTCTTCCATCTCTAATTTCCCCTGTAAACTACATTCCTGCCCCTCTCCAGTCCTCTGCCTCTTCTTTCACCAGAACCAACCCTTATCCTCTCTACAAGGGCAGTAGAGCCCACAGCCGCTAGGGAGGACTTACCTGAGCATGCCTCGGTGTTCTTCATGCCACACCTGTATCCGCTCTTCCCACTGGTCTTTGTTGAGTTTGTGCTGCTCCAGGACCCTGGAAAGACAATATGTGGTGAATAGTTTAAAGCACAAAGTCCAATGAAGGGATAAAAGGAAGTCTACTTAGCTATCTAAAGGCTAAGAAGCAAAAAGAATGTGAGGTCATTACACTGGAAGCAGACTGAAATTACAGCAGGAGGTATTAATTAGACATAGGTAACTACCTGAGGGGTAGGAGAAATATAGAACGTGTGACCAAGAAAGACAGTAGGAACATCTTCCTTTGTACTTTTAGCCAGAAAATCCATTAACGTGCCATTGTCCCTAATCAGAGCAATAACATATCAACAGTCTGTGCTGACTTGTGGTACTAAGTTTTGGAATGAGCCTCACAGAGGCATGCATACCCTCTTGTAGATCTTTGTGAGACCAATAGTCTGCATTTGTGAGACTATTGCTCAGGGATAAGATTATAGCCTATGGTTACAGAACAGAGAACTGAGCCCAAATGGCTTTGGGGAAAACAAACAGGCTCAATCTCCCAGATCTGCTAGATCATAAACAAGGTTTGCTTTAAATATGCTGTCTTGGAGATCATGGCAGGTAGAGTCAGTCCCAGCGCACAACCACTATCCCTAAATACTTTCAGGTGAGTTGTACATTTGCTATAGCTCCACTGGGACTGAGGTTACCAGAATGAAATATAACTTTCCCTTCAATATAAAAATAGCCATTGGATGCAGCAGGGTTAAAAAAATCAGGGGCTAGGATTCCAGGTCATCTCAAATGAGTTGTGGGAGACTGAGCAGGTCAGTGTGAACACCTCGTAGCTCTATTTTATTAGACAGAAAATAAGGATAATGCCTGCCTTACTCATTTTGTGTGTTGTTGTGATGCCAAAACAAAAATAATGATGTTTGAGAATGTTCACTTTTCAAGTTTACAAAAGCAGAAAGCTCTGTACACTGGTTATCCATATTAAAAGACTGAACGGCCCAAATCCCTGGCTCGAGTATTTCTCTCACTCTTATGAGACTCTAATATAAGAGGTTTAAATCAGTGAAAAGGATTGAAAAAATGGAACTGGGCCAGGGAGAATCAATCCATCTCTAGTTCTCTGTATTAGCACCTATTTCCAGGGTGATGAAGTTCTGTAATAAGGCAAATGGCGGGAGGGGACTTTTTGAGAACCAGAGAAATAAGGTACAGTGTTATATGCAAATGTGTTTGTGTGAATACCATAACATGGTCTTTAAAAAGACCTTAGTAGGGACAGATCTAGCACATTTGTGTAACAGGGGATCAGTCCGTTTGGGGCCACAGTCCACACAGTCCACTCTGGCCAGGGCAAATGGCCAGGATATCATCTCACCTCTGTGGCAGCAACTTGTCCCCAGCTAAGTAGCCAGACTTGTGGACTTCCTTATTGAAGTCACCATACTTGGACTGAACAGCATAGGAGGCCAGCAACACTGCTGTCTCAGGTGGGCAGTAAATATCATCATTGAGAATGCCCTCTTTCACTTGCAGGAAGAACAGACGCTGTGTGATGTCCTGGATCAATTCCTCAGATACATCCTCAGGGTAGAATTTGGCCCGGAACTTGAAAAGCAGGGGGCTTTCCTTCCGCACATCCTGGGCAGTCACCTGAGAGCAGCAAGGGGTAAAAAAATAGACTTAGGGGGTGGAAGAGTGGCTGCAAGGTGGAGAAAAGACACTGAGAAGTCATCAATTTGGATAATTCCAAAGAGTAAGATGGCAATCCCTCATAATTTAGAAAAGAGACACATTACTTTAATTGGCAATCCAATTCCATGTTCATAATTGTTTCCTATTGGTAATTTCTTCCTGAAATAACCTAATACCCACTGATAGTAAAAGTCCTTAAGCCATCATAATCTAACAGTATAATCAACTGCTCCCACATTCTGAGGGTAGACTTAAGAAACTCCTCTTTTAAGACTCCTCAACTCCATAAATCAGCAAAGTAAAGACTAGACTGTGTGACTGAGGCCTGAGAACTGGCTAGGCAAGAGCACAGATCAGATTTTCTTTGAAAAAGCCTGAAATTGGCTCTCAACAGATCCATATTTTTTACAGCAGAAGTCTCCATTCTACAGGAAAACAAGATTCTGCCAGCAGAAGTTGGATCACCCATCCCCTAGACACAAATCAAGAAAATAAGCCACAGGATAGTATCATGACCTCTGAAGACAAGGTCAGTCAGTTTGAGGATAACAAGATGGAAAACGTCCATGTTTCTGTAGAGATGCTGCTTGGAGGTGGAGAGCTTGAATGGACCTATACTTAAATCATCCCATTTGGTGCTCAACGGAGATATAAAATCAAGAAAGAGGAATGCATCTGTATGGGACTCAAGCATCAGTTGACAGGTGGGAAAAGGGACAAGACAAGATTATGAGTCTTTCAAGATTCTTTCTAGTCCAAGAGTCTATGGCTTTTGGTTTAACAGATTTCCTAAAGCCCTTGAGTTTGGAAAGAAAAAATGGATACCAATCCCCATCCAAAGAACTATCAATGGTCCACTACTGTGGTCCATTATTGAGTCCCCTCCTCTTGGCCATTCCTGCTGTTAGAAATCCAAGTGGAGACAATGCAAGAGCTCTGACCTTACTCTGATCCAGTGGTCAACAGACCACCCAGTGAAAAATACATCCCTTGATGACCTGGATTTACCAGCTAGCACATGTCACACCCTTGATCAAGATCTGGTGGAGGACTGAATTCCAAACCTAATAGTGGGATAAGCAATTACCTTCTTATTGAGTTTCAGCCAAGTAGAGAAACCTTTAGTGTCCTGGTACTGCAGACCAAAAAACCAAACTTCCCTCAGGCCAATAGTTTTCACCACCTGGAAGAGAAAACACAAAACAACCACTGATTGAATGCCTACCCTGTGCCAGGCGCAGAGAATACAAACATGGAGCCCTTAACCTTAAAGGTTATAAAGGCACCCAGAGTCTGGCAAGAAAATAGACTTGGGCAGAAGTTAAGAAGTGATGTCAACATCACCCTGCGCAAAAGTACTTCTGCTGAGGTAGGGACTGGATCTATTACTTATGACCGCTACCACACACCCATAACTTAACCATTATCTCCTTGAATTTTCACAATAACCCTATGATATAATTACAATTAGGCCAGTTTTTCAGACAGTAAATGTAAGGTTCAGAGACATGAAGGTTCAGTTACTAAGTATCAGAGTCAGGTCTGTTTTACTGTAAACCCGTTCAAATCCAGTGATTTCCTCCACCTCCTTTTTATTATGCCATGGAGCCTCACACTCACAGGATGAATTAAAGGCTAAAGGTAGAGACTGGTGATTTAACTCCTATATCTTTTCTCCTAGATTTCTCTTTTATCTTCAGCAACTGGGAATAATGTCCACACCCTTTAAAGTGAATCACATTTACAATGCCCCAAGAAAGAATGTTTGAGGAGACAGAATGAGAACTGTGGTATCTACATACTCCAAAGATCTGTTGAGCTTAGGGGCTGAGATGCTTCTTTCCAGCCCTGATTAGAGCTCAGTCACGATTCCCCTTTCCCACTCACACAGGTTGACAGTGGGAATGAGGGTGGAAACAAGGGGAGTACCTCTGTGTGGTAGCTGAGAGGCCACATGGTGTTGGGGGCATCTTGGCTGAGCAGTGGGCAGGAAAAGGAAAGCAGACAGGAAAGGACAGATGGGGACTGTTTTCCAGTCCCTGACATTAGTGTGCAAATAGTTCTGGCTAGTGCCTCAACCCCAGCATGCCCACTACTAGGGATAGAGACAATAAACCTAAGCCACATCCTAATTAGGTCATGCTGGAAACAGGAAATCTTCTTTATATTTTCTTTTATGAGTAGGGGCGCTAGAGTTGGGGGGTGTTGAGGTAAAGAAATGGACCCAGAGTTAGAAACAGGTAACAAAGCCCCAGTGTTGCTTATGTCCATCCCTGTGGATAAATCATTATCTCCTCTCAAAACATACATACATGTTATACGTACACACACACACACACACTCACTCACAAACGCTGCACTGTATCTAGAACGTTTCTACTATGCATCCAAAGCCAGACCCATAGTCATTCATAGAGCTTACAATCTAGAGCTTCAGAGAATCCCAACAAAAAAGTAAAACATGTTTACTAAGTACCTATTATGTGTCAGGTAACAAACACTGAATAACCATGAGACATCTATTATCTCTGTTTTATAAATGAGTAAAATAAGGCTTATAGTGGCAACCTATCTAAAACTGTACATCCTAGACTAGAACTCTAATGTGTATGACTATTAAACGTATACCCTTTTTTTCTCTAGCATGCTATGTCCCAATGGCAAGGGCTCAAAGGATCTCAGAAGCCCTTGGGTTCCCAAGTGACTTACTGCCTTGTTTCTCTTTTGGCCCAGATATCCCAGACAGACAATAAACTTTTACTACCTCTGCATTTAGATATAGTCCTTGGCTTTCCCACTAAGCTCAGTCAACAATTACTTGGAAGTCACCCTCTCTTTCATAACTTGAATCAGTATCAGAAAACCTGAGTGAAAGTCACTTCTGTCTCCAACTTGCTATGTGATCTTAAGGCAGCAAATTTCCCTCTCTAGGCCTCAGCTTCCTCATCCATCTAGCTTTCCATGTACTATTAGTGGTGTAGTTTAAATGGCCCCTTTATTCTTTTGAGTTCTATCATTCTACTACTTAGGTTATTTGTAAATGACTAAGAAATAGAATCCCATTTCCCATCTACCTTTTGACAACCTGGGTAACTTAGGAACATGTTTAGAAAAGATAAATGAGGGAAAATGTAAGTTATGAAGAAGGATCAAAAGACTTCCAGAATTTAATGGCAAGGTGAGTCCTTGAGTGTAAGTCAATAGGCAGTGGAAATTAAAACCATCAGATTTTAGATGGACAATAGAAATTAATCATGTTGAAATGTGACGCTGGCTTTTTTGCAGAGGATAGAGGGAGAGGATGTGGACAGGCAAGTTCTTTAAAGCACCTCTTACCTCATCCTATATCTAAGCACCTAACTGACAGTTTTTCACAGGGTTGCAGAGGAATACTGTGTCTGGGTACAACTGGTGGGAAAAAAATTAGTTGCAAGAAACAATTCAGCCCCAGGAGAGAAAGGGACCCACTGAAGATGCTGCAAAGGGACCATTAGGGTCAAGATGCTAGGTCACAGCAGGGCAGACTGGGAATAGAACTAGCAGAGCAGCAGTTTTGGCCTATATTAACAGCCCACTTGTAGAGGCTCAGGGACCCCAGAACTAAAGGGGAGTGAAGCAGGAACAGATTACACGGTCAGTCCCAGAGGTCCCAGGAGTGAAGTTCTTAGCCTTTTTTTGCACCACAGTATCTATTTCAGTAGTGGAATGTATAAGAGTGTGATGACAGGAAGGTCGTGGGAGCCAAAATAGTTCCAGGATCTGGAATATCTCTGAGGAGATGCTGGACAAAGTAATAGCTCAAGCAACATCAAAAGAAAGATTTCGGGATCAGTAGGGCATTTTAATTCCCTTTGAGCACTGCCTCTTTCCTCATGAATGGAGAGAAATCAGATGCATATAAATTTCCCACTTCCTTAGCCTATAGGGCTTGGAGAGATGAGCAATGTCTCTCAGCTTCCACTAAAGTCCCAAACTGAGGAAGTGAGGGTGTGGGGGGAAGGAAATATGATCTGAAGTCAGAATTGAGACTGAAAAAAAAAAAAAAAAACAACGGATAAAACGGATGACCCTTGGATCCCAGGCTATAAGGAAATCTCCAATTAAGGTCCACAGGGTGCTGGGAATCATCTGATCAGGAATTCTTGGCCCCATTTCCAAGTCCTGAAATGTGGAAATGAGGCCAAACTTAACTTGCGCCCAGCTTTGCCTCCAGCTGGGAACTTACTCTAGAGGAAAGAGAAACTGATTTTCTAGTGGGAAAGAGAATCTAGGTCCTGGTTCCAGGAACAATATCTGTGGCTCCAGTGACTAGGGTCCTTACCATTCCACTATGAGAAATGGCTGCAACCCTGAGAAAAAATATTCTTTCTTTGCTCCCTCTGATTCCAGACACCCAAATCATCTGGCCTAAGCCAGTATTTTTCAAAGCTGCCATGGAAGAAATCCTTAAGCAGTAGTAAATAATGAATGCATACACCCAGGGGATGGGGACTGGGGAAGCAGTGGTACAAGATACAAGGAGACAGCTACAAGCCAGAATTTCTTTGAAGCCTCAGGTTTAAACTTAATCATTTGTGCAAATTTTACTTTCTACTCCTTAAATAACTATGCTTTAATAATTAAATGGATAATATCTATAATTAAAGCTGATGTTCTCAGATACAAAATCACATCCATCCCACAGCTCTGTGTACCTGCTAGAACCTGCACATAACACTTACGGGGACTAGGACCCCAGTCTGTAATACACTAGCTGTGGACTCTATTCAGCCACACAGTACAAAGTCCAAAATACACTGTGGAGCTTCATAGAATCCAAGCAGCATAAACTAGAAAACTGTGGTCCAGCAAGTGAAAGAGATTTGCCTCTGAGAAAATCCTCACTAATTACTAGGAGCATCTGGATATAAGAAAGAACTCCTTTTTGCCTCTCTTTTGCATGTGAAGGCTACTTATGTCTGAGGTCTGGGGAGGAAAGATTAGGTCAGTTCTGGAGCCTGGAACCCCCCTCCTCATATCCCCTATGAATCTATCTGAATAAATAAATTAGTGACTTAATAGGTCACTTCAGAAGCCCAGAGCAGGATTGGAAAACAAGGCTTGAGCCTTAAGAGGAAAACTACATGAGAAATTATGTATAAGACTGCATCAATATCCAAACATATGAGGCTCACTGAGGTCCCATTACAGGCTTGGCAGAAGCTGCATCAGCCACCCACCTGAAAGCAAATCAATGCACAACTGGAAAGTTCCAGGAGGGGCTATTACCATCATTCCTTCTGCTATCCTACACTGCCTGTGCCCAAGTGGCCACCTGCTCTGTAGCATGGACACATCCAGCTAGGGTTCTAAGTTTAGGAACCAAACTTTGCTCTTAGAATGGAAACAGACAAAGAAAGGGGAGGTCACAGAGGACACAGCTGACAAAAGGCTCTAGGAAAATTGGAAATTCTATATGCCTTGGTTTAGGCCATTACACTACTTCTGACCTTAAACAAGTCTTTCCCCCTCTCTAAGCCTCAGTTCCTCATCTATAATACGGGGATACTAGTATTATAATAATAGGTATTAGTTACTTTATAAAATAAAAACAGAAAAAAAAGAGGCTAGGATTGCTGCCTTCAATGCAGAGTCCACAAATCCTAAGACCTTCACCGAGCCAAGAAAAGCTTCCTGACCTCATTACACCCTTATCTGAACTCCCAGGGAAATTTCCACGCACTTACTTAGCCCTTAATAAGAACAAGCAACATTAGAATGCCTGCTATGCACCAGGCACTTCACTTCACTTCACTTATGTGAGGATTAAATAAGACCACAAAAATCTCTAAGATTAGTGTGATTGCCATTTTGCTGAGGAAAGTAAAGTCCTAAGATGTTCAACGAGCCATCCAAGGCCACACAGCTAAAAATGAGTCCAGAATTTGAACCCAAGGCTGATACCAAATCCAATATTCTATATACAACCTCTATACAACCTAAGGTTCAAGGGTGTTCGTTTCATTATACATGAGAGGAGAGTTACATGTACTTTTCTCTGCTTCCATAGGTGAGTAACTCCAAGTTCCTTAAGGACAAAAATGGTGGTTTGACAGGTCTAGAGATTCTCCTGGAGACTAGCAGACGTTCAGTCAATACTGAATCAATCAATGAATAGAAGAATGGATAGATGCTCTGAGATTTCACCTCTCTTCTAGAGCTCAAAACCTTAAGGGAAGGGGGCAGGTAGCTAGACTAGCTCTAAAGCTAGAGACCCTGGCTACGGAGACCCAGGCAGAGGGTTCCCAAAGTGGAACTTATGACGGCAGCACTGCCCCCTAGTGGCACATAGATAATCATAGCCCTCGGAAGAACCTCATTTATAGGTGGGGCTAGGTGACATAATTACTGTAACATACAGTGTTCTCTCCCCTTCCTTGCTGAGAGCAGAGTCACAAGAACAAACAAAGGTAAATTGGAAGAACTAGAGCTCCACTTCCCTTTCCTACCAGGCCTTGGGCCTCCTCAAGCTATGGCTTCCCATTGTTGCCTGTTATTTATCGCTGGTGCCAAGGAGAGCGCTTCCTCTCCAGGCAGCTTCCTCTCTGGTCATCTGCCAAACAACTCTGGATTCCGGGATGGACCCAGCGCTCTTATCAGCTCCTCTCAAGGAGTCCAGCTCCTTCATCTTAGGCCCCCAATCTCCTTGAAAGATGAGTCTCAAAGGCCAAACAGAAGGGACTTCTTCCCTTAAGCTTAATCAAGCTAGAGAGAGTAAAGAGATCAAATCCCCAACAACCTGTGAACATGTATCTCTGAAGATTCCCATCCAGACCTTCCATGGCCCCGAGAATGCCAGTGTTCAATTCTGTGTCAGAGTTCAAATCATTTTTCCTGTAGTTTTCACTCATGGGGTCCCAGAGCTGCTCCTCTGACCTCACAGAACATGATTGCTCCCTCCTTCCTATGACAGCCCCTCAGTGATCTCTAGACAGAGTCTTCTAAAGCCAAGCAGGCTCAGTCACCCCAAACAGAGCAGTGCAGTAGGCAAAGTACAATTTTATATTAGAGCTATAATTGAAACTCCGTATCACAATTTACTAGCTACATAACCTACAGTGTGTTCTTTTACCTCTCATAGACAGGATTACTGCAAGGATTAAAACATGTAGCCAAGGATAGTCCATAGTAGGTACTCACTAAATGATATTTCTCAAAATCACACTGATTTTCCAGGTGGGAAATCATGAACTTTCTGGTTTCTTCCCTTTTCTCGCCCAGTATGAAAGATTCAAGTCTCTCAAGGGTTTTCTATGAGAAGCAGTAGCTTTCAGAACTAGCATAGCAATCTAGCCAGGGCTCCTTACCATCTGGGCTTCCCTCAGGACCACACCCATAGTAAGCAAACCAAACCAACACTAATAAAGAATTATCAGGCCTTGTGGCTTTCCAAAGTTAATAAACCTCTTTGTTCAAATATTTTTCTTACCCTAGGTGCTAAATTATGCCTTCCTAACTCTTCACAGCTACTCCTTCCAATGTAAATGGACAAAGTTTTCAGTGTTGAAGACAGGGAATGGTATAATTTGCTTGAGACAGGTGGGATATAGAACCAGGGCTCTAGGAAGGAGTCTGGCTAGAAGCTGATGGATCTTCTGGTTCCCTGCTAGACTATAAAATACCACACTGGCTGATCCTCCCCCGTCTACATCTGCTGCCCAGAATGATAACTGCTGTCTAGAGTAAAGGGCCCAACAGCCTACCTATCATTATGAACACCTTCTTTCTTTTGTCCCAGAGACAGTAAGAAGCCTATCCAGGAAGAGCTGTCCCTCCTGCCAGGTAGCTTTCCCATCACCAGCTCCTGGCATATGCCAACTACAAATGATACTCAAGTGAAGCATCTCCCTCTTTTTTACAGAAAAGGGTATCTGAAATCAAAATTGTAGGGTTAGAAATGGGAAATAAAAATGTATGAAATACAGAAATAAATGCCACAGATAAATTTTTGAGAGATAACCGCATTTGAGAGATCAGTTAGACATTGTATACATGGGGAAACTGAGGCCCAAAGAGGAGGAAGGTTTGTGAAAGGTATCAGGAGAGTTAGTGGTAGAGCTCTAAGGCTCAGATTTCTAACAGTCTATCCAGTCCTATTTCGACTTCATCAGGCTGTTCCTTTAAAAGCTTTCCAATATAAAACCTGCATGCAAAGGAAGAATGCAAAACCTTAATGCAATCAAAATGCATTCAGTCATTCCTGACTAGCACTGTAATTACTTGTGAACTATGTGAATGTCAGTACATTAATTGTAGTAAATATGTGTTTAAATGTTCCTTTGACTAGTTTGTATTTCCACCATTCAATATACAACAAACCCCAGGGAAGAAGTAAGTTCTAGCTAAATCCAAAGTTAGATACTCTGAGATCTTTAAGCCCTTCTCCCAACTCTAGTTGATTAATGAGACAAGTATCATGGCATTTGAGAGCTATCATCTCTACTACACGCTGGATGCTTCACATAACACTCACTTTTATTTGTATTTTCTTATGGTCTTTCTCACCTATTTCTAATTTATCTTTTTAGATTTTATGTATCCTTATAATGTTTTCTGGGGAGCAAGTGAGATATAAGCAATATACTCTTTTATAACCTCAGAAACAGTCCATGAGGTAAGATATTAGACCTATTTTTGGGGGGGACGAGACTACCAACCCAAAACAGGTTCAATAATTTTCCCAAGGCCTAACTAGGAAAATGAAGATTTTGTTTCCTCCTCTGTAAAATGGAGCCAGTACTAATCCCTGCATTCACAGGGCCTTGTAATAGTCAAATGATATGGTACACAAAATGCCTGTCACAGTACCTGGCATGTAGTAAGCCCTGAATAAATGTTAACTTCCATCTGTATTAGTCATAAACAACAATTTTCCCATTCTACTACATGACATCAGGGACTCAGGAGACAGGCCCAAAGCTGTTTTCACATTTCTAACCATACCTTCCTCCTTCCCTTCACATAAAGACCTGAATGGAAAACAGCCCTATACCATCCCCATCTCCATTCTCTCCCTTCACCAGTTGGGCGGGAGTATTGATAGGAATAGAATGATCTCATTTGAATATAACCTCTTCCTTTCCCTTCCCAACTCTGGATAAGCTTTCAGAAAGCAGAGGTACCCAAAGGGCAAAGGAAAAAGTTGAGCAAAAGGGCCTGGAAGAGCCATTAAGGGGATATGTGGTCCCAATATCCTGGACAATTGCAGACTCCCACCTCACTAGAGGCTGATGGGGAAATGGAATAATGGCCTACCTGGAGGAATCCCAGTCTCTGAAAATCAGAGCCCCATATTTACTCCTGGAAGTCTGATCACAGATGGCAAATTCCTTTGGCCCCTGGAGTGTCTGAATGCTGAAAGATCCTACAGCCCTTACCTGACTATTATATAGTACATCTCTCCTGATAATGGTGATTCACAGTGAAGGGACACCCCTTGGATTGGAGATAGGAATGACCATTTCAGCATTATCTCCATGTCATGATTACAGGAGTTGAGGTACCCTCCTACTGCATTCATCACCCCCAGTGGCATCCAAGTCCCATATTCCTTGAGGGAAAGGTACATAGAGCATGCTACCTCAGAGAGCAAATGTTGGTTTCCTTCCATAAGGAAGAAAAAAACATTTAACAGAGGCCATGTTGTACAGTAAAAAGAATGTGGGGTTCAAATTCTAGCCATATATCAGCTGAGTGCAATTAAGTTATCTAATTTCTGAGCCTCATCATTTAAATGGAGAAGAGGGAGTTCCCGCTGTGGCACAGTGGGATAATGATCCCACTTGTCTCTGTGGAGGTGCCAGTTAGATCCCTGGCCAGGAGCAGTGTGTTAAGGATGTAGCATTGCTGCAGCTGTGGTGTAGGTTGCAGCTCCAGCTTGGATTTGATTTTTGGCCTAGGAACTTCCATAAGCTGCAGATGTGGCCAAGAAAGAAAAAAAAAATAACAGAGATCACTTATATCTTTCAGAGTTGAGAGAAAGGCTCTGTGTGCTGACGATTTTTAAAGCATCTAGCAAAGCCATACTTGACCCAGTCACTTCTCTTTTCTTCCACGTTCAGCACCAAGGATAGGATTAACTGGGGTCATCCAACGTGCAGGCTACCAAAGTTGAAGTTTGCCTCCTTTGTTATTAGGGCTGAGGTTAACCTTTGTTTTGAATTATCCTGGACAAGTGAGTAGAAGTCATTCCCAAGAAGCAGACTTTGGGTGGAAGCTATTTGTAGTGGAAGAGGCTAAACAGCAAAAAGTCCTTTGCTTACCTGGTCAAACAGCTGCTTGCCAGTGGTGTTGGGCTGGATGGCAAACTCCAGCTCTGCATCCATGGTGGTCACACGGACATTGATCTAGGATGAAATCAAAGGAAGCGAATTAGTTGTATGGCTCTGTGCTCAGCAGGCCTTGGGACAAGTCTCTGTTTAAACACAGGAGAGGGAACTAAGATGCAAGAACCTAATGAATTTAGACATTGGTGGAAAGAGAGACTATTGAAACAAACAATAACCTAGCCCCCACTCCCAATCAGGTTACTGAAGACCAAAAAAAAAAAAAAAAAAAAAAACTACAGCTATAGGGCAATGCTCACCAAGGGACAGATAAATGAATGCAAACCAACCTGCTATTGAGAGAAAGTAAGTGTTAACTGTACTTCTTCTTCCAGGAAGCCTTCCCCACCTATACCAGTCAGCTCCAAGCCCACAGCGTTCTCTCCCCATCTCTGATCAATGTATGGCCTGTATTATCTAAAGTACTGGTCTTTGTAGAGCCAAGTTAAGGACAGGATAAAAAATACTGTGTTCCAAGCATAGCATCATAACTGTCTGACTCTATAACCCTGCATAAGTCTTATCACTTTCCTTAGTGCCCCTCATCTGTTCAAGGGCAGGAGTGCAGCGGGTGGAGGTTGTCAGTTACACTAGATGACTACATAGTGCTGACATCTACGGTTCTATATACTGACTTGCATTGTTAACACTTCCTGTATTTGTGTCTCATTGGTCTCCCTAGGCACAAGAGAGGAAAGGGGCCTCAACAGAGATGGGTGTGGGTAACACAGAGGTGTTCTCAAGTCAGCAAAGGGAAAGGGACAGGGATAGGCCCAGATGAAAATAACAGGTAGCCACACATAGGATTTCATAGGCACTAGAAAAAGTACTTTCTACCTTAAAGAACAGATCCCATAGCCAAGGTCAATGATATAGCTGAAATTTCCTCAGTAGAGATTTGTTCCTTTGGCTTGAAAACTTGGTAATGGTGGTAAGAGTACTAATACCAACAATAAGCAGCAGCTTTCATGTATGAAGACTTATTACTCACTAGGCACTTTATATGCACTACCTCATTTAATATCAACAATCCCCCTGCGAAGTAGAGAACATTATCTCTATACTGGGGATGAAGACTTAGATATTTGTCTAAAGTCACATCGCTACTAAGTGGAGAAGACAGGGTTTCAATTCAGATCTACATTCAAACCTCACAATTTAAACCAATGTGCTAAGTCCCCCTTACGTCAAAGTAAAAAATACCTCTGTTAAAAGAAATCAAAGAATAAAATTTTTAGTTGTTAGACATTTTGCTTAAGTAACCTACGTGGTACAGTCACAAGATGGCTTACTATATGGTCATGTAAAATATTTATAAAGACTATTTCATGCTCAGGGAAAAATAGTTCAGTAATATTAAGTAAGGAAGAGTAACCAACAAGATTTTAAGAGTTCAATTCTGTAAAAAGTACGCATAGAGAGGTTACTGGAATTATACCCAAGTGTTAGTCAGTCTTGGTTTTGGGGTAGTGATGTTATGAGTACATTCTCCCTTCTTTAAATTAAAAATCTACATTTTCTAGGATGCTCACATATTAGCTATACTATTGGGGGAGGACTAGAAATATAATTGTCAAAGATGCAAATCCCCACGGAGTGGGTAAGACATTAAGCCTTATCAGTCTTTGACATTTCTGGGTCTTTCCTGAGCACAGGGGTCAGCTAGCGGGGAAGAGGGGGCCAGACAGCAGTTTTGCCAGCTAAACAATTCTGATGAGGACCAAGCCTGAGGAACAATTTTGTAAATAAATCTCACCAGGGAGCCAAGGAGGAAATCTATTTCAGGATTGACAATGGGACAGGAAAGGCCATGAAGGCAGGAACAAGTAAGGCAAGTACCCCAGTGGGAGACAGCGGCCAAGGTTAGCCACTTTGACTCAGTGTTACCAAGGCTTCCTGCCAATCCAGTAACCTCCATAGAACAGACTCTCAAAAGGTAGAGAGAGTTTGGCCCGATGGGCTGAAATTTGGCCCCACCATCTAGCCTTAAATCACCCTTGAGATGATAGGGAAGACCTCAAAACACCAATGACTTGAAGGGATAGGAAAGAGTAGAAAAGGGGCAGTGGGCCTTTTAGTACACTGCGAGATTTCATTCTCATTCTAGCCTCAAGGTTTCTGTCTTAATTAGAGTTATCTCGCTAATATTCAAGATTCAATGGGTACTCACAAGACATTGGCTAAGTGAACAGTACTAAGCAAGGGGACATAAGAGGTATGTATAGCATAATATATAGACTCAGAGTTGAGAACATTTTACAACTTGACTTTTTTTGTGCAGTGGACCCTTCTGGGAAGTTTGGTGAAGTATATGAATATCCTACTCAAAATATTTGTTAATGCATGAAATAAAGTATGTAATATATAGAGAAAAGAGACCACCTATATTGAAATACTTATCAAAATTTAATACATATTTATTATTATATAATTATCTAATACAGGGTCTTATTAGTTATTACTACTGTAATTTCAACTTTGTCTTCAGTATAAATGATATTTTGGGAAATCTATAAAAACTAAATCATGATATAAAAGTACTTTAGATTTCCACTGGTAACAAAGTCAAGGTCCTGCCATTTTCTGGGGAGGGAGGAGCCTACTTTCATAGCTGAAAGAGGGTCTAAATTTCAGTGAGAAGTTAGTGAAAACAAATATTTTCCTCCATCCCAGTTCATAGATCCTTCTCACTTCAAATTATATCCATGGACTTCATGGAGGCCTCAGGGCTCCCAGTTAAGGAGCTTCCTAATAAATTTACTTCAGGTTACCCAATATTAATGGAATATTATATTTAAGGAACTATGGTTGCAGTAGGGCTGTAGGACCAGTCCCTAACCCCAAGGTACTTACTGAATAACAGTAAAATTATAATATACAAGAGAAACCTTGAAAAGTGCCATAGGAGAACAGAAGAAATATGTTTTTGTGGAAATATGGATCCACAGTTCAAAGGGGTATTTGCACTGATCTCTAAGAATAACCTTGATTTTGAAAAAGGGAAAATGGGGGTGGGGAGAAGAGTTCCCAAATGCCCCAGGTAGAGAAACCAATACATGTGATAGCCCAAAAGGAGAAATAGGTCAAGCATGCAGGCCTACTTCAGTGTAAATGAGGCCTGCAGGGTGAAGAGTGGGCAGAGAGGCTGGGAAGGAGATGGAAGGCCTTGAAAAATATGCTAGAAAGTTGGGCCTTAATCATGTTGAAAGTGGACAGCTAGCTTGAATGTTCTGAGCAGGGAGGAAACTGAGGAAAGGGGAGTGACTCTAGGGAACGTTCCAGAGCCTAGGAATTCCATCTAATTCACACTATTGGGAATACTTTTCAAAGGAAATTCAGTGTCTCTTGCAGATTATGTCAATAGCAGGTCATGCCAATCTAGCATCTTCAGGGACTGGCCCATAAATCCAAATATTTAACTCAAATATTTGTTAAATAAATGTTTCTTAAATAAATCATTTGGTAGAAAAGTATTATGCCAGGGTTAGGATTAGTTTTGTCAGAGAGGCCAGTGCAGTCAATGCTTCTTTCTTCCTAGATAGAACATCACTCCAGAAGGAGGGCTCTCCTAAAATCTGAAGATGTCCAGGTGAAGCCTAACTGGAACCTACTTCAGAGTTCCTGCTCAGAGTTTCTGTCATTCCACTGTGGCTGCTTCTCCAGGGAAAGCAGCTTGTGGTTTCCTGAACTTCACTGTGGAGACAAAAAATCTTAGGTTTAAAAAAAAAATTGGAAAGACAAGCAAACACAAAGGGACTTCTATTCTTGCCACTGCTTAACTCAGAAGAAAATGTGAGTCATGAAGACAGGGTCATGGGTCTGTGTTCTCTGTTTTTCTTTGTGTCAGAGGTAGGGAGGAGTAAGGATAATAAACTGGGGCTGAAGGTGATAGGTATAGGGCAGAAGTCTTGATCAAAGAAGATCAAGATTGTTCTTGCTTTCCTTAAGAACAATCTGGGACCCAAATGAGTAAGAGATGTTGTAGGCCCAGACCCACTTGCCACACAGAGCCCGCTGGATGAGTACCCGCTGTATCCACTGACTTCCTTTAGGGCCTGGCCTCTTCAATCTCAGTGAGAAGAGGGGAATCTAGTTTGGGAGACAAGAACTTGAAAATAAAGCTTCCAAAGTTAGCAAAAAGTTCCCAGGCTCAGCAGGAATGGAAGAGCTGGCATGGATGGGGTAACATTTCAACATGTGGTCCCCTACAGAGAACTAAGTCCTTGTCTAAGCCTGTCCCTGAAGACTGTGTCTCTGAAGAACATTTAAGGTTTAAGGAGAAAAAAAATCAGTGTGGCAAGGGGGGGTGTCACTCTCTCATACACACTAGCCCTCCCACCCCTAGCCCAAGAACAATAAATCCACTGTTATTTATGGAACAATTGAACACAGACACTTCCCACACCAAGTCCTTCACTGTACACTAACAAGCCCATCTCAGTGGTCTGCTACCCAAAGCACTCAGCAAACTGGGATCTTTCCTGTGTCCCCATTTAGCTGGCCTAAGAAACAAAAATAACCAGGCCAGATGCTACTTCTGCCTAGGCTGCAACAGCTGGGGTACCTTGTTCTCTGGACCTGGCCAGCTTCAAATAAGAGACTCTCTCTTTACCTAGGGCCAGGAACACCCAGATGAGCAGTAGCCAGGCCATAGTAAGATTGGGGCAAAGTGTCTTCTCACATGTTCCATGTCACTGAACTATAAGATGGCTCTTTCCTGGGGAGAAATTTGGGAGAGATAGAGGAGAAGGTAGAGACAGAGTTGAATAATCACAAGTGACTTGCCTGAAGCACAAACCTCTACGCTGGCATTTTCAGGCCCCCCTCCCCCAACCCATCACAAATTAGGAAATTTAAGAGCACAGAAGCAGGTAACAGAAAGATGGAAATAAACATTTACTGAATAGCAACTATGTGCCAAGCCCCATCAACCACAGTCTCACTTAACATCACTGAAACCAAATTTACTCAGCCAGCAAGTGATGAAGTGGGTCTTCTGGACATACCCCGAACACCATCCTTGACTCCACCTACCTCTCCAGTAATGCTGATTTCACTGCTGACTTCAGACACTGCCTTGGCAACTATTTTGGCCAAGGCCCAAACACTGTAGCATAGGAAGCCTGGGCACATAGGAGAAGCACTGCTTGGGAAGGCCCCCTCGCCAGGGCAGAGTTTGTGAGTCAGCCCAGTTGGGTCTGGGCTCAATGACTTCACCCCTCACCTGCAACCTCCCCATTCTCTGCAAAGGCCGAATTCTTCTGGGCTTTCAGTGGCTGTTATTGAGAAGGCAAAGGTAAGTATAGGAGGGTGGCTAGAGGCACAGCAAGCCCTCTTAGGGCAACCTAAGAACTTCAGTCTCTTCCCTAGACAGAGAGCAGTCATCACAGCATCACTCAAACTGCCTGTCCCCATTATTTAGGCTCTAGCACCCACCATTTCCTGCTGCCAGAACTAGGGCTAGGGCAGAGCAGGGCAGGGCAGGGCAGGGCCTGGTCTGTCTTGCCTTTTGGGATGACAGCACTGCCTCAAGCAGCTGTTTTCCATAAGGGAGAAAACAAGGGTTGCTTTGAATCCCTAGCATAGGAGGCATCCTCCAACGCCACCGCCCCTGAAACCCCTGCTTCCCCTCCTCCTCCTCCTCCTCCACTGACTCACTCACTTCCCAGCAACTCAGTCTCTTCCCTTTCAACTTGGAAGCGGTACCTGGTACAGTTATCTGTTCTGACCTCTTCCTGCCCATTTCCAGACCTCAAAGCAGCTGGCAAGACCTGCCCGGAGTTAACCCTTCCTATGACTGTGCTTTTTCACAGCAGTTTCTAGAAAGGAGAACCACACCCAGCCCCACGCACACCTACCTTCAATGGATCAGCAATAATTCTTTAATCACTCCAACTTCTGCAAAGAGCATGGGAGACAAGAGTCCCCTTTCACTTGCTTTGGCCCAACCCTGTCCTCCAAAAGCTCTCTGAGAAGCATTTCAACTGGGAGACAAGGGCATATTGGAGACTGGGTGTTGTTACTCCCTTACTTATCATATATTTGGGGGAGTAACCCCAAATGAAGGTAACCCCTCTTAGCAATGAGAACATAACTACATTCTCATGAGGAGAGCTCAGGACAGAGATTAAAACTGAAAAGGTCAGAAACAGTGAGGTTACCCTAGCAAGCTACAGTTTCCCCTTTAATCCAGCCTTAATTACACAGCCTTCTGCTCAACCTCCAGTTGAGGTAGAGTCAGTCACCCTCTTCCTCTCAACACATGAAGGCCAAGAAGGAAACTAGCTCCTCACCATTTACACCTAACTCCAGGACTTATTTTCTTTTTTTTTGTCTTTTTGCCTTTTATCTAGAGCCGCACCTGCGGCATATGGAGGTTCCCAGGCTAGGGGTCTAACAGGAGCTGTAGCTGCCGGCCTTTGCCACAGCCACAGCAACACAGGATCTGAGCCGTGTCTGCAACCTACACCACAGCTCACGGCAACTCCGGACCCTTAACCCACTGAGCAAGGCCAGGGATCGAACCCGCAACCTCATGGTTCTTAGTCGGATTCGTTAACCACTGAGCCACGAAGGGAACTCCCAGGACTTATTTTCAAAATCAGCTCAGCCAAACCATACTCCCGGAGCAAACACCACTCAATCCCCTACCCCAGCTCATCTCTTCTTCTGCCCCACAAGCTCCTTAGTATGACCATTTATCTTCTTTAAATTTCCTCAAGATTTCAATCCACTTAGCCTAGAATCTCATCTGGCTCCTCCAGAATAAAACCTCTGGACTTCTCATCCCTGACTATCAGACCTAAAAGGGACCTCAGAGATCACTTGATTCAAACTCTGCAATATATAGCTGGGGAAACTAAGGTCCAGAGAAAGAGAAGCACTGGTCCAGGGTCACACAGCTGCTGGACAGTGAGAGAGCAAGGATTAAAAACCTGGCTCTTGATCCACTCGCCATAATAAGCCATAGAAACACTCTAACACTTAGAAAACAGTAGAGGCTTTGGGCTGTTGATCTGGAAAGACTATGTGGAGGAGCCAGGACCAGGTTGCTTCTGTGAAAAACTCCAAGCTGACACGGCTTGGAACCCTAGTGTATAGCAGAGAGCAGGCCTAATTTTCAGACTCTGATACAGTCACCATCACTCATTCTAAAGAGACTAAACCTTTTTATAACATGGAAGGAAACTCAAAGATCCTTTGTTTCTAGAACAGCTTCTTTTGCAAAAACCTGGATAGAAACTGATTCAGAAGGTCCTTGGCAGCAGGCACAGTCAAGAACCAAGCTGGAGGTTGGGATGGGGCACAGGTAGAGGGGTGGGGAGGGATACGAACAGGGTGGATATGACACAGCAGGGCGAAAGCAGGGACTTTGAGGAAAGAATTTATATCCAGGTAGCCAAGAACAACAGGTTCTTCAATTCTCATAAAACTTTGAAGCTGCTGCAATAAAAGGAGAGAGGTGCCATCATTAATAAAGTAAGTCTCTCAAATGGGTAAAGCCCCTCTCTGGGGCCACACCCAGTTGGGTTTCAGTCTCTAGCATCAGTTTCCTGCTTGACCCAGCTTCCTGCCTACACGTTTCAGAGGAAGTATTTGTAGACTGGAAACACAGACCTTTTGCAGCTGCCTGGAGATGCCAGTTCGACCCAGAACGCCAGAAGGGGGCTCTACTCTCTCTGCTCAGAAACACACTGCAGAAACCTCCAGCATTACAGCTCTGAAACACACTGGAGCTTCCCTAAGCCTCGGCTTGGGTTCCATCCAACACTCATAGGAATTTCTACCCTGTCCTGTTCTCCTGGGTGTTAATATCGTTGAAGTCATAATCAGTCATCATGATCATATGAAGGGGCAATGGGAGGCTTCCAGACTAAATTTAAAAGCTTCTGTTTTCAACCCCAGAGCTAAGCTAAGATCAGCTTCTTGGCAACCTTGCTGGTAAGCAGTCAAACCTGGTATCTAGAGAACCTACAAAATTGGAGCCCTCATCCAAGAAATAATGATCTCAGTTCTTTGAGGAACAAATCATGGTATAGTACAAAGAGGCTTTGGAGTCTCTCTGACCTTCCTCTTTCTGAAACTCAGTTTTCTAATCTATAAAATGGATCTAATACTATCGACCTCACAACAGGGTTACTGGGAGATTTAAGTTAAAATAACAGACATGAACGTACTTGACACATCATAAATATAATGTGATGATTACTAACCCTTCCCTTTTTTAGCCATATTATTACAAATATTCTACCTCTCAGGAAGGATTTAAAACAAAAACCTGTTCAACTGTACCTAAGGGCTGGGGACTAGACATCCAGAGAGCTCCTGTAGCATAAAGGACTCTGACTTTGGGGAAAAACTCTAAAATGTGATCAGATTTCTACTTGGTTAGACAATTTGGAGTTATGCATATCAGGTAGATACATACATATCCTTGCTTTATTTTAAATGTTCTTGCTCTTGCGAGGGATAGGGATTTCCCCCAAAAAAGCAGAGCCCTGAGGGGATGCAGAACACAAGAGAGCATCTGTGCTATCTTGTCCCTTTAAAAGCTGCCTGATCTTTTTTCCTTGTTCTGGGTTTGCCTTGACATATTCTCCAATCATGTCCCACCATTATACATAAGTCCCCACCACTTCAACAAAACCCACCAAGACGTTCAAACTCCTTTAGCTGGTATCCAGAAAAAACACAGACTAGGTCTGCAAACTAGCTCATCATCATCAACTGGGAAAATTTTTAAACTACAGATACCCTGGCCTCACCCACAGAGATTATGACTTATTTTCTAAGGAGTAAGACCCAGGCATCAGAAGTTAAGAGCTTCAGATAATTCTAAGGCCCAACCAAATTTGGGAATTTCTGGCATGGAACCAATCAACCTCTCATGGGCTGGCGTTAATATGGCCAGGGGAATGCTTGATGGAAGAGAAACACAGCATGTAGAGAGCAGTAACTGTGGGGGCATCTGGACCCAGTGAAGGACTCCCCAGAGTTGAATGCAGCCACCTCCACAAAAGGTCAGGGATGCAATCAGTCCTGCTACTGCCACCAAAGCCCCTGATATTTGCCCCTCTCTACCTAGTATCATCATTGCTCACCACGACAGACAATAATGTGCACTAAAACAATTTATCTCTTGTAGGAGGAACATAGCTTTGTACTCAAAAACTTGAGTGCAGGATCCAGATCTACCAATAACAAGCCATAATCTCGATCTTCCCACCTGTAAAATGGGCATAAGGACACCCATCTGGCATAGTGTTGCACAGTGCTAATGTGGTGTTTCCCAAACTTAGCTACTTGGGAATCATTTGGGGCACTAGTTTAAAAACCCAGATTCCTGGACCCTACTCCAAGCTTACTGAAACAGACTCTCCAAGAGGAGGAGCTTGGGAATCAGCAGTTGTGTCCAAGGTGATTCTTATCCTCTGGGAAGTTTAAAGAAACATCACCTGGCACAGAGGTTGTTGTGAAGAGATGAGCGGTCAGACCAGGGCTCCGGTCCTCTAAAATGCTTTCTGACCCAGAGATCCTCATGCCAGGGACCTTTAGGTTGGAACCTAGCAGAGCAGGCTCTGCAGGTAGAATAGGGAGAAGATTCTTGAATTCCAATCAGAAAGCTAAGTGCTTTCTGGAATGACCAAACCCACAGGCCATTGTCTACAGCCTTCCTTCTACTATCCTCCCATCTAGTTCAGAATTAGACAGTGGGAGGATCTACTGAAACAAATACCTCAGCAGCCAAAACATAGTGATCAAAACACTCTAGTTAGAATCCAATCAAAATCTTCTCGAGTTCTCTGCCCCTTAAACACTCTTTTGTGGAAGAACTTCCACATTTTAAGTGGCATCTCCCTTTCCTAGATGTTCTGGGGAACAGAAGAGACATTGCATACAAATGTGAACAGGTTGGGGGTTGGAGTCTAAAATAGGTGTGATTAACAATAGCCCACTGGAGCCAGCTCACACCAGGGCTGACCATGATCCTCTCTGCACAACTCCGCCTTCAAGGACCTTGTGTTGGTAGTGTGAAACTGGCCTGGGTGAGAGTGTTTATACCACAGGGATTGGAAACAGTATAAATCATGGGTTCACCAGTGTTTGTTGTTAAACATCTACCAGCACATGAAACACATATGAGGTAAGCATCTTTAGGCCCATTTTGCAAATGACAAAACTGAGCATCAATGAAGGGAAGCAACTTCCATCTTTTAGTGGCATGACCTTGGCCAAAAACCAGGTCTGTCTAACTGACACTGAATGCTTGACTTTTCCAACCAGCACCACAAGGAGTAGGAAGCCCCTCTTGTCAACAAAAACGAAGCCGACCCAAAAGGCTCCTCCATCAACTAATTTAGGCCAAACAAGGGAAAGTGCTCTTGGTGTACCACTAAGGAAAGCAAATGGTAGTGTCCAAGACTGAGACATGAAGGCAATAAGAGAGAGTCTCATCCCCTTTAGAGGAGGAGATGGGTTGGAATGGGGCAGAGAATGGGTTGGAAAGCCTCAAAGAAAACCACAGCACATTCTAAAGTTCGATTCACAAATATATGACAGAGAGGGTGGTGAGGGTGGGCTCTGGAGGAGGCCCTGGGGACACTACAAGTCCCTAGGCCTCTTGAAGCATCAGTTTCCCTACAAGTGAAGTGGGAACAATAATGCCTACCTCACAGGACTGATGTGAGGACAGTATTTTCTCCTTTACTTCTTTACCTTCCAGGTTTTTTCCTGGCTAGGCACCTACATGTATTAGATGTTTGATATATTTTAGCTTCTTTTTCCTAAAACCTCATTATCCAATCCAGGATCCCTGGCTCACCCTTATACAACAATAATAACCCTAACCCCATGTGCACAGTGCTTTACAGTTTAAAATAAACTTGGCCCCAGCAATCCCACTCTTGTGCGTATATCCGGACAAAACTTTCCTTGAAAAAGGCACGTGTACCCACATGTTCATTGCAGCACGATTCACAACAGTCAAGACATGGAAACAACCTAAATGTCCACTGATAGATGAATGCCTTAAGAAGATGTGGTATCTATGCACAATGGAATGCTACTCAGCCATAAAAAAGAACAAACTAATGCCATTGGCAGCAACATCCATGGAACTAGAGACTCTCATACTGAGTGAAGTAAGTCAGAAAGAGAAAGACAAATACCATATGATATCACTTACATCCAGAATCTAATATACTGCACAAATGAACCTTTCCACAGAAAAGAAAATCATGGACATGGAGAACAGACTTGTGGTTGCTAAGGGGGAGGGGGAGGGAGTGGGCTGGATTGGGAATTTGGGGTTAATAGATGCAAACTATCACCTTTGGAATGGACAAGCAATGAGATCCTGCTGTATAGCACTGGGAACTATAACTAGTCACTTATGATGGAGCAGGATAATGTGAGAAAAAAGAATGTATACATGCATGTGTAACTGGGTCACCTTGCTGTACAGTAGAAAATTGACATAACACTGTAAACCAGCTATAATGGAAAAAAATAAAAATCATTATTAAAATAAATAAATAAATAAAAAGACACTTGTCCACATACATTCTTGCTCTGTATGAAAGGTAGGGCAGGACAAGCACCATTTTATAGATGGGAGAAATGGAGGCTCAGTGAGGTAAATGGTAATTTGCTCAACTGTGAAGGAGACAGGACTAGAACTCATATCTCCCCAACTACTAGTTAATTGATTGTTCTTTGCCCTCTCAAGTTTCTATTATTTAAGGTTGCAAGGGAGTCTTTCCAAAGCCTTACTTTTTTACCATTTATTTTAACCAAGAAATCTAGTGGCCTCGGGCCTCTATCTCTTTCTCAGAGAGCTACAAGAAGGGGTATTCCTTGGGTCTGGAGAAGATCAATGCAGCACAGGGTGGGAACAGCCATTCTTGTAGTGGAAGGAGCTGTATCATCAGCTGGGAGCAAGCAGCCAAGGACAGTGGGCCAGTAACCTTGAGTCAGTCCCTTCCCCATCTCAGACTGAGTGTCCCCAACTGTACTGGGTAGGTCTTGATCAATGGTTTTCAATTGCATTACTTTTTTCTTTTTAGCAGCTCTCCGCCTCTTTAATTTCCCAAACAGAAAATCGCAGGAAACTTTAAGATGCAAAGTACATGAAAGCAGAACTGTTCTGGTTGAAGGAGAACTACAGCTCCCCAGCCAGCTCGACCAAACACTGGACTAGCAGTTTGGGGGAAGAGAGGGTGCTCCAGTTTTAACCTTGTAAAATTTTATTCATCTTAACTCTGCACTGATTCCTTATAGGACTTTAAAACTCCTCGGCCTAAGTTTCCCCATATGAGATGGCTGGACCAGTTGGCCTCTAAACGCCCTTTTTTTGCCTTGTAATTCTAGGAAAAAGGAGCTTAGTAATTCCCTGGTGGAGAACGGTGAAGGAACCAACAAGAACAAAGTCTCATCCCTAAGCCCCAGAGAACCCCCTTGCCTCTGGTGACTCTAAACTCAGCTCCTCGGGCAGTTCCTCAAGCACTGAGTAAATGGCGGCTGCGGGTGGGCAGACAGGCAGGAAGGCGGGCGCCCCACCCTCCCTTGCACAGGAAGCTAGCTACATCCTCTTTTCCCCAGGCAGCACATCTCCAAAGGTCCCCAGCAGAAGTAGTGGGGGCAGGGAAAAGAAGAGGATGGGGCCTGAAAGGAAACTGAACATGCAAATCACCTCAGTGTGCTAAGGGAAGGGAGTGACTAGAGCCTGGGAAAGAGCAGCAAAGCAACTCCATTCTTTACTGGGGCCCAGCTCCCCTGACAAAACCTTGTCAAAATGGCCTATGGCTAAAGGAGTCAGAAGGCTGGTATAGCAAGTAGCCTGGGCCCACACACTCCTTGCCACTGAGTTTCTGCAGCCTGAGGAACTGGGCCTCATTCACAGATGTTTACAGTTCTTTCTTAGAGTAAGAACATGGACACGCCATGGGGTGGGTGGGTATACACATGAGTTAACACTCAAGAATAGAGGGGCTCTTTATGCCTCTCAAAGCCAAAGGAGGCAAGCACCTAGCCACTTGGCCACACTACCAGCCCACTTTCCCGTGCCCGCCCCCACACCCTGTGACTGCAGCCCAGCCCTCCCCACATCCTGTTCTCAGAGAACACGTGGCTGCCTGGGGAAAGATAATGTCATTACCACACTTCCCCTCCCTTCAAGAGGCTTTGGTTGACTGGGGAGGGAGCTGGAGTTCTCTGCTTAATCAAGCTGAAAAATCTGCCAGTTTCACAGACAAGGACAAGAATGGTGACCAGCTAATCAGAGAAGCACCTTCCACACTGGAGAATCCATGCCTAGAGAAAGTTGGTGATGGTCCAAAGTACTGGAAAAATTGAATTTTCTGAGAAAAGACAAATTGGCAACTTCTACATATAGAAACTGAAAGACAACGTGCCAATGTTCTTCTCAGGAGATACAAA
Source organism: Catagonus wagneri (assembly GCA_004024745.2). Taxonomy (NCBI): domain Eukaryota; kingdom Metazoa; phylum Chordata; class Mammalia; order Artiodactyla; family Tayassuidae; genus Catagonus; species Catagonus wagneri. Next base: position 3,262,941 of record PVHT020000027.1, read on the forward strand.
AATACATTAAACTTATTTTTTAAAGGCTCCCAAACATTGCTAAAGTCTCACTACACATGGTTTTAGATGCCGGTCTCAGCATTTCTGCTAAAGCAACATGATTTGCAAAGGGTATTAATGGGCCTAGAGTGGTTCTGGCCATTGGGTAAAATAAAACGACTTCAGGCCAATAGGAACACCTCCTTCAACAAGCTCAGAGAAATAAATGTTGAGGGGTTACCACAGTCTGAGCCCACTCATTGTTCAATTTCCCTTCACTCCTTTCTGACCAGCTGACGCCCTGGCTCCCCCTTGTCTTCCCTTCCCAGACTATAAGTAGCAAAGAATGTGGCTGAACATTCCATTTGAAAATTCAGGGAGTGCCTCCTCATTCATCCAGGGTGAGAAAACAGAAGGCAGATGCCATTCCATAGCACTGCCTCACTAAATGCAGACCTTCAGTGTGGCATGATCCTGGACAAAGCTTGTATGGGAGACCTTGGCTAACTACCCCTAAACAAGTTGTCCCCAGTCCCACTCAGCTTGCTGTTCTCCCACACCTAATCTTGCAGCCCAATCTAACTTTTCCCCCCATCAAGGAACAAGGTGTATCATGCAGGCCTTAAGAAAATATCAACTCTTAGCACCTGCCTCCAGTGGATGTGCTGAAAGCTAAAGAGTGGCATCGTACCTGCCCTAGATATCTCTGTTTGTAGCCACTAGCTCACAGGCTTCATTTTTGTCATGGTCACCTTCCTGGAAGCAGAGGTATAGAGAACCCAAATAATGCCCTTGAGCTTTGCAGATCTATATTTTTGGAAAAGTCCTGAGGCAGGGTGAGAGAGGCAGTCAGTAAGAGAACAGGGACATGACATCCAGCCTATTACTTTTGGTCTCCACTTAGATTAACATAACTTCTCTAAAAGCTAGCTTTGTAGTTTTTTTGAGTTGACAAAGCCACATCTTGCCCTCTAAACCACAAGCTCAGTTACTAATTTACTGAGACCGATAAAAACTGTTTAACCTATCCAACCAACAACACCAAGGTTTTTAGCACCCCTACCACCAGAAACATACAGTCATTGTACACCCCTAGTGATAAGGTGAGCATGCATGAAACCACTCACCTCCAACATATACAGACCATCAGAGTTCTTCAGGTAGGGTACGAAGCACCCCCACCCTTACTTTGGTCTAGTTTCTTTAGGTATCAGCAGTTGAGAGGCCCACCAGAAAGAAGCTCTACAGAAATTACCCAGTAGCTTCCCTCAGGCAATAGACATTGTTCCATGACACAAGGTGAGCCCTGGAATTTTACCTACAATTCTAATAAGACCTAGAAAAGCGAACAGGGCCATATCTACCTACCTCAGGTATTTCAGAAGGACCTCCATCCCTGACACAGTCACATATATACACACACTGGTTTCACATAACACTAAGATATCAGACACCCAATATGGATCAGGCTTTGAGATGATTTTAGGCTTGCACATGTGCATGTGTGAAAGCAAGTACCCAAGCATGTGATAGTACTTTTTGTTGGTGAGGGGTTGCAAGTAAATGCAGAAATACCATGCAGTACAGCAAAAGCAGCAATAGAGGTAGAGGGAACTGTGGAAACATAAAGGGGCACCTAGGCCACAATGGAAAAAGCAGGAGGGTAGGAGGTTTCTAGAGAAAGAAAAGACCTTTCCTGAATGATAAATAATATTTTCACAAGAAAATAAAGATGTTAAAAGGAAAGGGAAGCTCATGGTATCCCAGGTACGCAAATAGCCTGTATGAGGACACAGAGGAAAGAAACACTGTTTGTGCCCTCCAAATGCCACAGGAAAATATATAATACATGAAAACCCTCGCAAAAGTACAAAGTTAAGGATAAAGGCCTCCTTCCCCAGCTCCCTGACCCTCTTGCCAGAACCTATCAGAAATGAATCATTAGACACCTTTCCACCAGCTCATCGGATCTGAGGGAGAAGTGTGCTACAGGCAGAGACAGAAATCTCTGAAGTCAAAGCCAGACACGGTGGCCTGATACATAAGATATAGTTAGGAAGTTGGCTCTGTTCCACACAGCCCCACTGAGCTTAGTTTAATGAGCACTCCCAACCCTAGCTCCCACAAAACTTGGGGGAACCACTCTCCAGAACTTGAGGGAACCTACTACAATCCATTCATCCCATATGGAAAATCCATCTACCCACAGTTAGACCTGGAAGGGTGATCAGACTAAGATTACCCCCTGCACCCTACCACACACACACAAAGAGGAAGTGAAAGCTACCAGCACAGCAAGGGCTTGGGATGGGTCTCAGCTAGGCTGCCTGGCTTTTGCAAAGGGGCGGGGAACCACTGATTTCACAAACTGTTTTGCCCTCTTGAGTAAAGGTTCCTCTAACCATTTTCTCCTCTGAACATTCTCTATTCTTCCCATGAAATAACCATTCTGTCTAACCTGAGTCTCATACTATCTCTTTTCTTTTACCCCACTTCCCCATCTTGAGACATTTAAGACTCCCCAGAGCTGGGGTTTCTCTTCACAAAGAAACACACACATCCACACAAATTCTCAGAATATTTCCCCCAAACATGCTTCAGTGGAAGGTAGTGCTGTGCAGTAAGCACATTTACACATCAAAGGCAAAGTTTAACTAGGGTCCTAAAATTATTTGATCTCAAATAATTAAAGAGGGCAAAATATAATCAAAGAAATAAAGAGAAATGTAATATTTTTCAAGCACCTTCAGTATGTCAGGCACCCTTTTAAGTGTACCTTCACACTCATGAGCTCTTTTCTCTCTCATAAATTTCAAGGAAGTGGGTATCATTTTTAAATCTCCATTTTAAAGATGGAAAACTGACATCCAGAAAGGTTCAATACCTTACCAAGGTCATGCAGCTATAAACGGTTGAAAATAGTTCTACATAATTGTCCCACTTCAAGTCACCTTGAACAATCCTGACTAGACACCTGCCCAAAGAAGTCACAAGAAAACCTGAGGCAATTCTACTTGGAATGTGCACCATTAATTGTCACCTTAAAACCATATAAATTGGAGTTCCCATCATGGCTCAGTGGAAACGAATCCAACTAGGAATCATAAGGTTGTGGGTTCAAACCCTGGCCTCGCTCAGTGGATTAAGGATCCGGTGTTGCCATGAGTTGTGGTGTAGCTTGCAGATGCGGCTCGGATCCCACGTTGCTGTGGCTGTGGTGTAAGCTGGCAGCTGTAGCTCCGATTAGACCCCTGGCCTGGGAACCTCCACATGCCGCAGGTACGGCACTAAGATAAAAAATATATATATATATAAATTAACCTCACTCACTGACTACCCACAAATATGCTTCAGTCCCTAAAGGTCAGAACATCTTTACACATTCCACAAGTATTCTATACTGTTGGGCATAGAGGTACAGGGCTTTGGGGACAGACAGGAAGGGGAGAGGAGGAACAGCCCTGATGAGTGTTGTACACTTCCCTGTGCCCTAGTTACTACCCTTCAGGCAGCTCAGTGCTTGAGCCTCCTAGGCCTAGGAGCCTAGATTTAGGTGGGAATCTACAATCCAAAGTGTGTTTGGGGAAGGGTAGGCACAGCAGAAGAAAGAAGAGAAGGTATTCCAAACCAGATGTGGTGAAACCCCTCTTAGAACTCTGGCTTTTATAAGAGAATAACTCAGCTTTGGCAATTATAACTCTCTCCATTCCAGGATTCCCAGGTATTTGGCAAGAATGGGCATGAGTGCCCAAACAGGCATATAAACACACAACTGCTAACAAAGTGCAAATCCCAGAACACTAGGTATAAGAGCTCTGGATGGAGCTGATAATGCCTCCCTGTCTGGGTAAGAGCTACACTCACAACAAATGTTCTCAGTGTCTTGCTCTAAAGGTAACCAAGATTCCTTCTGTTCAGGTGTGGTCTGAAAGAACACAAAGATACCTTCTCAAAAAGCCAGGCTTGATTTTAGGAGGCTCAGCAAAGCTAGGGATGAAACAATGGGAGGAGGAACAGGAAGAGCTAGCCCCAGCTCTGGAATCCCCTGTTGAAGATGGCTTTGGACTTCTGTGGTTTTGTTTTCAAATATCCCTAATTATCATCAACAGGAGCTGCTTACTTATCAGATTTAGGGCCATCTGGGATGAAAAGCTAAGTCTTACATAGGAACAGTGAGCAGTAAGAAAGTATCATCTACTGGATTCTTTCCACTCCAAGAAGGATACAATTCTAATCCCCAGTGACTGTGACCCCCAGTTATACCAGAAGGAGACAGAATGGTTTGGTTAGTTAGCAACCAACATGTAAGTGACTGACTACAAGGAGCCCAATCATAAATCAGGACTCAAAGGCCTACCATGCGCCTGGCTCAGCAAAGAGGAATCACGAGTTTATAAGAAATTACTATAGGAGCTCCAATCATGGCACAGTGGAAACGAATCCTACTAGGAACCATGAGGTTGCAGGTTTGATCCCTAGCATCGCTCAGTGGGTTAGCGATCCGGCGTTGCCATGAGCTGTGGTGTAGGCTGCAGACGCGGCTCGGATCCCGTGTTGCTGTGGCTCGGACGTAGGCTGACAGTTGTAGCTCTGATTAGACCCCTGCCTGGGAACCTCCATATGCCGCAGGTGTGCCCTAAAAAGACAAAAAAAAAAGAAAGAAATTAGTATACAATAAGTTGATAGTGCAAAGTATAGACTAGTAGGAGTTGGTAAACTGTTTCTGTGGGCCACATATGGTTTCTGTTGCATATTTCTCTTTTTTCTTTTCAACAATGCTTTTTAAAATATGAAACCTATTCTTATAATACATAAAAAATCAGGCCTCATGGGCAAGTTTGCTAACTGCTAGACTAGAGCAAATATTGGCAGGCTAGTAGCTCCATTCACTATCTGTAAGGCCTCAAACCTGGACCAATAGCTCTCTTCACATTCTGCTTTTCATAGAAAATGGGCAGCAAGAGCCTCATGTGAAAGTTAAACAAAGAAAATTGTATCAGACAATCATACACAGTAGCCTACTCCCTTCCTAAGTAAAGGCAGTGAAATAAAAAAGGTAATAAGCTTAGATCACTGACCATCTTCCCCAAAGGTTCATTCACATACCAGAAAGGCCCTGAGCCAAGCTGACACCCCTCAATAGCAGGCCCAAGAACAGGGGGCTGAGTCATGGAGTCCCTGGACTTTAGGCCTCTGGCTCAAACCTCTGGCCCTTAAGAGCAAGAAGCATGCATGAAAAAGAAAGAAGGGGATCTTCCCAGCCAGCTTATTAAGGGCTCAAGAAATGAAGGGACATATGTGGCTTTCTTCCCTTTCTACCTCCTTAGAAAACATTTGGAGAATAAAAGGAAATCAAGTTAGAGATGCCAAACTCAGTGGGAGGGAGAGCTAAGAATGAAACTAATGCCAACCACAAAGTTCCAAGGCTAAAGACCTCTGTTAGTGCCCAACACTGCACACAAGCCTCTCTCTTCTAGACTAGGTCTAGAACCTGTGGGGTCCAATTAGCACTTCACTCACAAGACAGTGGTGAGAAGAAACCTTTCAGGAATGCCCACCCTCTAACCTCGCACTCTATACCCTGGTTCCTCACACTTGCCCCTCCTGTAGAGAAAAGGGAAAGAAGAAAGAAAAGAGAAGAAGGAAAAGAAAAACATATATGTGAAACAATGTATATCCTAAAAGTCTGGATTTCCTGTCGTGGCTCAGTGGTTAACGAATCCGACTAGGAACCATGAGGTTGCAGGTTCGATCCCTGGCCTCGCTCAGTGGGTTAAGGATCCTGTGTTGCTGTGAGCTGTGGTGTAGGTCGCAGACACGGCTTGGATCCCGCGTTGCTGTGGCTGTGGCGAAGGCTGGCGGCTACAGCTCCAGTTAGACCCCTAGCCTGGGAACCTCCATATGCCGCTAGTGTGGCCCTGGACAAGGCAAAAAGACAGATACAAGGGGTGCCACTGATGCAGCCCTTTCCTCCTCACTAGCTTCCAGATTCTTCCCCCAGAAGATAGAGAATCTAAGCTGATTATGGGGAAGAAAGAGGAGAAGAGACACCTTCAAACCAATTCAGCAGCTATTGAGCACCTGCCAAAGTGTGGGGCAGAGTAGTAGACACTGAGAATACAGAGATTATGACAAACCCTTACCTCAAGGGGTTCCCCACCAAGTAGTGAAAAGATGTAATTATTAGATCCCACATAATGCAGTATGTGCTATATCCGCCCTAAAGCTCTCAGTCACCTTTTTCTCAAAATAAAAGGTTCCTTTGGAGGCCGGTGGGAGAAAAAACAAACAAGTTGTCCTCCTGGTGCTGACTGGTTCTACACACTAAGCACCTTCTTGTGTTTCTGGGAGGACTGGGAACAAAGTCCTCTTTCCTATCATAGAAGAAATGTATTCTCTAATTAAGATGCTATATAAAAAACAGTGGGAAATTATCAAAGACCACACTGTGAAAAGATGCCATGGTTTATGGGAGAACTTGGTGCACTCTAAAAGTATAGAAGCAGCAGGAACTGGAGCCTAGCCAGGTGTAAAGGTCATCCAGCTGAAGCAGGAAGTGGAGAATCAGCAATCTTCCATCCAAAGCACCTTGCCTTGGACACAGGGCAGGATCCTAGCCCATCGCCTCTACATGGAGCTGAGGAATAAAGTCACCAGGTCCTTGGGCTGTTACTAACTCTCCATAACGTTCCCACTAACTGAATGCCTTGGTGCCCACAGTATTACTCACTTTCCATCCTGTCCTATCTCCCCCACCACCAGTATACTAAAGATAGCTGCTTACCTCTCTAAGGTCCAATTAGAAACTATGAACCTCCCCTTCCTCTAATACTTTCGAGGCAGGGGTGCATAACCCCCACCTCATCTAAGTCCAATAACCAAATTTAAAGGATGCCCAATTGAGTTGCCTGGGCTACCTTTACCTCCAGCTATGACTGGAGTGGAAAGAGCCCTAGACGAAGTCTCAGCTCAGTCCAGCTATATTCATGCTGCGTAGGTATGGGCATGGGCCTCCCTTTCTCAGGCTTAGTTTTCTCAGATGTAGCATGGAGAGGCATCAGTTAGGGATGTAGTTATAAGCCCTAGCCCCAAATTAGACTATCCTAGGGAAGGTTCTTAAAAAAAAAAACTGATGCCCCAAGCCCTAAGCTAAGACTTTAATCAGTGTCTACAACATGCTTCCACAGCTGGCCAAGACCAATTGTATAGGCGAGCTGGATTTCCCCAGGGGATCAGAAGGCAAGAGGCCTAGCTGGTCCCATGCAGAACTCAACACCCTATTATAAGAATGGCAGCTCTAACATTTAAACTCTACCTTCAGTCTAGCCCTTAGGGCCAGGAGGATTAAGAGTTTCAAATCCTTAAGAAAAAATCAAGTAAAATATACCAGCACTAGTAAATTCAACCTCATATGCTTTGACATCAAGTGAGCATTATGACTTTTTCTTCTTCTAAAGGACCAGGCCTATCTGCCATTATTATTATTATTATTATTATTATTATTATTATTATTATTATTGTTGGTTTTTAGGGCCACACATGTGGCATATGAAAGATTCCTTGGCTAGGGATTGAATCAGAGCTATAGCTGCCAGCCTATGCCACAACCACAGCAATGCCAGATCTGAGCCACCTCTGCAACCTATACCACAGCTCATGGCAATGCCACATCCTTAACCTATTGAGTGAGGCCAGGGATTGAACCTGGATCCTCATGGATACTAGTTAGGCACATTACCGCTGAGCCACAATGGGGAACTTTCTTATCTGCCATTATGAACTAGATTTTGCCATTTGCTGTATCTGGTCTCCATGGCCCAACATTAAGGATCTCACACTCTACACAGTGGAGATGGTGACAAGGAAGAGCTGTTCTTCCTGCTTTCACAGCTTTTGACTGCTCTGGTGACACATTCCCTAGTGATAGTGTCACATTTCTGAGGGCTTACCAACTACGTGTGGTACTACTATCTACCTTATGATGTCACCCAATTGACATCTCTGGTGGGTTCCCCAAGAGTTACTTTTCCAGAGCACCTCTTCTCTACTCACTCAGATCAGACCAGGTCTGACCCTTGTCACCCTTGCCTACCTACCCCTCTACCCAGTTATGCTCCATAACATTCCCAAGGTTCTTCTATGAAGATTGCACCTCTAAACTCAGATGTAGCTGACCACTCCCAAACTCTCAGAGCTGGTAGAGTTGCTATTTGGCACAGTTTCCCACAGAATGGGAACATTTTTGAGATGTGTGCCACTATCTCTCTGCCCAAGGCGGGGCAGACCAGACTCCATTGTTGGGGGAAAGTAACAACTCTGAATAAATCACATACTTGAGAGCAGGAATGGCCCTGAGAGATTAGCCAAACCAAATCCTTGCAGAACAGACTATAGTCCCAAAAGGGGCAAAGGCCTGGTCAAGATTGCCCTGAGAAGCTAGCAGCAGAGCTCAGACTAAACTCCAGCTCTTCAACTCCAGAAGAGTGTTCTTTCCACAATTCCCCAGTACCTCTTCCACTCAACAACAAGTTGGACCAATGCTCATGCTCCCACCAAGGTCCAAACAAGACCCTACATTAGCTAGGTCTAAGCAATCCCGAAACAATTCTCACTTCCTAACATGTAACATCTGTATGTCCAGAAGCAAGACATAGCCAAGTTATTGGCCCAACCAGGTGGAAAACTCAACCAGCCTTAAAGGCAGTGGTCTGACATTAGCAAAAAGGGTGACACAGGAAGCCAGCTGCAAAACAAGTGTCAGGCCAGGCCCCAGGCAGGCAGAACACAAACAGCATGACAGCTAGGCATGTACACAGAGACCCCCAACTGCTAGAATTCTCTCTAAAATTTATTCTTCTCTTACTTTTTTTTTTTCTTTAGGGCCACACTCGCAGCATATGGAGGTTCTCAGGCTAGGGGTCTAATCGGAGCTACAGCTGCCGGCCTATGCCACAGCCACAGCAATGCCAGATCCTTAACCCACTGAGCGAGGCCAGGAATCGAACTCACAACCTCATGGTTCCTAGTCAGATTTGTTTCCGCTGCACCATGACAGGAACTCCTCTTGTGATATTTTAGATGAGACTAAAGGCAGGTTAAGCTACTACTAGAACAGGAGAAGGGCCTGATGTTTAAAGCTGAAACTTCTTTTCTAGCCTCAGAACTCTGGCTTGACCATGACTAGAGCTTAAGTCAAGGACTTTATGAAAAAATACTTGTCTCCTCTTTCTACATCACCTCTCCTTTTTTTATTATTTTTATTTTTCCATTACAGTTGATTTACAGTGTTCTGTCAACTTCTACTGTACAGCAAAGTGACCCGGTCATACATATATATATATTCTTTCTCTCTCATTATCCTCCATCATGTTCCATCCCAAGTGACTGGGTATATTTCCCTATGCTATACAGCAGGATTTCATTGCTAATCCTCTCCAAACACAATAGTTTGCATCTATTACTCCACACTCTCAGTCCATCCCTCTCCCTCCCCCTCCCCCTTGGCAACCACAAGTCTGTTCTCCAAATCCCTACATCACCTATCCTATGCAGAAGACCAAAGTCTTCTGTTTCCCATTCATGCCCCCTCTCCCTTATTCATTAGCTGAGTAATTTCTACAGAGTGACTTAAACTCTTTGAGCCTCAGTTCCCCCATATGAAAAAGCAAGGTTAGTAATTCCTAAATTATCAACTGGAGAGAGTTAATGAATATCAAATGACATAATAATAGTGGTGAAAACTGTTTTGACAACTACAGTGCATAAAACAAATGTAAATAATTATCAGTATTTGTGTTGGTGACTTTTTTTTGGTCCAGACATGGGAAGAGAAAATAGCTAGGAACACTGGAAAATAACTGCAAAGCAATGCCAACCAACTTATAAAGGGATTCCTTCAATTCACATCTGACAGTGCTGTTTTAAACAGGGAACTACTTGGAAAGCAGGCAGCTACTCCCTAAACTTACAACTTCCAGATTCTTAACCCTAGTATTCCCTTTTCTGGGTTGCTCAACAGCTAGAGGTTCCCAGAGGAACTTGCCCAGAGAGATATCTAGTAGTTCTTTCACGGTCCCTTCAATGTTGCCTCCTCTGACAAAGGCTAAATTCCAGCAGAGCAGGGTCTAGGAAGAACTCTTCCAGACCTCCCTGGAATAACAGTCCATGTCAGGCAATCTCACACATGATCTTTCCTAGCTCCATTCTCTGAATGACTACCTCTCTCCCAATCCCAGTCTTATATTTATAAAATTTGTCACACTTAGCTGAGTTCACAGCCTGGAAGGATGGTCATAGAGGCATTAAATGACTTGGGAAGTAGAAGCGCTATACTCTCCTTACTCTGTAGGCCAAACTTCACCATTTTCCTTTTGGTTAAGGTCAGTTACCCAAATCAACGTAATAATAATACCCTGAGTGGATAACTCAGAAGGAGCGATCTAACAACTTCACTTTGGGAAATTTTTGGAAATATTTACCTAACTAATTATGTCTTGTTTGGACCACCAGAAGAGCCAAGGGAGTTTGCATTCCCTGGGCTCACATGGCTTAGGACAGTCAGTCCACACATACCTAGGAGAAAAATGTTTTGTTCTGGATAGTTGAGAACTGATTATACGGCAACGCATCATTGGTCCCAAATGGTCTATAAATGATCTGTTCCACAGAAGTGAACTTTTCCTGATAATTGAGGCTTACCCTTTAAAGGATCATAACCATTCTTAATGGTAAGGTGAAAGTCTTTCATCCACTGACACACTGTACTACTTTTGTCAAGAAAGGCTGTAAAAATATGATTCATGCTTCTCTAGCAACTGAATCCCATATGCTTGATTTTTTACAGATATAACATTCAAGATCTTTTCTTTCTCCTATTTTTTTTTTTTTTTTTTGACTTTTTGGGGCCTCAACTGTGGCATACGGAAGTTCCCAGGCTAGGCGTTCAATCAGAACTGCAGCTGCTGGCTTATACCATAGCCACAGCAACACCAGATCAGAGCCACATCTGCCACTTTGACTGTAGCTCATGGCAATGCCAGATCCTTAACCCAATGAGTGAGGCCAGGGATTGAACCCGCATCCTCATGAATACTATTCAGGTTCATAAACTGATGAGCCACAATGGGAACTCCCATTCCAGGACTTTCTAATGTTATCTTATCCAAGTTTCCCACCAACCCTGAGGATTAACATTCCCACTTTACCAATGAGGAATGGGAGGCTCAGAGAGGTTAATAGGCTTCCAAAAGGTCGCACAGCCAGTAAGTGTTGAAACAGAGCTTCCTACAAGCCTGGCCCACAGTAAATGCCTAAAGATACTTTGGATCCAAGCTTCTCAAGTAGCCCAAGAAATTCTTTAAAATGCCATTCTCTTTCTCTTTTCAGAGTCTGACCTCAGGGCCTTGCTCTCCCTGCCCCCATATGGATTCAGAAAGCTGCAATCACTCAATCTGCAGGCAGCTTCCTGTTTGTCTAAAGGGGAAGCCAATATGCCTGCAGTAGGCCTGGCCTAGTCAAGGTCAACCTCTGGTGGCAGAGGCTCCAGGATTAAAGGCTGGGCAAGCAGAAGCTCTGCTCCACCCATTGTGAAAGTCTGGGAATTAAGAAGACAACAGAAGGGCGGGGCATGCCATGAGTGGGCAGAGCAGAGCCTGCATTTCTGGTACACCAGCTTCTCCTTGCCTAGTCTAACTCGTTCACCATGATCAATATCCTCAAGCTAGCAAGCTTCTAAGACCAGAAGTGGCCACTGGGTTAGATTTTTTTTTTTTTTCGAAATGGACCCTTGAACAACATGGCTTTGAACTGCTCTGGTCCACTTACAAAGGATTTTTTCCAATAAATAGGTACTACGGGACCATACTATCTGCAGTTGGTTGAATCTGTGGCTGGTTGAATCCACAGATGTAGAACCAGGGATATGGAGGGTAGACTGTAAATTTACATGTGAAATTTCAGCTACAAAGGGGTTGGCAAACCTTACCTCCCTGTAGTTCAAGGGTCAACTATATTTATTTGCATTTCAAAAATCACTATCTTTCTCAGCTCTAATTGGATAGTTCAGCTAGAGCTGAGAGCTCTGCAAAATTCCACCTTCCTGCCACTTGAGGTGAGGGGATTCTAATCCAGCTTCAGTGCTCTTTTCTAGGGAATACTGGAAAGGCATGTGCACACCAACAAAACACACACACACACACACACACACACACACACATACACACACACAGCTTCTTTACTTAATCTTGCATAGCTCCAGCAGACAGAGGTCTTCTGAGCAACAGGGTTCTCAGTCAGGTACTGTCTGGAATCAAACAACCCCAAACTGGCAAAACCACAGAAGATGGAGGAGGCCATTTTAAGCACAGGAAAGTGGTTTACCCTACCACAAATCACTCAACTAAGATCACTTAGGCATAGGTAAAACCACAGCTATCTCTAGAAGTGGGGCCTACCGAACTTGGAAAGGGAACAGCTTTCATCATCCTATCCTTCATTCTAACAGAAGGGCCCTCAACTCCCACCTTCTCCAGAAAGCCTTCTCTCTCAGGTACGCAAGTCCTTACAATGTTCTCTTTATTTCCCACTCAATGAAGAATATGAGCCCTTTTCATCTGTGTAGATTCTAAGTGTTCACCCATTAGACAATTCTCTTATTAATAAGCCCATAAGGATATTAACATCTGATTTGATATAAAAAGATGGCCACCACATAGTAAGTTTTTAAAAAGTTGCAGCACAGTATGGATTTATTTTTTTGTATGTATTTAAAGTTATATGTATATATATATTATATATATGAATGCATTTAAAAAGGAGTCTGAGTTCACATAAATAACTGGTTTATATAAATGTTGGTTCTCTCTGGAAAATAGAGTCAGGGCAGAAGACAGGAAGACAGGGAATATTATATTTTTCAGTGCTGCTTTATTTCTTACAGCAAATATGTATTAGTTTCACAATGAGAAAACACAAATTAAAAATTATAAAACAAATAGTCTGGTTTTATTTAAGTCTGTCCTACCAAAAAAAGCACAGACTGTGTCTGTTAACATTCTTTGTATGGTGTCTAGCTCGGCACTATAAGAACAGATGGAAAAAGTCACTTAAAGACAAGATGACCTTCAGAGGCTCTTGCTATTTTAGGGCACCCAACCCTATTAGCAGGCCTAAACCTATACCTCCCAAATGCTCGCCACACCCCTCTCTCAGGAATGTATGGGAGGAACAGCACCACCTATTGCTCCCCAAATCAGCCTACTTTGACAAAAATAGGCCCAAATATGCAGATATACAGCTCTAGGCCCTAAGGTACCCTGGGTGATAGTGGTGGCAGTGGTGGTGACAACAGGAGCAATAGCAGAACACGGCTGCTGGGTGCCCCAACATGATGATCTACAGGATTTCCTTGCTGTCCTCCTAGATCTGTGTCTGGCCCTACCCATCCCTGAGAAGAAAAATCAGTTCAATCCTTAAACCTCAGGAGAACAAACCTCTCAGGATTAGATTATATAATGCAGTCCTGCCTGCTGCCATGCCACAATGAGCAGCCCACATACCAAAAAAACGTAAAAACTTTTAAAAACTGGGTAATGCTTCAAATATGTACTCCAGGGCCAAACTCCAGGTTGTTTCACAGAAGCACACAGAAATGCTTACATGGCTACCTGTTAGAATCCACTAAAAACTTTGATTTGAATTTTTTCCTTTGGTGTGAACACAACTATATTACATGAAGACATGGGAAAAGGGAATGGAAATTGGCTATAAACAAGCTGACCACTCACAGGTAAACAGGCTCTTCAAGGCACACAAGAGGGCCTCTTCCTCCCCATTCCTTGGCACTACACAGCTTCATTCTGCCAGAGCCCAGCTGGGTCCACATCATAATTTTCAGTGGGCCACTGAAATTGTTGTTTGGCCTTCTAGCAGATCTAGCAAAAGGAGTCTGTGCAAGACAATTCCAACTTGACAATAGTAGTAATTAATGTATCTATTCAACTAATATTTGTTGAGCATCTTCTCTATGCCAGGTGCTGGGGATACAGTGGGTAGTGGAAACTGATCCTGTTCCTATGAAGCTTACATTCTTAGTGAGCTAGGCTGATAGAATGAAAAGAATACACTCCTGAGAGTCTTGGGTTAAAGACTTGTTTCTGGCCCTGACTCACTACATGACCTTGAGCAAGTCTTTTCCTCTTGTTGTGTTTTATACTTGACCAACAGATCTTTCACAGATTTAAGTAATGTTCTTCCTTTATAAAACATAAAATTCTGGGGTGGGTTAGGGGGTTTTGAATGGCCAGGACAGCAGCAAGAAGTCATGGATATGTGGAGAAAAAATAAAAAATCACACTGGATGGAGGAGAATCCCTATCCAGAGACCTTGGATGATTCCCCATGAGCTGTTTGCCCAAGACAAGTGGGACGGGCAGGTCCTTGAAGAGCATATAGTCAGTGACAGACACAATTCTGTCCTAATAGTGCTTGGCTGGTTTGCAGCCAGGAGGCCTGAAAGGTGCCCAGTTTTACTGTAGCTTCTATAAATACTTCCACCTCCAGCTAAGGGAATGTTAGGAAACCCTCTACTCTAGTACCACTCATTAGTTGCTAAAGAGCTGAGGAAAAGGTGGTACCTCCCTCAGGTACTTCTTGAGTAGGGCTGTGTTGTGGCCAGGTAGAGCTATGCTGCCCAGGTAAGTGGGTAGATTGGACTTCCCTGCATACCTCTCACTAAAAGCATCAGGTTGTAGGGCACCTATGGGAATGTTTGCTCAGGGAAACTGTAGCATCTGACATTCTGAGCTCAGAAGCTGGGTAACACACATGGAACGAAACTTTAATAGGCTAACTGGAACAAAAATTAGGGGACGTCCTGGGCCTATCCTCCCTTCCCTGTGCCTATCCTCCCTTCCCTGTGCCTATCCTCCCTTCCCTGTGCCTATCCTCCCTTCCCTGTGCCTCACACCCCACAGAGCACTTCCAGATGCATTAGTGCCTGAATCTTCACCATAACCCTAAGAAGTAGGGTATTACTACTATTTCTATTTTACAGATGGGAAACTGAGACCTGGAATTATTTGAGAAGCTTGCACTGGTAGGTCAAGGCCAGCAAGACTCTCTCAGGTCTCTCCTCCCTAGAGATGCTAATGCACCCTTCCCTTCTCCAAAGTGTATTTTCTTTATGACTGGTACCTAATATGTCCTACCATGTGCTCATTCAACATTGTTGAAATGTTTGCATACATTACTGCTGCTTCCCCTGCTCCATGTCTGTCATTGACTATGTACTCTTCAAAGGCCTACCCAGCCCAACCATTTCCACCTGAAAAAACGACACTTTCCTGAGGTAGGAGGAGTTAGAAACTTTAAAATCCATAAGTTTACAATTAAAAGAGAAAGCACGAGAGCCAAGATGACTGCAATGTCACGTGGCAGGTATCATAACACAAATTCTCAGCAAGTATAGTGGGCACATAGAAGACAGTACAACTAATACTACCTGGGAGTATTAAAGGAGGCATCCAGTGAAGGTGGCATGGAGTGGGAGAGATGAAGAAGAGACACTCGACATTTCAAGTTGAAAGAATAAAAAAACATATGCTAAAGGTGAAAAGTATAAGAGATATGAATTACTTGAGGAAACTTGATCCCACAAATCTACAGCAAGGTGTACGTGGAGGGACAAGTGGGAGTCTTAAGAGAGAGCTAGGATGGAGCCAGGTATCAAAGGACTCTCCATATACATCATGCTAACATGTATAGATTTTCTCTTGTCTTCATTGACTGCAGTGTTATAAACACTGCAGTAATCTACTGGGAGTAATCTAAATGCTCCCAAAAGGTGAATGGTTAGTAAATTATGACATAGTTATTGGATGGAATTTTGTAAAGGCATTAAAATGTTCATGTTTTAAAACTAAATAGTATTTATCTAAGTTTTTAATGATATGTCAACTAGGGATAAAGAAGTAAGATTTTTTAATGTACAATATAATTAAACCATGGAAGACTAAGGTAAATACATGAGATGTGATAAGAAATACACATAAATAATAATTGCTATGCTAAAATGGTGGGTTTATGTAAAATGTCTCCCTCTATTTGCTAAACTTTGTCATATACCATGTTGGGTTTCATAAAAAGGAGAAGTATAAAAATAACCACTCTTCTTGTATTTGACTCCTCTTTCCTTCTCCCTCTTCCACTGACTTCCCTACTCCACCGCACCAACAGCCTTTCTAATCTACCACCTGTGACTAGAATCCTTAACAACACATGTGAGCTCCCCAAGGAAGGAAAGGCTGCCAGCAAGGTGGCTGCTCCAAGCAGCAAGTTCCTGCATGGTCCTGAGGCTATTCCAGCTCAATGCTGGAGAAGAATCTTTCACTCAAAAGCATAATCCAGCTTCACCCAACTAAGCCTTCTCTGATTTAACTACCCTAGAAATTTGTACCCAAAGGAAAGACACCAAGAAGACTCCTACCTTGCCCTCACTCCAGGAGGCTCAGGGCAAGTGAAGATTATGTTCATGGCCAACTCCCAGGTGGCTGAGGTACAGCCTGAGATCCTTGATTCACAAACAAGCTCTGTATAAAATGTCGGTAAGGAAAAAGAAGGGTGAAAACAGACCCAGCCAAGGGTACACTATCTCCAGAAACTAGCTTTGCCCCATCAGCCCATTAAGCCCTCACAGGAAATTCAGAAATCCCTCCTCTTTGATCTACAGGTCTACCCAAAGGAAGTCATATTCACAAAATGCCGGATCAGTTGAAGGATGAACACTAGGCTTGTGGAAATCTCCCTCACTAGAAATTCCTCCCCTTCACTCCACCCAAGACCACATCACCTAGCTCTCCCCATCCAAGGGCAATAAACACATCAGTGACTCACACAGAAGAAGGGGAAAGGGAGCTTGGCAATTTAAGACTCAGCCAAAAGCAATTTCATAACTGTAAGGAGAGGGATGTTGTGGGGAGAGGGAGTAGAGGAACTCAAATCTCATTTGCATTTCAGTTTTGGTTTGTTTCTTGGTCTTCCCTTTCCCTACTGGAACAACGACTAATTCAAGGGTCTTCTATTCTTCCTGGAGTCACCAATGACCCAAATTAGCCAGCAACTATACTTGCAGGCTGAACTCCAAGGCCCCACACCCAAGGCATTCAGTCAATAGTTGTCTCTCCAAGCCAGGATAGCCACAGCAAGCTCTGTGGTAGGTGGATCCAATACCTCTAAGCAGAGCTCACTAAAATAGAGAGGGCTACTTACACATTGATAGCTGGGGGGGGGGGGGAATGACACTCCCAATTTCATTCTAAATAAGAAAGAGAAACTTCTCCAAATAGTCACTGTTCTCTGTTGTTAAACTCTTTCCAAGAACCTCTTACTATCTTCTTAAAGACCGGGGACAAATAATTAGAATGTCAGAAAAAGCCAATGTTCTCATTTTACAGATATGAAAATTAAGGTCCATAAAAGTAACTTGTCCAATGTCACACAGGCAGAGACTAAAAACAAGATATCCTGATTCAATCTGTCATTCTTTTCACTGTATCATTTCTACTCAAAAAGCATTTTTTTTAAAAATCCAGATAGAGGAGTTCCCGTTGTGGTGCAGCAGAAATAAATCCAACTAGTAACCATGAGGTTGTAGGTTTGATTCCTGGCCTCACTCAGTGGGTTAAAAGATCCGGCATTGTCGTGAGCTGTGGTGTAGGCTGCAGATATGGCAAGGATCTGATGTTGCTGTGGCTGTGGTGTAGGCCAGCAGCTATAGCTCTGATTCGACCCCTAGCCTGGGAACCTCCACATGCCATGAATACGGCCCTAAAAAGACAAAAGACAAAAATAATAATCCACACAGGTGCTCCAAGCTGTGTCAAAATTTCAGTTCTTTTAAGCTAAAGTTAGACAGCTCAGAACTGAGGATAAGAGGCAAAGGGATCTTGCAGCTAGCCCACTCAGGAAAGTCAAGTTAGAAGCCTTAGTGTATCAAAGGCACAAATAAAGAACTGAACAACTAGAAGGCTTTGTAAGAACAGTTTCAGATGCTGAGAGCCAAGCCCCACCCCACCCAACCCCCACACTCTGAGCATTTTCAGGCCAAGCAAGACTGCTCTTATGCTATCAGACATCTAGGTAAGAAGCTAGAGGGAGGAGACTAGGCAAACTGAAGAGAACAAGGAGAGATAAGAAAGCAGGGTGGAGAAATCACAGTCATTCCAGAGCTCTCACATCTTCCTCTCTCCTTTCTCACTGCCCGCCCCCACCCCGGCCCCAACAAATAACCTCACCTCCCACTCTAAACAAGCCTTAAACAAGGAAAAGAGAAAAGTTGCAGGTGTCAACTTGAGGAAAGTATTCCTTGTACCAAAGAAGAACAAGGAACTAGTTTAGGTGGCAAAGGCATTTGAGGGGGAAAAAAATATAGCCAAATAAGGCATGCTAGACTGGTAGGGAATCATCAGGAAAGGTTCCAGAAGCTGACATCGGAGGGAGGAAGCCTTTAGTCATTGGTTTCCTCTGGCAACTGGCCTAAAGCCAGAAGGCAAACTCCCAACCTTAGGAAAATGCCCAGGCTATAGCAGAGAGAAAGGCAACTAAGCCTAAATTTTCCCCAGGCCCTCTTGAGGTTCTGTTGGAGCACCTCTCCACATACCAGCAGAGAGGTGTAGTATAACCCTGAAGCAAAACACAGATGTTCTCACCAAGCATACACTAGATGTTCGATGGTCCAGGTGCCAAGAAGAGTAAGGAACCTGGGGAAAAGGGTTCTGCTCTACTTTGGTTACATATTTATGACACTGTTGATGTTTTCAAGTTAGAGAAAGAAAACGTTCAAAGACAAAAATGTTAAGTGACTTTTATTCTCAACAAGGGAACTTCTGTGGGTTAGTCAATCTCCCAGGAATATCTGCAAGGATATTTGGAGAGAAGTTTAGTTTACTTAAAACCCTTGAAGATAGAAAAGATTTGTAAAACTTAACCAGTGACACCCAAATTGGCTATTACCTTGGCCCCCACCCTCCATGTCCATACCACAGATTAGTCAACTCTAGCTAAAGATTACAACCCGTACGAGCTTCTTGGTATATACTTCAACGTTCAGGCTGAAATTTCTGAAAAAGTACAGGGGAGGAGTGAGGGGCAGATTAGACCAAGACAGTAAGATCAGGAATCATATCTAAACATATTTCACTGGAGAAAAATGAGGCTTGATCTTTCCCAGGTATTTAAGGGAGGCCAGGATTAAAGAAAGGAAAGGAAAAGCTAACCAAGCCTGATAGGAAGGCCTTATTCCCCCTCCCAGGCCCTGGCCCCTATTACCTCCCAAATAAATATCCAGGAAAGGATTTCTCTGGATTATACTTTGCCCACATCTCAACTTTTCTCTCGTTCGACCCTAATTGACACCCTAGCCACACAAAGTATCTATCAAGCTGCCACAAAATACAAGAGTCACCAGGGACAGGAAGAAACTTCAACCTTTAAAATCACCAATCACAGAAGCTACCTGGCAAATCATTACATACTAAGTGAACACAGTGATATGTCCCCATACCATTGGCCTGGGAGTTATGTCAACACTTACCTTACCTTATGCCACAACGAGCTCACTGAAAGAAGCATCAAGTCTAGTTCTGTCATTAAATCTAGTTTTAGGCACAACAAAAAGCTGTGCTTTTAAAGGCACCCAAAAGGTCCTTTCTCTAAGGATCAGAAGCTACAGTTGGGTCCTGGCCAGAAAATGCCATACTTTTCAACCTATCACAATTACACATGAAGAAATCCTCCCCTCATTTCCATCCTTTCTCAAATACCTATCTCATAGCAAAGCCACTGAGAGAACTGAAAGCTGTTTTTAGAGAGTAATCACTAAGCTCTATTTCTTGGTTTAGCTCATGCGGAAACATGAAGGAAGGAGCTGCTCACGTACCCACTTGGGCAACAAAGACAACCAAATTTGTTTTAGTTAATTCACCTAAATCTGGAAAACCCAAGGTACAGTTTCCCCCAACAAACCCTTCGGAAGGGGTCTGCCAACTGAGACAGGACTGACTTTTGACTCCACCTGACCCTAGGAAGAACAACTTGTTCTAAACTTACATGTACTCTGTGGCTCCCCTTCAAACAATCAGCATGTTAAGCCTTCCTTCACTTCAGACAAACTTATTTTCAAGAGAGCACTGGCCTAGGGCCACCTGGTTTACACCCACGTACTGAAACTATATCACTGTCCTATCCAGAACAGCCATTACCCCCAAGTGTATACATCTTTCAAGGCTCCATTAGAGTCCCAATAAATAAACTCCCTTCTTTTCAAAATCTATAGAAAATACCACATGAATTATACATTTTTTCTCTCATTTTTAACTCATTTAAAAACTGTCTTTAAGTGAGTTAGCCCTAAATCTCCAGTAGGACATCTATGAATGTAGCAATTATATCCTCTATTCATTTATCTGTATCTGTTATAGTAAATAGTACCTAGCAACCATTCAATGAAAAAAAATGGTGAGAATGCAGCTGCCTGCCTTCATTCTTACCCATCCTACCTAGCACAAGGTTAGGCATATAGTAGTTCCATAAACAATTAATAATAACTAATACTTGCAGAGCACTGATTAGATGCTAGGCACAGCTCTAAACACTTCACAAATTTCCTCATTTAATCCCTACAACAACCCTGTGAGATAGGTACTACTCTTATCTTCACTTTACAGTTGAGGAAAAGGAGGCAATTAAGTAACTTGCTCAAAGCTACAAAACTAATTGGACACAGCTGGGATTTGAATCCAGGCAGTCTGGTTCCAAAGTTTGTGCTTTTCACCAATACTCTATGCTCTGTTTCTATAAAGGCCTAAAACATCCTTATATGGATGGCTAGCTAGCTACCTTCACTGGGCTTGGCCTATAAAACCTAGAGATGAGTAGTGTAGGTTAAGGCTGGGAGATTCCAGTCTGTATTCAAATGGTTGCAAAGCAGTAAATATTGTCAACAAAGTGGAAAAAAGTACCATAATGGTCTCCTAACTCAAGGAACAGGTCAAGCTGGAGCATTAAGTTAGAAAACAAAGAGGTCAGAGCTCAAAATTTTGAATGGCAAAGAGAAAGCGGGGAATTTGGGTGAGGGGCAGGCAGGAAAAGAAAAAAGTCATTCTGAGGCCTCAGAAGAACTGAGTCACCCACTGACTGAAACCTGCTACAGCAGAAGCTATTTAGGGGAACTCCATTGTGGCCATATTGTTAATGTAATCACCACAGAGCCAATTCTCTGGGAGTCTGTGTCCCCTGGGTGAAAAGAATCATCCTTCCAAATCAGGCAAGTCCAGTGAGAGACGACTAACTTGGGAATTAGGAATGCCAGGTTCTCCTTTCAATACTGTTACCAACTTCACGTGATCTTAAACAAGCTGGATAATCTTTCTAGCTATGAATATGAAAAAGAAATTACCTCAATAAAGACTCTTAGGACAGTGAAGCCTAGCCTCAAACAGGAAAACATGGCTAGTCTCCCCTCCTTACCTCCCCAGTGCACACATCTACTTTCCACCACCCAAACAAAACACATACCTTCCTAGGAAACACTACAAAGAATCCTAAAAGCAAGGTCAGAGCTTGAACCACCTCCATTATCTCCATACATAGTAAACTCTGAGGTCAGCTCATCATAAGCAGAAGGACTTGCTTTTCCCAGGACCATTTTAACACTATGGTCAAATCAACCACAGCACAGAGGGGGAAAACACTGAGCATCCCACAGCAAGTGCCATTTAAAAGGCAGACATTCAAAATTCCTCCCCTAACCTGGGGCCAAGCAAGTTGGATTTTAGTCCCAGCCTTATTACCAGTTTCATTCAAATCACTTTTCTTTCCTGGGCTTTGGTATTCCCATCTAAAACATAAAACTAAATTTGAACAAAAAATTTTAAGGCCAGATCAGTTGCCCTGTGATTCCAAAACGCTCCTGTGAGAAACCCAGATCACCCAGAACAATCAGCTAAAAGGGAAGCTTAAGGCTGAGGAAGACATGTGTCATCCTAAGTGCAGATGAATTTGAAATGCTGTACCCCACAACAGCTAGTCCTAAGCTCAATGGTGGTAGATACTTCAGGAGATTGGTTTATGGCCACCAGCTACTCACTGTCTACCAGTTTATCTAACTACCACATTCAAGAGCTTAAAAGTAAACTTAAAACATAACTCAGTGGTTTCCTGGCCTCTAAGCAGAATCAGCAGAACTCTGGAGGGTAGGGGAGAGGGGCAGAGTTCCCTCCTGGTTCAGTGAGTTAAGACTGCAGCATGTCACTGCCGTGGCTCTGGTTACAGCTATGGTGCAAGTTCAATCCCTGGCTCAGGAATTTTCATGTGCCTTGGGCAGCAGCCAAAAAAAAGAACAACAACAACATGGGTGGAGGGTATATGCTACATGCAGGCAGTTAGAAGAAAGGGGAGGGGAACCCAGGAGGTGTTCTGATTTTGTCTGAGGCTCTTCAGTCAACCCACAGCCTTCACAATATAATCTCATTTGATTTCTTTCTTGTTTCCCAGTCAGAAAAGGC
Organism: Catagonus wagneri; assembly: GCA_004024745.2. Classification (NCBI taxonomy): domain Eukaryota; kingdom Metazoa; phylum Chordata; class Mammalia; order Artiodactyla; family Tayassuidae; genus Catagonus; species Catagonus wagneri. The sequence continues at coordinate 3,285,479 of PVHT020000027.1, forward strand.
ATAGTTCTTTCCCCTCTATAGACTCAAAAAGAAATGACCAAGAATACTCATGCCAGTGTTCTTGTCAGAGCTACTTATGAGACAAACCAATTCCCAAGCCAGAAACTCTCTATTCTGAGCTCAGCACCTAGCACTCAAGAGGTCTGAGGGGACGAGAAGATACATTTTAGCAAGTGCTGTTCAACTCTGAATTCTCAGTATAGCCAAGCACACTGTCCGGTATACAGAAGGCACTCAAATTTTAGGCCCTCAAAAGAATGTCTAAAGGAATAGACATACAAATGGGAGGCCTGAGTCTGTACCATCAGACTTGAGTCTAGGGACTCTAAAAGGGTCCCTAGAGTGTCCTTCATGACAAGCTGGCTCTCCATGCTGAGGGCCTGAAGAAAGAACCTGCCTAAAGGCCCACTTCATTTGGATGACTTTACTGAAGACAGAGGTGTTCTTCTTACATGGAGAAAGAAGAAAAAGTATCAAGTCAGTGCTACCTGTCATTTCCACTTTCTAAATCAATGGAGTCAGGAGCTAACCTAGCCCTCCAAGTGACCGCTCCTGTACTACAAATCAGAAACTGGAATTGAAAAGTTTTTCAGCTCTATCAAGCATGAAATAGGAGAAGGGATGAAGAGCAAAACCAGTCAGTCATGACAAGACCACCTCCTTCACTTGACCAATAGATTATCCCAAAACAGACCACCAGATGACCTCTAAATTCCCTTCCAGCTTCAGCACTCAATAAAGCAATCTTCTGAGAAGGGAAAACAGAGAAAAGTAAAAAGAACATCCTTAAAACAAGCTATTGTTTCAGGCAGCTAGATAATAGTGAACAGTTAGTAGACTAGTGATCAATACCATCTGTCACCCACTCACATAGCAACCTTCCCCTCTCCAAGCCTCATACGACAGAGTAAAGATGAGTTGGTACCTTGGAGGGTCCCACAAAGGCTCTCCTGCCCCACTATCACCTCTATGCCCAGAGACGTATTCAAGGAGAAGCCTAAAGGAAACCCCCAAGATGGTTCCTCCTATAGCACTGAAATTTTCACAAAGGGCCAAGTGAACTGGAGGACCAAAGAAGTGGACAGATGCAAGACCCAAACTGTCAGTCTCTCATATAATCTCCATTCCTGATCCCTTGTCTGCCCTTGAAATCTCCAGGCAGGGCTGATTCAAGGGTTAAGAGACATTCTGCCTCCTATTCACCAAGTATCACTTTAGTACTACTTGAGTGGCTCAAGCAATGCTAAGAATGGCAAGAGAATAAACAGTCCACATAGCCCCTGTTAAAGTTTAGCTGAATGCAGACCCAGAAGCCTTCAAATCCTTTTAAGGAGTTAGGCTCCTTACATCTGCTCATATGGATGCTCCCATCAATGACCATTTGATCACCTTTTCCTGACCTGTTGAACTAGGGCTAAAAACTCAGCAAACTGAAGAGGTTTTACCAAGACTGGCCCTCTAAGACCCAGATTCAAATCCTAGCTTTGCTACTGACTTGCTGCATCCTTCTAGGTCAGGTCCTCCTATTTGTGGAACTCAGTTTCACCATCTATACGATGACAACAATTGGACTGGACAATTATAATAGAGCCTTCTCAACACTAATAAACCAAAAATTCATATGTATGTGTAACTGGGTCACCACACTGTGCAGTTGGAAAATGGACAGAAATCTGTAAACCAGCTATAATGGAAAAATAAAGAATACCTTGAAAATTCAAAACAATCACTTTTTAGGGAATCTGTGAGAGTCCCAAAGACTTTGTGAGTTAAAAAAAAAACTTAAAGAGGGTGGGGGAAATCTTTTTTTTTATAACTGTCTTTTAATCACCAGAAAGTACAGATGGCAGTTAATAAGCTGCTCCATTCTAGCTATTAAAGCAGACTCAGAGAATTGGGAAGTAGAAGCAGAATTCAAGAATTGGTGGAGAAAGGGTGCAGAAGGGCATGTTTTAACAGATTTAAAGGGAGCTGGGTGACTAAGGGAGAAAATTGGCTGTAAAAGTGAAAGCAACCCTGGACAGACTGCACATAGTTCATATGAATGAACGGATTTGATTTTTCCACTACCCTTCCCTATCTGTCATACTCCAGAAATAGCCTAAAGCACACTAGTGAAGAAGGAATGAAGAGCAGGAATTTTCTCCCTTCATTAAAGTTACTAGCTGGTATGCAGTGAATTAGACTGTGCCCCTAGATGCCTCAGCATTGGGTTAAGGAATGAGAAAAGTAATAGGAGGCACCTTGTGACACTTCTAACTCTCACCAGGAGACAACACAAAAGCCATCATTGGTTACTTTGCCCAAATCATCCACTTCCTTTTATCTGAGGACAAAAAGGCCTGAGAATAGGGGGAAATTTGCTTTGAGCAAGAGAAGGGGCTCAACTTAAAAAGAATCTTTCACTGAATCAGAATAGAGGCTCAACATGATGAGCATCAAAAAGCATGGACCCCAATTTGGTTCTGTCATCAAGTGCCCTTAGGTCTTTGTCTGTAGGCCTAACTATCCCCATTAGTTTAAAATTGAGAGAAAAGGAGAGAGCCATACTAGATAGACAGTGTCTAATAAAGTCCCTTTCAGGTTAAGACTAGAGATCTTAACAAGCATGATACAGTTGTTTCTCCTCAAAGATGACCATTCCTTGAAGCCAAACAGCATGAGAAATCCTCCAAAGCTTCCAGCCTATCAAAATTCATCTCCCTTTGCAAATTTCAGTTAATCTGCATAAAAATACTTTCCGTATTCAGGTACCTTCAGTATCCTAGGCCTGATCTCAAACAACTCATACTCCAGTCTCCATAGCAGGAAAAGGATAACCATGCTGTCTCCTTTGCTACTTTTGATTGAGATAGTATGGTTAAGAGCAGGCCCATCAAGCTGTGTTTAAATGAGCGATATCTCAGGATTGAGGGTGAGAGATGCCACTAGAGAAGAGAGCTTATGGGGCACAATCTATTCCCAGAGATCTATCCACCTATTTAGGCAAAGCCACATCTGAAGAGGAGTCAAGGAGTCAACCACAGAGAGATAAACCCAAAGAGAGGCTCCTAGAAGGATTTTTATAATCCTCTCTGTGATGGTGGAGACAGTGTTTTTATTTTCCTCCCTCCCTTTTCAAAACCATTCCCTGTCGCTTTGTGTGTTTGTGGGGTGGGGGTGGGGGGGAGTGTGGTAAAGCCCCATGTCACAAAACCATGAGCAACTGAAAAGAGAAATGGTAGAAGTACACACTTGTTGAAAACTTAGTGTGTCTAAAGGACAGGGTTCTGGAAAGGCAAGAATGACTTGGCAGTAAGGCTGGAACACAGCAACGTGGCAACCAAAGCTCAGCACACACCCAAAGAACAAGGCCCCCACTCCTCTTTTTCAGGGACTCTCAGCCCTTCTCAAGACTACCAGTCACTGTCTTAGCTCTAAAAGCTTCAGGCAGCCCTAGGGAGAGGGATCGGGAAACAGCATTGCCTAGGCCAGTGTAATAAGCTACTTGGCCTAAGGGACTGAAGCCAGGGTGGTCACACTGCCTTCCTGAGCAAGGGAAGGGCCTCAGCAGACATTTGGCATGACTTGCACAAAAGCAAGCAGGGCTCATTATTCAAGCACACCCCTCCTCCCCTCCCTCCTGGGCATCCGGCCCCAAAGGCCCCACTCCCAGGAGGCTTCTGCTCTTCTCACAACAGCCAGTGGGGTGGAGACCAGATCCTAGAGCTACCACCACTCTAGAAGGGTGTGGCCCCACAGGAGATTCCACACCTCACAGAACAGTCCGGAGTGGATAGAGAGCCAGCAAGTAATGGGAAAGACGATTGAACCAGTGAAGAGGAGGAAAAAAAACAGTCCTCTCCGACCCCGCCCCCACCAGAGATAAAGCAGACCTTCCTTCAGACTGGTGCCTATTGAAGTGTTAGCTTTCCCAGGTAAAAGCAAAAGGCCTCAATGAGTCTGTCCACAACTTGCTTTTCCCGTGCTCGTGGGAAACATCTGAAACTGCCTGGGGAAGCTGTGGGAAAGGTGAGTCGGGGGTGGGGGGGGTGGTTAGGGATGCCCTGAACATCTCCCACATTCCTCCTTGCTTCTTAGTTCCCATGGCCCCTCCTGGGCAGTGGCAGACTTGCCTCAGAAAGGCACTAATTCCTGGAGTAGGGTAAGTGTCCTCCTCTGGACTAGAGTCTTCTCCCCCGTGCCCAGGGCCCGTCAGGAGTAAAAGGAGACCTTGGGCCCCCCAAGGAAGCCTTCACTAACTGTTGCATTCCACACACAACGAATTGGAATCTTAAAAAGAGGTCGGCCCCGCCCGGCCCATGCTTCTATCCCTAGACCCTCTGGCCGCGAAGGCGCGCCGGACCAGGACTCCACCCCCGCCCCTCCCCACACCAGGCCTCGGCTGAGGGCGCGGCACCGCGAGCTGGCGGGTGGCTGACCAAGACCCGGGCCGTCAGCCAGGAGCCACCAGGGTCCGCAAGAGCCCCCCGCCCACCTCCTCCGGGCCGGCAGCGCCCACGCCGGGCACTCACCGTCTTGGGCATGGTGGCGGCAAGGGCGGCGGAGTTGGTGAAGTTTGGTTAGGAGCTGTCGGGCGGCGCTGAGCACGCAGTACACAGGGCTCGGACTCCGAAGCCTGGGGGCTCGGATTGGGTCTCTGGCTAGCGTCGGGGCGACTGCTCCGCTTCCTGCTAACGGGCCACGACTTCACAAACCCCACCCAGGAAAGAGCCACCCCCGTCGCGCCGCCCGCTCCTTTATGTGGCCGGGCTTCCGCGCCGCTCCCCGCCCTCGCGCCCGCCTTCTCGCCGGCCGCTGGCCTCGCCCCGCCCAGCCCAGCCCAGTCGGGCCACACCAGCTACTTGGGGGCTAGGATGGGCCTGAGCGCTCCAGTGGGAGCTCCCACCCCAAACTGGAACCCGCCTGCCCCTCTCTCACCCCCTTCACAGTGCTGACCCTCTGCATCCGGGCCATCCCGCCCCACCCCCAAATACTGGCAGGCCCTAGGCCGCACCCTGGAAAGAGGCTTACATCCCTGACTGCAACTTTCCAGTAATGGGGAGCTCACTACCTATCAAAACTCTTCGTTCCCTCTCAAGATGGCTCTGACTCTCAGAAAGTTCTTCCCACGCGTGTCTGAATTGCTCTTCTCTGTGGCTCCAGCTCTGCTCCCCGAGGTCACACAGATCCCTTTCTGTCCCCAGGAAGTCCTCAAAGGTCTTAGATCCTACATGCCATGAAATTTCGCTTGGCTAAACTGCCTCAGCTTCTCCAACACTTCACTGATTCTCTTCTGTGGGACTCTGTATTGTTTTTCCCGTCATATATCATCTCCATCCTTGCTCAATCCTCATTTTTTAAGTCAGAATCAGGCTGCTTTTTCTCATATCTGTCCTCTATTCACTTTCCTTCATTCAAATCCCAGTCTCCACCTACTTCAAATCAACGCCCTGTTTCTTTAGTCCCCCCCCCCCCAGCACATTCACTCATACCTGACTCACTTTCTGATAATTCCCCCAGGTTAGATGCACCTCCCAGTCCACTCCTTTGAGATATGTCTGTCAGCACACTTTCTGCTTCTTGTCAAGGTCACAGAATACCAGGATAAAGGTGTTGTAGACTGTAACAGTTACCTGGTTAGGTCTGAGCTTTAGTTTGAAATTGACTAGCCCAAGTCCTTTTTACCCCTATCCACTGGAAACTGTATGGAGGCATAGTCTGCATATTCTTTTTGAGAAAGGCAACATGTACTTCAGGGATGATAAGCCAGCTCGGGGTAGTGAAAAGGACATTAGGAAGGGTGGTCAGGACACTTGGATTTCAGACATAGTTTTGTCATTAACTCACTCTCTGACCACTGGGTAGCCTTTGGGTAAGTCCCTTACCCCCTCTGGGCTTGAGTTTCCCCTTCTATAAAAATAAACGGCTGGACTCCTGGGCTTCCGAGGTCCTTTCCCACTCTGACATTATAAAAGGATAAGAAAGGAACTCTCTAGAGGGAGTTCCCATTGTGGCTCAGTGGAAACGAATCCGACTAGTATCCATGAGGATGTGGGTTTGATCCCTGGCCTCGCTCAGTGGGTTGGGGATCCAGCATTGCTGTGAGCTGTGGTGTAGGTCTCAGACGTGGCTCAGATCCCATGTTGTTGTGGCTGTGACATAGGCCAGCAGCTGTAGCTCCAATTTGAACCCTAGCCTGGGAACTTCCGTATACCTTGGATGTGGTCCTAAAAAGAAAACAAAAAAAGAAAGAAAGGAAGGAAATAGACTCCTTAGGACAATAGATGAGTCTAGTAAGGGTTGCATAGGGACCGGCCTTGCATTTGCTCTCAGGAATCAGCATTCCTATTCTCTGCTTTCACAGCTCAATAGTGTCCATTGTCAGTGTACCTCAATTTCTCTCACTACTGCCAAGATTCATTGATGTATGCTAGGGTAAGCAAAGTTCTCTCTGCCTAAATGGTTTTCTTGAATTGAGTAGTTGACCCAAGGAAGAGCAGCACTCCTCCGAAAGCCTCAGCAGCATAGGTATCAATGGCACCCAATCACATTCCTTAAATTGCCGTGGTCCTATTCTCCCAGAAGTTCAAGGAACTCACTGATTCCCTCATTTATATTCTAGAACCCACAGGGCCTGGAACTAGGCTAAGAGCCTAAAGGGGGTGGGGAAGTTGATTGGAAACTCCAACTTTCGTTATCCGTTCTGGAAAGCGGAAACCCCCTGTGTGTCATCCCCCATATCCCATGCCACCCCTCCCCAACATACACATAAGAGAGGTGGTTAGGGAGTGTCAAGCATCCAAAGACAGTATTAAAAGGAAAAAGAGACACAGGAGTCTAAACTGGGGAAGGAAGGTCAAAGGGTATGGAGGCTAAGGAAGCTAATGGAAAGAGGGACTGAGAGAGAAGGAGGTGGTTGTTCCCCTAGGGAAGAGAAGGATAGGAAAGCATAGACTATCAGAGACTCTTTAATCCAGCCCCAATTCATGCAAAGGGAACTAAGGATCCAAAAGAGGAAATAACTTACCCAAGATTTGGCAACTAGTATGAAGAATGGACTCAGGGGTAATAGCAAAGGCAAAAAGCTCACTTAAACTGTTGCCATAACACAAGCAAGAATTTTCGAAGGCTAGAAGAAGGGGAGTAGTGTCACCCCCACTTCACCAGACAGAAACTGGTTATGGTGATTATGGTCAAGCAGCTGGGCATTGCTTGAAGGTTAGACTTGAAATTCTATGGTTAGGAGGGACCCATATTTGATATCTCCCTGTCTCCAAAGCAGAACAGAGGCAGCTGAGGTACTCTCTTATCCTTCAAGATGGCCAGGGAAAACACACCTTTTTTTCTCTTTGTAAAATACTTCATGCTTATATGGCCAGAACTTCTTATCTCCCCCAACCCACACCACACCCTTCCAAGATCCCGTGTGAATTGGGTTAGCTCAATCTTCTTGAGGCCAGAAAAATCTTGACAATTAGGTTTAGATATGAAAAGGTTTATGCCAATGTTTGTAGAGAGAATACAAGAGAATAAAGGCTAAACATCCCCACATATGTTGGCTACCCTGGGTGAGGGAAGTTAGAAATATGAAGACACTTGTGTTTTTAGAAAAGCTCAATTCAAAGTTCAAGGAGAAACAGGCAAGTATTTTTCAAACAGTAAAGCTAGATAAGAGCCAGTATGAGCAGAGTGTGGTATAAGTACATTCTATAGCTAGAATCCAAAGAAGCTGGCTTGGGGGAATCTGAATCAGAGGACAGGAGATGCAAAAGGAGATTTGACCTGAGCTTTAGAGCCAGACATGAGATCTAGTTGATAGGCTGAGGATTCCTAGGGGACTGAAACTGTTCCAAAACTGCAGTAAGTCTGGATATCAGAGTCATGGAAATGCCAAGCAAGAACTGCATAAGGCTGATTTATGTGAAGGCCTATGCCAAGCTCAAGAGAGAAATGAGATTGGATGTGTAATCACCTCCTACTCAAAATATAAGGAAAAGAAGTAAAGAAACTTCTGCATTCTAAGTGGCATGCCCCTTTCAGAGGACACAACAGTGAAGAAGAAGCAATATCAGAGAGGAAATGGATAGAGAGCAGTCCTGAATATCAAGAATACTTTGAATAAAGAAGCACTCCTTCCCAATCCGTTGGGTAGTAGCAGTTGGAAGTATCCCATCACTCAGAACTTTCTGAGGGCTGCTTTTCATTTTCATCACCGTTAAAAAGACCTCCTTTATATCTAAATTAGATCTCTTCTGCTTCACTCTGCACAATTGCTCTTGGCTGATGCTGGGGTAAAGAATTAACTAAGCCTCTGAGTTGTTCTACTCCTTCATTCATAGAAGAAAACTGTGGCAGAGAGATGAGGACAAATATCAGCTTAAAGCTACACACTCTGAGTCCTCTCTTTCTTCCTTACCCTGGGTCAGTAGCCCAAGAACTAGGTTAGCTATTCCTTTAAACAAACAAGAGAATAAGCTGAAGAATATACTATTGTCTCCTCAAGGGAAGAGGTCCTCTTGGTAAAATATGGCTGAGAGTACAAACTGCAACAGTAGAGAAATCTTGATTTTAACCGTCTTCAATCGTCTACCCTCTTCTTGGAAACAAAAGCTAGGGTTTGGGTTAAAGGGGAGAAGATAACATTAGGGAGGCATTTATCAGGTGCTGAAGAGTGGGAAGTCCATTTCAGTATCTAACAAGAACCTTTAGGCATAGAAATGAGGAAACCGTGGCTCTAAGGTGTTTTCCAAAAGTCACACAATTTGTTGATGATGGGACAGGGATTTGAGCCCAGGTCCCATGAGTCCAAGGTCCATTTTCTTTCTACCAGCCTGACCTGTGACCTTCTCAGTCCTGAGATATGACCAGACAAACCTGAGAAAGTAGGTAGATTTTAAGATTCTTATCACCCCTAAACCTCAGTAGTCAGATTAGACAGCTCAAGAGTGGGCAGGTAATAATAAACAGTGGTAATATGGCGTCTTGCCTGGGAATATTTATTATTAATCATACTAATGGACCACAGTGAGAGGAAAGATAATTTCTCTCTGGCTTTTCCTCTTAGTAACAAGGCTGGAAGGTTTTTGAGAGCCTCCCTCAGCCAGCCTATATCAATTTAATTTGAGCCAGTACCTTCTTGGAATATGAAATTAGCCCTGCTGAGAGGGTCCCTTAGTTTCCCAGTGGGAATAGGAGCTCCTAGCCCTGCCCCCAGCAGCCAATGACCAGCAACCACACCTGTGTAGCCAGGCTGCATCTGGGGCCCAGAGAGAAATAGCCCACTGAGCATGTGACCCTTCTGTGAACAATCTGGTTCAAACTCAATACATCTAGAAGTAAGCATCCATTTGTCCACCCTACCCATGCCTCCAGCAGTGACCAGGTGCCTGCTAGGGGCCTGGTTCTGTGTGAGACTCTGCAAGGGGCACTCACCCTCTTCCTCCCCAGGAGCTCTCCTTCCCAGCAACTCTGTATCTTTTGGTGGTTTTGCTGTTGGCACTGTTCTTTGTGTGTACGATCTCATCATCCTTAACTCTCTTTTCCTTGCCCCCTACCATCTGGTCACCAAGCCCTACTCTCTGTCTATCTGTCTTTCGCAGCTTCTCTCCCTCCCATCTCCGCTGCCAGTGCCCTAGGTCAGCCCTCACCCAACTCTCCCTGGTCTCTCTGGCTCCACGCTGCCCTACTCAGGCCATCTTCTACATGGACACCATGGTAATCTTCAGAAATGCAAGCCTTCACCTGTGCTCAGAGACGTCAGGTGACCCCCTCCACCAGCACACACCCTTAACCTTCACTGACTTCTCTTGCTCCCACAGCTCTTCAGCACAGCCCTTGTCCTTGAACCAGGCTACTTTCACCTCATGCACACAGCCCAGCGTGCTCACTCTTGTCTCTACACGAAGCCCTCCCTTGTTCTCCTGCCCTCCTTGTGCTCACTGCCTCCCCACAGCCCCTGTAGTGTCCAGATCTGTAGTGCCCATCTGACCTCCCTCCCACATCCTGCTTCATCTTGTCAGCTGGTGCTTTTTTTTTTCTTTTCTTTTCCTCCATTCCAGGCTGGGCTATAAATGCTCCCAAAAAGGGGTCACACTTTGTGTTCCATGCAGAAGGAGTATGGCACACTTCCAGGCATATCTTTGGAGCTCAGGATAGATTGCTCAGCTAAAGGGAAGGATGTGCCATTCTCACATCCAACCCTTCAGGTCTATCTACTTTTATTATATCCAGATTCTCTAAAGGCCCAATTTCCCAAGTTCCCCCTTACACTGCCTCAGGTTCTCCTGTTAGGAGACAGGACCAATGGAACAGAGCCTCCTATTCCCATCTCATTGCTCCTCCTCCCCCTAGTCACAGCCGTGTGTGTGTGTGGGCACATGCATACCAGCTCTGCTACCAGTCTGTCTTAGAGAAACATTCTATTGTGCACAAAGAGGCATTTAGAGGACATTTACTGCAATAGTATAATAATTAAGAGAAATAACCTAAATGTCCATCACTAGGGGAATGATTATATACACGGTATATACACACACTGGAATATTATTCAGCCTTTAAAAGGATAACTACCATGAAAAGAGGCTTTTTATCTACTATGAAATCACAGAACAATATGAATAGTATGATGCCATTTATGAACTAAAATAGCTATCTCTTTATAAACAAGTTTGTAATTCCCCAGAAAAGGGGAAAGATGCTCAGCAAATTGATACCAGTTGTTAACTCTGGAGGAGGGACTAGAATTAGAGTAAAGGGAGAATTATATTATTTTATTTTTTCAATGAGCCTGAATTACTTTTGTAATTATGTAATTTTGTTTCTTAAAAAGCATGAAAGATGAGGTGGAGGAGGAAAAGAAAATTCTGGGAGAGAGTGTAGACAAGTTGGACAATAGAGGACACAAAATGTTTATGACAAGCCCAAATAATGTTAAAGCTTAAAAGGAGAATAGATGTAAAGATTGTGCTTGGGTCCAAATAGCCTCATGAGGAAAAGATGGGAAAGATATGACTTAGCAGGAGTGTGATTAAAAATACCTCTGAAGTTTTCCTTGTTAATACACTACTTAAATGTTAGCAGTGAGCTGTGGTTGCCAGGAGAATTAATTCAAAATCAGAAGGCTAATGTCTAGGAGGAAAGGGATAGTCTTGCCTTTTGCTTTTCTAGCCAGACCCCATTTTCTTTTTGTCTTATTGTAGTATAGTTGATTTAATATGTTGTATTAGCTTCAAGATTACAGCAAAGTGAGAATTAGTTATACATATATCCATTCAGATCTCATTTGGGGAACTGTATCCTGCTGTGCCCCTCCCCTTTAAGGAAGACACACACACTGGGGTATGCATATCCATAGGTGTGTGAGCTAGCTGGGGAGAGAGCTTGGACCCAGGATGAGGAATAGTTGGAGGATCTGAGGTTGTTTGATCTTGATAAGATTCAGTGGGATGGTGCCCATGTCTTTGAAATGCTAAATCCAAAGAGGGAACAGATGGGCTTTATGTGGCCCTAAAGAGCTGAGCTGAAAGAAAGCTACAGTGGGATGCAAGGAAGAAGGTTCTTATGGTCATATATGTCTAAAACTGGAGAGGGTCACTCAAGGAATACTGAAGTCATAATTGGAGGTATGTGAGAAAAGGATGGATGACCCCACACTGAGAGGGCGAAGAGGAGATTCCTATACTCTAAGAGTCTATGAAACTGGTAATGTTAAAAACCCTCAAGTCAAGGGAGTTCCCACTGTGGCACAGTGGGTTAAGAATTCGACTGTGGAGAGCTCCTGTTATGGCTTAGCAGTGGCGAGCCCTAATATCCATGAGGATGTGGGTTCAATCCCTGGCCTTGTGCAGTGGGTTAAGGATCTGGTGTTGCCGTGAGCTGTGGTGTAGGTCACAGACAGCTCGGATCTTGTGTTGCTATGGCTATGAGGCCAGTAGCTATGGCTCTAATTTGATTCCTAGCCTGGGAACTTCCATATATCACAGGTGTAGCCCTAAAAAAAAAAAATAATTTGACTGCAGTGGCTCAGTGGCTGTGGAGGCACAGGTTTAATCCTTGGCCCGGCACAGTGGTTTGATGATCTGGTGTTGCTGCAGCTGTGGCTGGGATTCAACCCCTGGCCTGGGAATTTTCATATGCCATGGGTGCAGCCATTAAGAAAAACAGAGAAGAGTTAACTGCTATATTTTTGAAACTCTTTCAAAAAAATAGCAGAAGAGGGAACACTCCCAAGCTCATTCTACGAGGCCACCATCACCCTGATACTAAAACCAGACAAAGACACCACAAAAAAAGAAAATTACAGGCCAATATCACTGATGAACATAGATGCAAAAATCCTCAGCAAAATATTAGCAAACCAAAATCAAATATATATTAAAAGGATCATATACAATGATTAAGTGGAATTTATCCCAGGGGTGCAAGTATTCTTCAATTTCTGCAAATCAATTAGTATGATATACCGCATCAACAATTTAAAAAAGAAAAACCATATGGTCATCTCAATAGATGCAGAAAAAGCCTTTGGCAAAATCCAACACCCATTTCTGATAAAAAAAACAAAAACCTCTCCAAAAAGTGGGCATAGACAGAAACTACCTCAACATAATAAAAGCCATATATGACAAACCCACAGCTAACAACTTTCTAAATGTTGAAAAAGTGAAAATATTCCCACTATGATCAGGAATAAGACAAGTATAGCCACTTTCACCACTAATATTCAACATAGTTTTGAAAGTCCTAGCCATGGCAATCAGAGAAGGAAAAGAAATAAAATAAATCCAAATGGAAAAGAAGTAAAACCATCACTGTTTGCAGATAGCATGATACTATACTTGGAAAACATTAAAGACACTACCAGAGAACTGTTAGAACTCATCAATAAATCTGGCAAAGCGGCAGGATACAAAATTAATACACAGAATTCTACTGCATTTCTATATGCTGACAATGAAAGATCAGAAAGAGAAATCAGAGAAACCATCCCATTCACCATCACATCAAAAAGAATAAAATACCTAGGAATCAACCTACCTAAAGAGACAAAAAACCTATATTCTGAAAATTATAAGACACCCATGAAAGAAATCAAAGACAACACAAACAGATGGAAAGACATACCATGCTCTTGGATTTGAAGAATAAATATTTTCAAAATGACTATACTGCCCACGGCAATCTACAGATTCAATGCAATGCCTCTCAAATTACCATCATTCTTCACAGAACTAGAAAACAATATCTTAAAATTTGTATGTAAACACAAAAGACCCCAAATAGCCAAAGCAATATAGAAAAAGAAAAACAGAAATGGAAGAATCAAGCTCCCTGATTTCAGACAGTATAAAAAAGCTACAGTTATCAAAACAATATGGTACTGACACGAAAACAGAAATATAGATCAATGGGACAGGATAGAAAGCCCAGAAATAAACCCAACCAACTATGGTCAACTAATCTATGACCAAAGAAGCAAGAATATACAGTGAAAGGAGGAGAGTCTCTTCAATAAGTGGTGCTGGGAAAACTGGACAGCTACATGTACATCGTACACAAAAGTGAACTCAAAATGGATTAAAGACCTAAATATAAGGCCAAATACTATAAATCTCCTAGAGGAAAACAGACAGAACACTCTTTGATCTAAATCACAGCAACAACTTGTTTGATCCACCTCCTAGAATGACAATAAAAACAAAAATAAACCCATGGGACCTAATTAAACTCAAAAGCTTTTGCACAGCAAAGGAAACCATTTAAAAAAATGAAAAGACAACCCACAGAATGGGAGAAAATCTTTACAAATGATGCAACAGACAAAGGCCCATTCTCCCAAATATATATGTACAACTCAACAACAACAACAATGACAAAAATCAACCCAATTGAAAAATGGATGGAAGACCTAAATAGGCATTTCTCTGAAGACATACAAATGATCAACAGGCACATGAAAAAATGCTCAACATCACCAACTATTATAGAAATGCAACTCAAAATTACCATGAGCTACCACCTCACGCTAGTCAGAATGGCCATCATTAAAAAGTCAACAAATAACAAATGCTGGAGAAGATATGGAGATAAGGGAACCTTCCTTCACTGTTGGTGGGAATGTAAATCTGTACAACCACTATGGAAAAAAGTATGGAAATACTTCAGAAAACTAAATACAGAACTACCACATGTTCCAGCAATCCCACTCCTGGGCATATATCCAGAGAAAAACTTTCATTCAAAAAGATACACGCACCCATACATTCATTGCAGAACTATTCAAAATAGTCAAGACCTGGAAAGAACCTAAATGCCCACTGATAGAAGAACGGATTAAGAAGATATGGTATATATACACAATAGCTATAAAAAAGAACAAAATAATACCATTTGCAGCATCATGGATGAAACTAGAGATTCTCATATTAAGTGAGGTAAGTCAGAAAGAGAAAGACAAATACCATAAGATATCACTTATATCTGGAATATGGCACAAATGAACCTTTCCACAGAAAAGAAACTCATGGACTTGGAGAACAGACTTGTGGTTGCCAAGGGGGAGAAGAAAGGAGTAGGATGGACTGGGAGTCTGAGGTTAATAGATGCAAACTATTGCATTTGGAGTGGATAAGCAATGAGATCCTGCTGTATAGAACAGGGAACTATATCTAATCACTTGTGGTGGAACATGATAGAGGATAATGTGAGGAAAAGAATGTGTGTGTGTGTGTGTGTGTGTGTGTGTGTGTGTGT
>PVHT020000027.1:3308429-3344198 GCA_004024745.2 Catagonus wagneri
GGAGGGAGTGGGGATACCTACTGCTTTAATGATGGAATAGCAAGGAGCTCCAACTGTAATGCACGGGGAACTATATCTAATTACATGTGACAAATCCATATATGTACATGTAATCGGGTCACCACATGGTGCAGTTGGAAAATCTGACAGAAATCTGTAAACCAGCTATAATGCAAAAATAAAATTAAAAAAAAAAAATTAAAAATAAATAAATAAATAAATAAAACTTAGGTCCCCTGCCACATGTCCTCAGAGAACTAGCCATCTTTATTCCAGAGAACATAACCACAGGTGGTAAGTATAATCTGAGTCTTGAGTTGATTAATGTCTGTCTCGCCAAGTAGACTATAAAGTCCAAGAGGGCAGGAACAGTGCATATTTTTGATCACTATTGAAAGTCAGTGCTTAGCACAGTATTTAACACATAGTATAGTTGGTACTCAATAAGTACATATAAGTGAAAAGTGTTAAGTTCCAAAAGAGGCTGGCCCTCATACTAAGGGTCTTTAATGTTATCCTCAGTGAAATGAGGTTCTGCTGATGGCTTTGTTTATTTTTTTTAATTTTTATTGTAGTTGATTTACAATGTTCTGTCAATTTATGCTGTACAGCAAAGTGACCCAATTTTATATATATATATATATATTTTCTCTTTCTCACATTATCCTCCATCATGTTCCAACACAAGTGATTGGATATAGTTCCCTGTGCTATACAGCAGGATCTCAGTGCTTACCCACTCCAAATGCAATGGTTTTCATCTACTAACTCCAATCCCTCCCACTCCCTCCCCCTCCCCACTGGCAAACACAAGTCTGTCCTCCATGTCCATGATCTGTTTCTGTTTTGTAGATAGATAATTTGTGCCATATTTCATACTCCACATATAAGTGATATTATATGGTGTCTTTCTCTTTCTGACTTACCTCACTCACTATGAGAGTCTCTAGTTCCATCCAAGTTGCTGCAAATGGATGCTGATGGTTTTAAAGAAGGGGAATGACTTGACTAGTATTGGCTTTTAGAAAGAATAATATTGGAGTTCCCGTTGTGGCACAGCAGAAATGATCCAACTAGTAGCCATAAGGATGCGGGCTCAATCCCTGGCCTTGCTCAGTGCGTTGGGAATCTGGCATTGCCATGAGCTCTGGTGTAGTTCATAGACACAGCTCAGATCCTCTGTTGCTATGGCTGTGGTGCAGGCCGGCAGCTGTAGCTCACATTCGACTCCTAGCCTGGGAACCTCTATATGCTGCAGGTGCAGCCCTAAACAGAAAAAATAATAATGTTGCAGTCTGGAGGAAGATAGATTGAAAGGGATGAGATAGGGTGTGAGATATAGAACTCAATTTGCAAGCCACTGTAATAGTTCACATGAAAATAATAAGAATCTGAGTTATTCTATCTCCTGTGGGCCCACCATCTTTCAACACATCCAGTTCTCAAATCATTCAACAAATGTACTTCAGTAACTCAACACAGAAATGCACTAAAATTATAAAAAATAAATAAATGCAGTTTTAAAGTCAGGATGACAGACATAGAATCATAAAGTCAAAACTGAGGAACCCTGTTGATGATGGTGGGAAAAAAGGATAAATAGTAAGAATAGAGGACAGAAATGGAAGCCACTGGAGCTCACACAACTGAGTTGTTAATTTGACTCTGAGATCTATTGTACATATGAAAAGGGAGACATGATCAGTCATATAGCTTTCTTTGTAGAAAAGGAAAAGGCATATTCATTTTCCAGCACTGGACTAGAATGGCAGTATTAGGAATGGAGAGAAGAGGATAAATTATAGAGAGCTTAAAAAGGTAGAATTGTTAGGACTCAGTGATTAGAAGCCCTTGAAGAGGACCAGTTTGTTGGGGCAAGATGAAGTGTTTGGACACGGTGAGTTTGAGATACCCATGAACCATCTAGGTAGAAAGGCCCAAGAGGCAATTGATCTTCCTCATCTAAACAAGTGTTCCCTCTCCCATTCCCTTACTTTCTGCACCCCATCATGAATTTCTTCTCTGTTGTAATCATACCTAATCATCCTCAGGTAAGTTCAAAGCTCTGCCCCTTCAAGCCTATTGTTACTTCAGTTTTCTTATCTTTCTCCTCCTAACCAACCCCTAGCAACCTTCACATCCCAAGCCAAATGTCATTTTCCCTAGGAAGTTGCCTCCTCTGAAACTCTCTTCTCTATATTCTCACAATGCTTCAGACATCCAACTCCCCCATTGTTCTATAATTACTTTTGTCTGCCTTCCTCAATAGACAGTTAGTGAATGAACATGCTGCAGGAAAACTCTATGGGGGAGAAAGAAAGAGAACCCTGTGCTATGGGAACCCGAGAGTTGAAGGCATGAAGCTCAGAAGACATATAGGGAACATTCCCCCAATGTAATTGGGAACAAGAACCAGAGCAGGTATCTTGGGGGACACATTGCCAGGGGGTAGTACCTGCCAAGGGTAGAGGTGCACGGGGTCCCTGGGCCCCTAACCCCAGAGAAACCTGGGAAACACACTCTTTGAGGACAGCCTGAAGGGCCCAGAATCTACCTGGCTCAGCTGAGACAGGGAAGGGTGAGGCTGAACCTTCGCACAGGAGCTGGACCTCTTCCCAGCCCAGTACCCATGGATGAGTCAGGGCTAAGTGTCACTCCATTACTCAGCAACTTGGGCCAAGAAAGTAAGTGTCTAAAACAAGAGATTAAGGATAACTCTAACTTTTGCATTGCTTTTGTTAATCCCTCTCTATTTGCCCTGGAGTTAAAAATGGTTAAAGAGAGTTAAATACCTGACCCAAGCTTAAAACCCTTCAGTGGTATTTTGACATCTGCAGGCCAAAGTTCAAACTCCTTAGCAGGGTATATATGACCAGCTTCATCTGCTCAGCTGTCAATAACCCTGCTTTCCAATCATGCCAACCAGGGGACTAGACTTAGGAACCATGTTTTCTCACTCCTCCAGGCCATCAGGCATGCTGTTCCCACTGCCTAAAATGCCCTTCCCCTACTGGCTTCCCATCCCTCCTTCCAACAATCCCGTTCACCTGAAGAACTATTACTTTTCTTCTCATATCAGCTCATCTCATCTGAGAGGTCCTTCCAGATCATATCCACTTTTCTAAGCTGAATTTTGTTCCCCTGCTTTGAGCTCCCGTAGTCCCTTGGCTTTCCTTTTCTCTTTGTACTCAGAAAGTGTTTATAGAAGAAATATAGTGCCCTCAAAAAGGACATATGGATTTATGGGATTCAGGGAAGTGGTTAGGCAATGTTATATAACTCTGGAATCAAGGTGCTGGGCATTAAGATGTGCTGAGTTTAAGTCTCAGCTCTGGGATCAATGAGCTGTATGATCTTGGATCAGTTATTTTACCTCCTAGACCTCTGTCTCCCCATCTGTTTAATGGCGGGATTGGACCAAAAGCTGTCAATGGTCCTTTCCAGCTCTGATGTCCTAGGATTTTTTAAATGTTGGAGGAAGAAGTAAAGAAACACATGGGAAAAAGAAAAGGATAAATGAGAGCCAGCCCACTACCACGATGGACATTATAGATTAAACTGATAAGAATCCTATGAACTTTACAGCTTGTCAGGTACTGCTTATTATTTATAACATTCCATCCAGTAGTGTGTGCAGTGCTTTACAGATCACTGAGCCCTTTCACTAATGTTATTCTATTTTACAGCAGCCAGTGAGAGAGGCAGAACAAACATTTAAAAGCTAACCCTGTTTTACAGAAGAGAAAACTGGGGAGAAAAATAAGTGGTTGTCCCAATCTCTGCTCAAATAAATGACTTAAGGTTTAAAACCTGGCAGTCACCCTGTGTAGGGTTACCACCATTTCCCATTTGCTGGGGATGTGGGACTTTCAGTTTTAAAACCAGAAACAAACGTCTCAGGAAAACTAGAAAGTTTGGTCATCTATACAAGTAACTAGGCTTCTTACCTCCAATCAGCGTTGAGGCAAAGGGCTGCAGCTGGGGATCAGAGGGGTAGTACCATCCCTTCTCCATGGTTCTGTACAACTGAGAGACAGGAGGCTGATCGGTCCTGTTTGTTCTCCCCCAAATGGGATTATATATGACTGGGCTTCTCTTAACTTAGTGGTTCACAGCCCTGGCTGCACATTAAAATCACTTGGGAAGATTTTCAAAAATAATTATGCCTGGACCCCAACCTAGACCAATTAATTAGAATCTTCTGTCTTAAGTCTGGGCATCAGTATTTTTAAAAGCTCTCTGGGTAATTCTAATGCACAGCCAGGCCTAAGAACAACTGAGTCTAGCTGTTCTAAGCTCTAACCACACAGTATATTGGGTCCCTGGATAGAAGAATTCCTCCCCAAAGGCCACCTCCTCTCTTCTGCCTTGCCTAGTTTCCCAGCATGCCAAACTTCTCTAGACACTCAGAAGAGGCCCTCTGCAGAATGCAGAAGCCCTTCCTCACCCCTCCCTTTTTCCTGGCAGCTTAAGGTAATCCCCTTCCTGGAATTATTGGCATTTTTGCAAAGGAACTTTGGAAAGCATTCAAGTTTCAAAGGACTAAGCACTAATGGTGAAAAATCAGACTTCGGGAGGTCTCTTTAAACAGGGAGATTCCCTCTAGTGCCCTAGGAATCACACCACCTAGGTAACTGCCTACCGATTTAGCCTAACAATGAGCTAGTTTAAACTCTAAGACCTAGAAGGAGGGAAGAGTTGTGGGAGTTCCAGTCTCCTTGCAGGAAGCCCTGCAGTTCCCACAGGTCAGAAGCTATGGAGAAGGGAGGGGCTTGTGAGGAGCAGAGGCCAGGAGAAGCAAGGGGAGATCTCTCTGAGGGGCTGGGGGTGGGAAGGCCGGTTGACTGAGATCTTTGCTCTAACTAACTGCAGGTCCCACTAGACTTTATTCCCAGGGACTCCTGCCCTTATTTTTCTCATTAGCCCCTGAAAGGTGGTGCAAGTCCACAACGTTTGTCAAGTCTGAGACTAGCAAAAACTAGGAGGGAACTGACTTGGAGGCCATCTAACTGATTCTCTGATCCTCTTCTTACACACCTCCAGTGGTGAGAAGCTCTCCCATCCCCAGCTAGACATTCTGATCAATTGTAAGAGAGCTAGGGCAATTGAAGAGGTATTTCTTTCTTTTTTTCTTAAGCCAGAATCAGTTCCCCTGGAATTTTTATCCTCTCTGGCTCCAGCACCATCAGCTATTTCCCAGAGTTGGGTCCCTAACCTACTTACTTCCCTCTAGACAAGATCCCAGTTTGTCATTTGTCTGTGCCTGTTAACACACCATGCTCAAAACTGGATCCTGGAGGACTCTGCCCAATGCACAGGAGAACTTCTAGAAATGATCTCTGTGTGTGTGTGTGTGTGTGTATCAAACACCAATCATAATTTGCAATTTCTACATGCTGATTTATAATCTTCTCTTTTTACTCAAAGGTATTTCATAGACACTTTTGTATGTCAACTAATATAAGTCTATTTCACTGTTTTAAGTGGCTGCACAATCTCTCATTGCATGGATGTCCCATAACTTTTTTAAGCATTCTTCTATCAGAGGACACCTAGGTTGTTTTTAATTTTGTACTATCAAACAACATTGTAACTTTATTCATAGTTATGAATAACTTTATATATACATAAAGTATATATATATATATATATATATATATATATATATATACACACAACTCCACATTTATTCCCCAGTGAGTCAAGGGGTAGGCAAATTTTAAATTTTGATACAGGTTACCAAATATTCTTCAAAAGGGTTGTTCTAACTTCCATTTCCATGAGCAGTGCATGCAAGTATTTTTATCCCCACAGGCCCACCAACACTGGGTATCAGTCATTTTAATCTTTGCCAATATGCTAGACAAAAAAATACCTTCATCTCTCTTTTCATTGATATAATTACTAGTGAGATTGACTATCTTTTCTTGTTGTTAGTCATTTGTATTTCTTCTTTTATAAATTGATCCATATCCTTTACTGGATTTTTCCTGAGGTGTTCTCTTTTTATTATTGATTTAGAAAACTTATGTTTTAAGGATATGTGTCAAATATCTTGCAAATATATTACCCGTTTTTCCTTTGTCTTTTGACTTTAATTTTTAAAAATTTTTCTATTGTCAACCTTATCAGTATTTGTTTTGTTATTTCTCTTTTGCTCTGCCAAGGTTATAAAAATATTAATCCATATTTATTTCTAATACCTTTAAGCCCCCATTCTGTCTACTATGCCTTTCTTCTTCCATCAGAACTCAGCATCTAACACCCACTTTCCTCTGCTTTCTGCTAGGAGATTGCTAGATTAAAGCTCATAAACTGAGAAATGCTAATAGCTGCTTATGTGTTCTCAGGCTCCCAGATATGCTGTCCTGACACGTTGATAGGAGATTCTTGGAAGCAAGTAACTTTGAGAGCTAAGATAGGTAGGTGAAGGAAATGTAGAGAGAGCAGGTTCAGGGAAGTAAGTAGTGGAAACAATGGAAATAGTATCAGGTTTAAAGTTAGACAAATCTGAATTTGGGATCTCAGTACTAGCTGTGTGTTGTGTTCAAATCGTATTTTCTCTCTGAGACCCAGTTTCCTCATCCATAAAATTAGATGACTACCATGCGTTCTTTATGTTTATCACCTGTTTACTATCTGTGTACCTCCCCTCTGGTCTTGTTCACTGCTACACTCCCAGTATCCAGGACAACATTTGACAGACGGGAGGTGCTCCACTAAGCTGTCTGAATTTCTAGGCATGTGTTTTTTTAGGGGGAGGGAGTGTTGAAGGAGGGGAAAGAGCAAATGGCGGGATAGGGGAATATGGAGAATGGCAGGATGTTTTGAACTTTTCAAAGGTAAACATTGCAAGAAAGAAGATAACTTAGAAAGGTAAATGGGAGCTAATAAACAAACTTAGATTTGTATGTCCAACAAAGGGATTTGGGATTTTATCCAGTAGGTACTGGGGATGTAGTGAAGGTTTTAAGCAGGTGTGACATACTCCTTCACCCCCATCCCAAACCCCAAATATGAGAGATTTCTCTGGCCGGTATAGAGGCTAGATTGCCCAGAAAAGTCTTAGAAGCAGAAAAACTGAGCTGTTGCAACAATTGCAACAATCCATGACAGAGACAGAAGGTGAGAGAGATGGATCCAAGAGATTCTTTTTTTCTCCCTTCCTTTTTGAGAAATAGTAACAGTGCCCTCTCTGGTCTTCCCCATATTTACATATTGAGGGATCACGACCAGTTGACCTCTAGGGTCCCTTCCAAATGGGATACTTTAGCATCTTGGTATTTGAGGTGCTTTCCTCATCTCCATTGTGCTCTCTGGCTGTCTCATCATGTGTTGCTACTTCTCTCTCCCTCCAGATGCCTTAGTCTGGAGCAGTGTTACTGTTATTTTCTCAGGGCTGATGGGAGCTCAGGAAAAATAGAAAGCAGGTCTCAGTTCTTCTATGTTCAATGAAGCCTCTGACAACCCAGGCTAAATGGAAGGGGTAGGAGTGTTCTGGATATTTTGAAAGCTTCCAAAAATAGCCTCAAGGCCTCAGTCAGAGAGCACAGGGCCAGGACACTGACTGAACATTGGAACTCATAGTTTTTGCCAAGTTCCCACCCCAGCCTCCATCCTATTACCAAATAAGCCAGTTTTCCCTCCTTTTTTAGTTTTCTCCTTTCAGGGCCCCACCCAAGCCTGAAACATTCAAATTTAGCACTAAGTCTCCATCCTTATTTCCTCTAGAGAGAAAGCCCAGGCTATAGTAACTTATCCTCTCTAAAAGTCCCTGTGGGCTCTGGGATGGGAAAGAAAATAAGACAAAGACAGGGAGAAGTTGAGATAAAGACTCATATCCACAGAGGTCAAGAAGCAAAGGATGAAACACTGGAATATGAATAAAATAGAGAAGGAAAGACAAAATGACAAAGAGGAAAAAAAAAGGATAAGATAAAAGAAGAAATAGTCTGAGAGACTTGGGCAAAGGAGAAATACTCAGAGTGGAAGCCAGAGACAAGAAGGAACTTTAGTTCCTAAACTGATGCATCAAGTCAACAACCTGTAGCTAGAGGCCTGAACTGAGCCCTGAAGGCAGTCCTTTATAGAATCCAGTTCCTCAGGAGTGGGAGCTGACAGGGGCCTCCAGAGGCCATGACAGACAAAGATACCAAGGCAAGTGTGTCAGTCAGCCCAAGCAGCCCTCATATTTGTGCAGTGCTGTTGTCAGGCCCTCATACCCACCATGTACCACAGATAGGACAATTGTCACCCTCAAAGCCAGCGCACAAAAAAATGACCTCTCAAATGAGAATACTTTCAAATTTGCTATTCAAAAACCCTTCAAATTAGTCATCGTGAGATATCAGATTTTTTTTTTTTTTTTGCTTTTGAGGGCCACAGTTGTGGCATATGGAAGTTCCCAGGCTAAGGGTTGAATAAGAGCCGTAGCCTCTGGCCTGAACCACAGTCACAGCAATGCTGAATCCAAGCCATGTCTGCAACCTACACCACAGCTTATGGCAATGCTGGATCCTTAACCACTTACTGAGGCCAGGGATCAAACTCACGTCCTCATGGATCCTAGTTGGGTTTGTTACTGCTGAGCCATGATGGGAACTCCCAAGGTATCAGAATATTAATGAACTTCTTTACACCGATTTCAATGGCTTATTGCTTTTTGTTTTGTTTTTATTTTTGGCAACACCCACGGTATGTGGAAGTTCCCGGGTCAGGGATTGAACCTGCACCACAGCAGTGACCCAAACCACAATCGTGACAGTGCTGGATCTTTAACTGCTAGTCCACCAGGGAACTCCAATGGCTTATTGTTTTTATTTTGAATTACATATTGGCAGAGGCACCACAATCAGTGCACCACTTGGGGCATTTAAAAGTTTTAAATCTGACATGTCATCATGGTTCTGGATGTTAGCATACAGTGATGACAGGACATGCCTTTCTTCTGGACCTGTTTGGATGCCTCTCTGAGTTCCCCTTCTCAGTCATCTTCGTCAGAGTTTCTGGACAAAAAGTAGAAATTTTCAAGCCAAAACCTGTCTTTTGGAAGTTGTGAGGACTAGTGAGGAGAAAGCAAAAAGTTCTGGAAGAAAAGGTGACGAAAGCATGTCTAATCCACTAGTAAGGCATTGGACCACATAGGTTTAAGGCCCAACTTTACCCCAGAAACACTGTGTGCCCTTGGGCATTTGACTTCATCCTTCTGAAATTCAGCCTCCTTAAAAAAATATGTTATAGTTGATTTACAATGTTCTGTCAATTTCTGCTGTACAGCAAAGTGCCCTAGTCATACATATAAACATATAAATAAATTTTTTTCTCATAATACCTTCCATCATGTTCCATCACACTGATTAGATATAGTTCCCTGTGCTATACAGCAGGATCTCATTGCTTATCCACTCGAAATGCAATAGTTTGCATCTGCTAACCCCGAACTCCCAATCCATCACACTCCCTCCTCCTCCCTACTTATGGGCAAACACAAGCCTTTTCTCTATGCCCATGAATCTGTTTCTTTTTTTTTTCTCTTTTGTTTTTTAGGGCCACACCAGTGGCATATGGAGTTTCCCAGGGTAGGGTCAAATTGGAGCTACAGCTGCCAGCCTACGTTACAGCCACAGCAACACCAGATCTGAGCTGTGTCTGCCACCTACACCACTGCTCATGGCAACACCGGATCCTTAACCCACTGAGCGAGGCCAGGGTTTGAACCCGCAACCTAGTCAGATTCATTTCTACTGCACCACAGCAGGAACTCCACACCCACAGGTCTGTTGCTGTTCTGTAGATAGGTTCATTTGTGCCATATTTTAGATTCCACATATAAATTATATCATATGGTATCTGTCTTTCTCTTTCTGACTTACTTCGCCTAGTATGAGAATCTCTAGTTGCATCCATGTTGCTGTAAATGGCATTATTTTATTCTTTTTTATGGCTGAGTAGTATTCCATTGTGTAGTGTACCCCATCTGCTTAATCCATTCATTTGTTGATGGACATTTAGGTTGTTTTCATGTCTTGAAATTGTGAATAGTGCTGCAGTGAACATAGGTGTGCATGTATCTTTTTGAATGAAAGTTTTGTCCAGATATATGCCCAGGAACGGGATTTCTGGATCATATGATAGTTCTACATTTGTTTTCTGAGGTACCTCAATGCTGGTTTCCATAGTGGTTGTACAAATTCAGTCTCCTTCTTATTAAAACAGAACTAATACCCTTATGCCAGAGTTCTCATGAGGGTGACAGAAGAATAAGCTATTAGGAACTACAGGTGTGAGAAGACTTCCTATTATTACAAACAGTTTTAGCAAATGTCAGACCATTAAGGCAAACATACTTCCTAGTACAGATAAGGTAACTGAAACTCTCTGAATTTCACTAGGTTAGGAACAGGTGGAGAAAGCAAGAAATCCTGAAAGAGACTGAAGGAAAACAAGGGAAACTGGAACAGGGGTTAAAAATGGAAAGCTGAGTTTATTGTCTTAATAAGAATTGAAATGTGAATAATTGTTTATGGGCATGTTTTGGCTTTGTTTGGTGATGGGTTGGGGAGAAATCATCAATATGTCTAATATGTAAAGAGCTTTTTATAACAAATCATTGAAAAGGGAGCAGGGCCAGCCTATCAGAGACCCAGAAAGTAGCCTGTTTCTGGCTAGCAGGAGTCTGGGCAGGAAGCCCCAAGAGATTAGGAATACCGTGAAAGCTTCTAACCTGGAAAAATGTCACTCCTAGAGATTTCATGGCTCCCCAGTACCTATGAGGTTAATTATAATATCCTTTTTGTAGTAAGTCTCTGTTGATCCCTCACTGTCTCCTCCTCAGTCTCATCTGTAGCTTTGCTCCACCCTTATCTCCCTGAGTTACAGCCATTAAACTTCTGGCCACCATATCCTATATGTACTCTCTTTGGAATGCATCCAGGCCACTCCTCTCTTTGTTAAGCTAAACTAACTTGTTCTTCAAAGCTTAGCTAAAAATGACCTCTCCTAGGAAATTTTCCATGACCATCTTCCATTCCCCAGTCTGTGATCCCATAATTTCTGGTTCATGCTTCCTCCATTAAACAATCTGGATTGACATTATTTGTTTCCATGTATTTGTCTTCCATAATATAATAAATATTTTGAAGGTGGGGGCTATATCATTGACATTTTTGTAATAATGATTATTGCTGTGCCAGACATTTTACACACATAAACTCTCACATGAATGTCATTGAGGTGGGTACTATGAAATCAGATATCACTATAAACATATCAGAATATCTAAAATAAAAAATAGTGACTTTCTGCTGCACAGCAAGGTGACTCTGTCACACATACATGTATATATTCTTTTTTCTCACATTATCATGCTCCGTCACAACTGACCAGACATAGTTCCCAGTGCTATACAGCAGGATCCCATTGCTTGCAGAAAATTGGCAAAACACTGTAAATCATCTATAATGGAAAAAATAAAAATCATTATAGAAAAAAAAGGCAATGGAAAACCATACCAACCCAATCCAGATCCAACCCAATCCAATACCACACCAACCCAATCCAAATCCTTCAGGAATGAAGGTTTGGATCACCCTACTGTGTAAAGAACCATACCAGCTGAAGTATTTACTGGAGGCAAAGAGAAGACAGAAAGGATAGTAGAAGAAGGATACCAGCTGTGGGACATGTGACCAGTTACAGAAAAGAGGACTGTTAACGGTCATGAGGATTTCCTCCTTATTTTGTTGTGACTGTATTTGTGTGTGTATAAAATATATGGATAATTAAAAAAAACAGTGACAACGCTAGAAGCTGATAATGATTATGAAGAAACTGAATCACTCACACACTGCTGGTGAGAATGGAAAATGGCATAGCTGTGAAAGACAGTTTGGTAGTTTCTTATAAAACTAAAAATGCAACTACCATACAACCCAGCAATTGCACTATTGGGCATTTATCTCATAAATGAAAATTTCTGTTCACATAAAAACCTGTACATGAATGTTCATAACAGTTTTATTCATAATACCCAAATATTGGAAACTACACAAATGTCCCACAATGGATGAATGGTTGAAGAAACAGTAATGCACCCATAACATGGAATACCACTTAGCAATAAAAAGTGAATAAGGCATTAAGACACATAACAACACGTATGGATCTCAAAAGAACTATGCTAAGTGATAAAAGTCAATCTCTAAAGCTATATATTGTTAAGATTATAGTCACCAAACATTCCTGAAATTATTATATATAAAAAACAGATTAGATGTTTCCAGGGATTAAGAAGGGGATAGAGGGGGGAGAGTGGTGAGTGTCTATAATAACACAACATGAGAGATACTTGTAGTAATGGAAATGGTCTGTATTTTGACTATATCATTGTCAATATCCAGGTTGTGATATTGTATTATGGTTGTAGGTAATTGGCAAAAATTGCAGAGGGTCCCTCTCTCATTTCCTACAACTGCATATGAAATTATTATTTCAAAATTGTGTTCATTTTTTAAAGAATAAAGAACTAATACATGTTTGACAACCATGTAAAAATTATACAACGTGAAGGAAATTAGTAACAAAATACCACATAATTCACGATTCTGTTTATATGAAATATTCAGAAAAGAAAAATCTCTGGAGCCTGAAACTGGACTAGTGATTGCCTAGGGCTGAAGGAGGGAAATAGGAAGTGACTAATAAAGTGTACGTGAATTTTTAGGGTGATGAAAATGTTCAAAATTAAGATAATGGTGATATTTGCAAAACTCTATGACACACTAAAGCCCACTGAATTGTGCACCTTAAAAAGATAAATTATATCTTATGTGAATTACATCTCAATAAAGCTATTATTTTAAAAATGGTAGATAATGTAGCAAAATTTCAGAGCAGACAATTCCAAACTCACATCCCTCCACAAAAACATAAACAAAGCAGAAATTGTCAGAACTAACTTTGTCAGAATTCTAGAAAACAGTCAAATGTTTCTAGCATTCAAGTGAACACTAAGTCAAGAAAAAGACAATCAGAAATAGTAGGAGAGATTTATGGAACTTCTGCATGCCCTTGTCCCACCCCTTCCTGGATATGGTAAAGGACTAATGTTCCTAATGTGGAACCCAGGTCCTTAGGTTCAGAGGAAGCAGGGAAGACTTTATTTGCAAAGTATTGTTTATGTCTATTCTAAGTTCTCTGAGGTCTACTTGAAGGACTATTGCAAGGAATGTGTCTCTATTTTGCCTAACTCAAATTTCAGACCACACTACTTTCACTTCAGGCTCAGTGCAAACCTAAGTGTTGGATTGCCCCAACATAGAGCCAGTCTGAAAAGACGAGGTGCAGTGTTTAGGGTTTTGTTTATTTTATTTTTTTTGAGGGAGGGTGCTTTTCTCTTATTGTTGTTGTTTGTTTTTACTTTTAGCTTTTGGCATTCAAGGAAATATCTGTCAAAACACTAGCCAATCATGAGCTAAAGGAATAGAGACTTTAGAGACCATTCATGACAAGGAACACGATCTTTACAAAATTGTTTCGAATACTCACTAAACAAACAGACTACTCCAGTCTTTCAAAAATCAACAAAATAGCAAATGCTGGGGAAGGAGGGAAATATGATTTCCAGAGTTAGCACATTATAATATTCAAATTGCAGTTTTCAACAAAAAAAAATCACAAGATATAGAAAGAAATGGAAAATTATGGCCCATTCAAAGGAATAAAAGTAATGGACAGACACTATCCCTGATGAAGTTCATACATGAAACTTACTAGACAAAGACTTCAAAACAACTGTATTAAATATGCTCAAAGTATTAAAGGAAAATACGGAAAAAAATTAAGAAAATCAGAAAGATGTGTCAAAAATTTGAATATCAATAAAGAGATAAAAAATCTAAAAATGGAAAATCTGGAGCTAAAAATTATAATAACTAAAAAAATTCAACAGAGTGATTTAATAGCATCTTTGATCAGGGAGAAATAAGAATCTTGAAGGTAGGCCAGCTGAGATTTACCAAGTATGAGAAGCAGAAAGAAAAAAGAATAATGAAGAGTGAATAGAAACCTGACATAAATCATCAAAGTGGCCCAACATACACATTATATGAATATCAGGAGAAATGGGAGACAAAAGGGAAGAAAGAATATTGGAAGAAATAATGTTCAAAAACTTCCCATATCTAATGAAAGACATAAATTTGTAAATTTGAGAATCTCAACAAATTCCAAGATTTCCAAATTCAAAGATATCCACACAGTGACACATGATCAAAACTGTCAAAAGGCAGAGTTCCCTCGTGGCTCAGCAGTTAATGAACCTGACTAGTATCCATGAGGACATGGGATCGATTCCTGGCCTTGTTCAGCGGGTTAAGGATCCAACATTGCCATGAGTTGTGGTGTAGGTCACAGATGCAGCTTGAATCCTGCATTTCTGTGGCTGTGGGTAGGCCAGTGGCTGCAGCTCCAATTTGACCCCTAGCCTGGGAACTTCCATATGCTTCAGGTGTGGCCCTAAAAAAAAGACAAAAAAGAAAAAAAAAGGTCAAAAGACAATGTATCTCAAAAGCAATAAGGGGGGAAAGTGATTCATCATGTACAAGGAATGCTGAAGACAATTAACAGGCAATTTGTCATCAAAAACCACTGAGGACAGAAGATATTGGGATGATATATTTAGAGTACTGAAGAAAAAAAACAGTCAATGAAGAATTCTGTATGTGGTAAAACTCTTCTTCAAAAATAAGGGAAAAACTGAAGCATTCCTAGATAAACAAAAGCTGAGGAATTTTTTTTTTTCTTTAAGGCCACACCTGTGGCATATGGAATTTCCTGGGCTAGAGGCTGAACTGGAGCTGTGGCTGCTGGCCTATGCCACAGCCACAGCAATGCTGGATGTGAGCCACATCTGTGATTTATGCTGTAGCTTACAGCAATACCATCTCCTTAACCCACTGAGCAAGGCCAGGGATTGAACTCATATCCTCATGAACACTATGTCATATTCTTTACCCACTGAAACACAACAGGAACTCCAAGAGGGAAATTGTTAACACTAGACCTGCCTAAAAGAAATGCTAAAGTGAGTCTTTTAGGTTGAAATGAAAGAATACTAGACAGTAACTAGAAGCAACATGAAGAAATAAAGATCTCTGATGCGAGTCGATATATAGGTAAACATAAAAGCCAATATTGTATTTTTGGTTTTTAACTCCAGTTTTTATTTCCTACATTATTTTACTTCTTTTCAGCTGTCCCTCAGCATATGGAGTTCCCAGGCCAGAGATCAGATTTGAGCTGCAGTTGTGACCTAAGCCACAGCTGCAGCAATGCTGGATCTTTAACCCACTTCACTGGGCTGGGGATTGAACCTGTGTCCCAGTGCTCCCATAATGCCACTGATCCCTTTGAGCCACAGAGGTAACTCTCCTACATTATTTTTAAAACATATTCATAAATATGTTACTGGTCACACAACATAAAAAGTTGTAATTTGTGAAACAATAACATAAAGGACTGAGCTGTATAGTAGCAAAGTTTTTGTATGCTATTGAAGTTAAGTTGGGAATAATTCAAATTAGATTGTGCTAAGTTTAGGATGTTAAATATAATCCCAATTGCAACCACCAAAAAATATCTTAAAAATATACACATAAGAAAAAGAGAAGGAATTCAGAATGGTTCTATTGGGAAAAAAAAAACATAAAAGTAGGAAGTAATGGAGAAAATTATGGACAAAAAAGGAATAAAAAATAGCAGAAAGATAAAGTAAGTCCTTACTTATCAGTAACTTTTTAAAATGCGAATGGATTAAACCATCTAATCAAAAGGCAGAGATTGATTAAGTGGCTAAAAAATATGACCTAACTGCTTGTTTGGTCTACAAGAGACTCACTTCATATCCAAAAAATACAAAAAGATTGAAAATAAAAAGAGGATGAAAGCTTATTCATGCAAATAGTAACCAAAAGTAGCTGGGTACCTATATAAATATTGGATAAAATAAACTTTAAATCAAAACACAAAAAAGGAAATTATATATTGGTAAAGTGTCAATGTAGCTAGAATAAATAGTCATAGATATATATACACACCAAATAATTGAGTCCCCAAAATATGAAGAAAATATTGACAAAATTGAAGTGAGGAATAGATAGTTGTACAAAAACAGTGGAAAACCCAATACCTCACTTTCAGTAATAAACAGAACATCTGAAAAGAAAATAAATGAGAAAATAATGAACTTAAATAACTGTGTAAACCAACCAGGCCTAACAGACATATGTAGAATACTTTAACCAACAAGGGCTGAATGCGTTCTTCTCAAGTGCATGTGATGCATTCTCCAGGATAGACCATATGTTAGGTCACAAAACAAGTCGCTCTACATTTTTTTTAATTTAGATCACACAAAGTGTCTTATTCAACCACCTTGTAATAAAGCCAGAAGTCAGTAACAAAAGGAAAAGGGAAATGATGCAAATGTGTGGAAATTAACAGCATGCTCTTAAACAACCAACAGATCAAAGACTAAGTCACAAGGGAAATTAGAATGTACTTAAAGATAAATTAAAATCACAGCATACCAAACTTATTAGGATGAAGTGAAGACAGTGATCAGGAGAAAATTTAGAGCTGTCGATACTTACATTAAAAAAGAAGAAAAATCCCAAATCAATACCCTATCTTTACACCTTGAGGAACTATAAAAGATGAGCACACTAAACCCCAAGATTGCAGAAGGAAGTAATAAGAAAGATTAGAATAAATATAAGAAAAATAGAGAAAAGAAAACCAATAGAGATAATTACTGAAGTCAGAAGTTGGGTCTTTGAAAAGATCAAAAAATTGACAAACCTTTATCTAGAATGAGAAAGAAAGAGAAGTTACATGAAACTAAAGACAGAAATGACAGTGGGAGCAATACTACCAATCCTAGAAAAATAAAGAATTGTAAGAGAATACTATAAAAATTACATAACAATAAATTAGATTACTTGGTTAGAAAAATTCCTAGAAATATACAAATTACCTGACTCAAGAAAAGTTGGAAGACCATAATAGACTTATAAAAAGTAAAGAGATTAAATCAGTAGTCTAAAACCTCCCAACAAAGGAAAATCCAGGACCAGATGGCTTCACTGATGAATTCTACCAGTTAAAGAAGAATTACCATGATTGGTATTCTTAGATATGACGCCAAAAGCAAGAAAAGGAAAAAAATAGATAGTTTGGACTTCATGAAAATTAATAACTTTTGTGCATCGAAAGATATTATCAATAAACTGAAGAGACCTATATAATGAGAGAAAACAGTTGCAAATCATAATGTGTTAAGGGTTTAATATACAGCGTATATTAAAACTTGAACAAGTCAACAACAAATTACAAAAAAAAGCATTTTTTAAATGGGCAAAAGATTTGAATAGAGACAAAAGGCACTGCATAATGATTCAAGGGAGAGATCAATCCAAGAAGAAGATATGATGAATGTAAATATATGTGCACCCAACACAGATGCACCTAAATACATAAAGCACATATTAAGAGATAAAGGGGAAACTGACATTAGCACAATAATGGTAGGGAACTTTAACACCCTACTTACATCAATGGACAGATCATATAGACAGAAAAAATTAAGGAAAAACTGGTCTTAAATGACAATTAGACCAGATGGACTTAATAGATATATATAGAACATTCCATCCAGAAACAGCAGAATACACATTCTTTTCAAGTGCACATGGAATATTCTCAAGGATAGACCATATATTAGGCTACAAAATAAGCCTCAGTAAATTTAAGAAAACTGAAAACATAACAAGTGTCTTTTTCAGACCACAACACTATGGACAAGAAATCAACTACAATTTAAAAAAAAAAATGCAAAAAACAAACACATGGATGCTACATAAGACATTACTAAAGAACCAATGAATCACTGAGGAAATCAAAGAAGAAATTAGAAACAGCCTGGGGACAAATGAAAACACAAGTACAATGATTCAAAATCTATGAGATGCAGGAAAACCGGTTCTAAGAGGGCAGTTTACAGTGATACAAGCTCACCTCAGGAAACAAGAAAACTCTCAAATAAACAACCTAACCTTATACCTAAAGGAACTAGAAAAAAGAAAAATAAACAAAACCTAAAGTTAGTAGAAAGAAAGAAATTAGAAAGATCAGAGTAGAAATAAATGAAACAGTGACTGTAAAAACAATAGAAAAGATCAATGAAACTCATAAAGGATTAAAGACCTAAGTATAAGACCAGATATCATAAAACTCCTAGAAGAAACACAGGCAGAACACTCTTTGACATAAATAGTACTATTTTTTGGATATGTCTCTTCAGGCAAAGGATGCAAAAGCAAAAACAAATGAGACCTAATTAAACTTAAACCTTTTGTACAGCAAAGGAAACCATCCACGAAATGAAAAGACAGCCTACCTACTGAAAATATTTGCAAATGATATGGCCAATAAGGGGTTGATATCCAAAATAAACATACAGCTAATACGATTCAATATAAAAAACTGATTAAAAAATGAGCAGAAGACCAGAGTAGACATTTTTCCAAAGAAGACATAAAAAGATGCTCAACATTGCTAATTATCAGAGAAATGCAAATTCAAACCACAATGAGATATCACCTCACACCTGTCAGAATGGCTATCATCAAAAAGACTCCAAACAAAGAAGTGTTGGCAAGAGTGTAGAGAAAATGAAACCCTTGCCATTGGTGAGAATGTATATTGGGGCAGCCACTGTGGAAAACAGTATGGATGCACCTAAAAAACTAAAAATAGCAATTTCACTCCTAGGTGTATATCTGAAGAAAGCAAAAGCGCTAGTTTGAAAAACTACATGCACCCCCACCATGTTCATAATAGCATTATTTACAGTAGCCAAGATGCGGAAGCAACATAAGTGTTCATCAACAAATGAATGGATAAAGCAATGATTGTGTGTGTGTATGTGTGTGTGTGTGTGTGTGTGTGTGTGTTGGAATATTATTCAGCCATAAAAAATGAAAATTTCCCATTTGCAACAGCATGGTTGGAACTGGAGGCTATTATGCTTCGTCAAATAAATCAGAAAAAGACAGATACTGTATATTATCAATTATAGGTGGAATTTTAAAAATAAAACAAGTGAATATAACAAAAAAGAGACAGACTCACAGATATAGAGAGCAAACTAGTGGTAACCTATGGGGAGATGGTAGGGGGAAGGTGCCAGATAGGGATAGAGGATTAAGAGGTACAAGCTACTATGTATAAAATAAATAAACTACATTGTGCAATTGATAGGGAATATTTTATAATAATCTTAAGTGGAGCATAATTTATAAAAATTTTGATTCACTATGTCGTACACCTGAAACTAATATAATATTATAGCTCAACTATATTTATTTAGTTTTTTCTTTTTTCTTTTTAGGGCCGAACCCATGGCATATGGAGGTTCCCAGGCTAGGGGTCAAATCAGAGCTACAGCTGCTGGCCTACTCCACAGCTACAGCAAAGTGGGATCCATGGCAACGCCTGATTCCTGACCCACTGAGTGAGGCCAGGGACTGAACCACATCCTCATGGATACTGGTCGGATTTGTTTCCACTGCACTACAGTGGGAACTCTAAACTATATCTTAATTTAGAAAATGAAATAAATGAACTATACACAAACACATTTTTAAAATATTCTATGTGAGGAAATAGATTCTCCACTAGTGTCTCCAAAAGAAAAGCAGCCCTGCTGACACATTGAGTTTAGCCTATGGGAACTGAATTTGGACTTTCCAAAATGTAAGATAATACATTTGTATTTCTTTGAGAAACAAAATAAAATAAAACATGCCATATGTGCACAATGGAATATTATTCAGGTTTTTAATATATATATATATATATATATATATGTTTTTTTTTTTTTTTTTGCCTTATCTAGGGCCGTACCCGTGGCATATGGAGGTTTCCAGGCTAGGGCTCTAACAGGAGCTGTAGCTGCTGGCCTTCGCCACAGCCACAGCAATGCAGGATCCAAGCCGTGTCTGCAACCTACACCACAGCTCACGGCAATGCCGGATCCTTAACCGGGGGATCGAACCCACAGCCTCATGGTTTCTAGTTGGATTTGTTAACCACTGAGCCACAACAGGAACTCCAGGAATGAAGTTCTGATACATGCCATGCCATGGATGAATCTTGAAAACATTATGCTAAGTGAAATAAACCAGAAACTAAATGACAAATGCTTTATGATTCCACTTACATGAAAAGTCCAGAGTAGGCAAATTCATAGACAGATAAGGGGAGAGTGAAGGAGTGGGATGGACAGGGAGTCTGTGGTTAATAGGTACACACTATTGCATTTGGAGTGGATAAGCGATGAGATCCTGCTGTATAGCATGGGGAACTCTATATAGTCACTTACGATGGAACATGATGGAGGATAATGTGAGAAAAAGAATTTATAAATTTGTGTGACTGGGCATTTTGCTGTACAGTAGAAATTTACAGAACATTCTAAACAAACTATAATGAAAATAATAAAAATCATTAAAAATTAAAATAAAAATTAAAAAAAAGGAAAGTCAATTAGAAGTTACCAAGGGCTGGGGCGAGGAGGGGGATAGTAAAGAGCTATTGCTTAATGGTTATAGAGTTTCCGTTTGGAACAATGGAAAAGTTTCAAAAATAGGTAAGTGCTAGCAGTTGCACATCACTGAATATAATAATGCCACAAGTACACTTAAAAATGTCTACAAATTTTAAATAAAAAAGGTTGAATTTGCAAGTGTTATGCTACATACATTTTATCACAATAAAAACATCCGAAAAGGAGAAATTTTATTAACAGCTACAAGTAATACTCTTACTGCTGTGACCTAGTGTAACCATTCATGAAGTGTGTACTCCATACCAGGTACAATTTTAGGTACTGGGGAAACAGTCCTGAAGAACTGTGAGAAGAGACAGATGATACACAAGCAAAATGGAATCAGGAAACCTAATTTATAGCCTTAACACTGCTGTGGCCTTGGCACTATGGGGCTTCTGTTCTCCATGACCACTTGATGAGAGCCCCTGATTGGAATTAAACCCTAGAGGCTTTTGTTGATCTATACTTTATATATGGTCAATTTCATGGCAATGAGTAGCTAATCTGAAAGCAGTTTTTGTGCCTTCCTTCCCCCTGCCCTCTAGGTGGCCAATTTTCCCTTGTCCTGGATGAGTCTGAGCCTCAAACCCAAGAGTTGTCTTGGAATAACAGGACCCAGGCCAGGAATGGGGAATTTAGATGTTTCTCACGCTTCACAATATTTCCTCAGGTCCTGGCACTTCACTATCTTCATCTCTCTTTGACTCAGTTCTTTGACTGCCTGTGGAGCTCCTGGCACTGCCCTTCCCTTGCTTTTCATCAAGGCCAGGCTTATTGACTTCAATCACCTCCTCCTTTCCCCACGTTGCCCCCTATGGATTTTGAAAGTTCAGGACTCTCAACTTAAACAAAATAATGGGCCAATTCAGGGCCCAGTTAAGGTGTCAACTGAGTATTTGGTGTAAAACAGGCAAAACCACATCAAAGTCATTAATCCCTCAATTTGGCAAATATTTAAACAGCCCCTACTGTGACCCAGGTGTTAGCAACTTCACTTAGCAACCAGAATAATGGCAATAACCATTTCTTGAGCACTTATTATATGCTGGGTACTTCAATTGGATTAAATCACTGACTTTTCATACCACCCTGTGTAGGGGTGGGGCTTATTCCCATTTTTTTCAACAGAAAAGCTGAGATTCAAAGAGATGTCGCTAAGGTCACGAGGGGTCTGATGCACTTAAACCATTCCTCAGCTCATGTATACTCCACACAACCAGTGCACCATGCACTCTGCCAACACCTCACTTCAATGTACCCCCTATAATCCACAGCACACACTTCCCACTTCACCCATGTTTCTCTTGCATACTTCACATATGACATCTCTTTTCGACATACTGTCTGTATCCAGTGTTTCTTGAATACCACACAGAAACTGACCAGCACATCCCTATAGACAGACTTTACAAAGACAGTGGCACAACCTCTCCTTCCCTGGAACTTCACACAATACACATATGTTTTCCCAGGCCATGCATATGATAAGCCCTGCCTCCCTCCCACCTGCTCAAGTATGAACATGCGTTTCAGAAATTGAGTCACACCGTGTTCTGGCAACAAAATTAGGCACAGAGATTCTTCACTTATTCTTACACATCCTCCTTTGAATCTCTTCTCTTTCCAGACCTGCTTTATCTCCATGCCAAGCTATTTTCATTTTACCCACATACAGACCCCACACACTCACTCACTGACAGGCCTAGCCCAAGCCACACCCAGGAACTGCCAACTCCTCCCTTACTTCCTTTGTCTGTACCCATGACACTGGATTTGGAGTCACTTAGCAGAAAGTAGCTATAAAGACATAACTCTGCCCTGGATCTTAGGGAAGACCAGTCTAGTAGGGCTATGCCCCCTTCTTCTTGTCCTTGCACCTTGCCTCCCTTTCAGTGTTGGAGTATTTTCCCTATATCTGTCTTTATGGTAGAAGAAGATTAAGCAATGAACCGTTTTCTATGGCTCCTATCTTTCAGATATTTTGACCAGGGTAAGGAGGAATTAGAGATGAGTGCTCATATAAGGGCATGGAAGTGGGGTTTTCCCTGAATTCAGACTTTAGAGTGATAAGTACTTGTTCTGTATATATCTCTGCCTTCCCCCTTCCTGGAGCTAAACCTCAGTGCCTTATTCTATGGCCCCTTAAATACAAAGGTGCCAAGGTCTATCTTCACTGTCGGTATGCCTTTAGGTGACTCCTTCTTTGGCCCTATGTCTCTGTTTCCCCCATCTGTCAAATAGAAACAAGTTATGAGGTCTACCCTATCAGTATGAGAGAAGGAGAAAGCAAGGGGAGCCATATCAGGCCTGTCTAGACTGGAAGTTTTCTGCATGGTTACATTTTCTCAAGGTCTCCCTCTAGGTCAGGAGCCCTGCAGGGGTTCCCACGTATCATTTTAGTCCAGAACTAACGTGTCAAAGCAGTGTGTTACAGTGTGATGAATAAGCTAGCAGGCTTTGTGGCCAAACTGCCTGCACTTGATTCTTTACTAGATGTGTGACTGAAGGTGGGTTGCTAAATCTCTTTGACCTCAGTTACTCTGTCTTAGAAATGGGGTTCATTACAGTATCTTTTTCATGGGGTTATTTTGAGGATTAAATGAAAGGATGCAAAAGTTCCTGGTTCATTGAAAATAATGTTTGTTGAATAAATGAATAAACTAAGTAATGTAGTTTCTACTCAGGCTCAAGATCGCAAACTAAATAAATAGTAAATATAATACCTGCCACTCTCTGTGTGTCCAACTGGAATTCAAGCTCCACGAGGGCAGAGTTTTTATATCTATTTTGTACCCCAAGATGCTAGAACAGGGCCTGGAAA
This sequence comes from Catagonus wagneri, assembly GCA_004024745.2. Taxonomy (NCBI): domain Eukaryota; kingdom Metazoa; phylum Chordata; class Mammalia; order Artiodactyla; family Tayassuidae; genus Catagonus; species Catagonus wagneri. Next base: position 3,331,919 of record PVHT020000027.1, read on the forward strand.
ATAGTTAGTGCTTGATAAATATTTCTTGAATGAATGGAAGAGCAAATGAGTTAATACTGTAGTCCAGGAACTGTTTTTGTTATGCACGTGGGACAGAGTTCTAAGACAATACCTGTCCTCACAGAGTTTACAATCTAGTCATTAATTGATAATCATACCAATAATTGAAAATGGGATAAATGCTATGAAAGAAGACAGGAGGGTGCTGTGAGAATGACACAAAAGGAATTTCCTAGTCTAGGAGGTGTGAGGTAGTCTCCCAGAGCCAGTGACTATCTGAGCCTGAAGAAGAAGTGAATCAGATGACAGGTAAGGAAGAGAAGGTGGCAATGAGCTTGGATTGTCTAAAGGTCAGAAAATAGTCAGCACGGCTAGACTGTGGTGAGAAAAGGAATCAGTAGTGGAAAGTGAGATTGGAGAGACTGGAAGAGGCCAGATTATGTAGGTAGGGTCCTGTGGACCGTGGTAAAGAATTTGGCTTATGGGTCCTCATGTGATAGGAAGACACTGGAGGATTTTGAGCAGGGGAAAAGTATAATCTGTGTCACAAAGGTTCTTCTGGATTACTTGTGGAGAATGCGTTGTATGGGACAATTTTGGAAGAAAGGGTACCTGTTAGGAGGCTAAAACAGTTGTCCAGGTGAGAGATGGTGTGGACTACGGCTGATGGTTGGAAGTAAATGAGGAAAGAGGTGGATATATTAGGAATATATTATGAGTATAGCAAGACTTTCTGATAGACTGGATAATGAGGTGGTGATAGAGAAAGAGGAGACAAGGATAACATGTTTCTGACTTGTTACCTGGCTATATAATGATGCCACCTTACTTTGATAGGGAAGATTGTGGGAGAAGAGGCCAGCAAGACATCCACATGGAGGTGTTAAACACAATTCTGGAGTCCAAGAGAGAATCTGGGCATATTTAATGGAAGTATAGGTCCTGGATGTGCTGGGGGAGCCATGGGGCAGTTGTAAGCAGAAGAGCAACACAAACTAACTTTCATTTTAACATTATCATTCTTGATGTTGGGTTGAGAACTGACTTTAAAGAGACAAGAATGGAGGACCAAGAAGGAGGCTATTTCAATCATATACGCAAAGAGTTATGGTAGCGTGGACCAGGGGAGTGAGGTGGAGATGGAAGAAAGAGGATGTATTTTGGAAAAACAGCAAACAGACCTTGATGATAGATTGGGTCTTATAGGTGAAAGAGATAAGAAGATCACAGATGACCCTTATGTTTGAGGTTTGCCCAGTTGTGCTCATGACAGAACCATAGTCTTAGCTAGAGACCACTGGGGAAGAATAGGTTTGGGGTAAAGGCATTCCCACTGAAAGAAACCAGAGAAGGTTCCCCCACAGGGGGAAATGTTCACTTTCTTTCCCTGATCTCCTTGTTCCTTTTACTTTTTCTTGCTTATCTGCAATAAGCTTCAGAAGGAGTCGATGCATTCTACATCAAATTCCACTATCAGAGAATCTCTCCTCCATGTTGATGCATAAAGTTTTCTGGCCTTTGTTAACACTACGCATTATCCCTGGGAGATCATATCTACTCCTGTGACTTCAGTTACCATTATTATGCTGATGACTTCCATTGTTCTTTCTATTTTAGATGTTTTAGCCCTGCACGCTTCTGAGTTCCAAACCCAGATGATCAACCATCTACGGATATCTTCTCCTGGACAACCCACATGTACCCCAACCCTACTATGAACCAGTCTTCTTATTGCTCCCTAAACATCTGTTCCTCTGCCCCGGCGTTCCCTAGGTGCATAAATGTCCCAATGGATATCCAGAGTTCCCTGACCAAAAAAAAAAAAAAAAAGTAAGTTGTCTTTGACTGCTCTAAGTCCCACATTTAACTCAACACTGAGTCCCACAGATACTGTCTTCTGCACAGTATAGAGTCACGGTTGAGATCAGGTTCTAAAGCCAGCTTTCCTTGACTTATATTCTGGTTCTGCAAGCTACTAGTCATTTAAACTTTCTGTGCCTCAGTGCCTTCACCTGCAAAATGGGAATGATAACAATAGTATTTATGCCTACTTCATAAGGCTGTAAATTAATCCAGGTAGAGCACTTCAAACAATTGCCTAGCACATAGTAAGTATTTAATACCTGCTGACTATCTATGGTAATGGTGATGATGATAATGATTTCACAAATATCCCTCCTGATTATGACTGCCATAGTGTAGACTCCCTTCTTGCCTTAATCACAAGATCCTCCTAACTTAGCTGAATTTGAACACAATATGTGTGCCATGCACCATGCAAGGGACTGATACAACACAAAAGTTTATTAGATATTTTTCCTATCCTTCTGAAGTCTGGAGAAGAAGTATAGCCTTACACTTGCTCTGACCAATATGGTAGCCACTAACTTCAAGTTGCTATTAAGTTTTAACTTTATTTTTTATTTCATTATTATTTTTTGTCATTTTAGGGCCACACCTGCAGCATATGAAGGCTCCCAGGCTAGGGGTTGAATCAGAGCTACAACTGCCTGCCTAAGCCACAGCCATAGCAACATAGGGCTGGGCTGTGTCTGCGACCTACACCAGAGCTCATGGCAACACCAGATCCTTAACCCACTGAGGGAGGCCAGGGATCAAACCTGCATCCTCATGGATGCCAGTCAGATTTGTTTTTGCTGAGCCACGATGGAAACTCCACGATTTAACTTTAGATTTATTAAAATAAAATCATATTTAAAATCAAATTCCCTAGTAAGTGTAACCACATTTCAAGTGCTCATCAAGTTGGAGTCGGGCTACTTAGATTTATATCCTGGACCTCTCATTTCCAGCTATGTAACCGTGGACAAATCACATAACCCATCTTTTCATCTGTTACATGAGCCTAATAATGATAACACCTACCTTAAATTGTTGCCGTAAGGATTAAAATTAGTTAATACTTATAAAGTTTTCATAATAGCACTCAATAAATTTCAGTGTTATAGTTTAGCTGTAGTGATACTAAGAGTATGTCACAGACAGGTAAGTAAATGTGTACTTGTGTGTATGTTCAACACACACACACACACACACACACACACACACAAATGCACACACATGCATCTTCTCAGAGAAAAGTAGTATTACCAGTTGATGAATCTTAAGGGCTAAGGGTTTGGTCTAGCAGTTGGCACTGTGTGAATTCAGCACAGTGCACTGGATCATCACTGAGCTAGGATGCTGGAGAATCCAAGTTTTAGTTCTAGCAGTGGTTCTGGCCATGGCTCTAGAATTTATTCTCTTCATGACCTTGGGCACATTGTTTTCCCCTCACTGGCCTCAGTGTGGTGATTTCACTGCTCTAGATGGTGTCTATGCTCTACCAGTTGAAGCACTCTTTAAGGGTAAGGATCCTGTTTCAAATGGCATAAAGGAGTTAACATAGATTTAAAAAAACACATGGCACATCTGAGGGATAGTAATTAATGTTGCCATTTATCAACTGCTAAATTTGCGCTGGACACAATACATAATTTCATTTAACTCTTACAACAGCCCCGTGAGGTAATTTTTATCCTCCTTTTGCCAATGAAGAAATTCAGGTTAGAGAAGTAAGGGTTTGGAAAGGCAAAGCCACTTCTCACCTTCAGAGAGCTAGTTGTGAATAAGTAGTAAGGTAGACATTCAAACCGAAGTCTGCCTGGCACTAAGACCACACTTTCTGAGCCACCTGTTATACTGCCTATATGCTTAATGAAAGAGAGTGAGGCCGTAGAGGTGGGTTAGAGTCACTTCAGTATAATCATGGAAGAGACATGGAAGAGGGAGAGAGTGGAAACGGAGACAGTGGAAACAGAGATCAATTAAAAGACTGCTTCATGGCGTTCCCATCACGGCTCAGTGGTTAATGAACCTGACTAGTAGCCATGAGGTTGCAGGTTTGATCTTTGGCCTCGCTCAGTGGGATAAGGATCCGTCGTTGCTGTGAGCTGTGGTGTAGGTCACAGACGTGGCTCAGATCCCACGTTGCTGTGGCTTTGGTGTAGGCCAGTGGCTACAGCTCTGATTGGACCCCTAGCCTGGGAACCTCCATATGCCGTGGGTGTGGCCCTAAAAAAAGGACAAAAAAAAGGGACTGTTTCATGGGAGTTTACTGTAGTGCAGTGAGTTAAGTATCCAGGTTTGTCACTGCAGTGGCCCAGGTTGCCGTTGGGGTGCAGGTATGATACCTGGCCTGGGAACTTCCACATGCCACAGACATGGCCAAAATGATGATGACGATGATGATGGTAATAAAGTTAACAACAACAACAAAAAAAAGACTGCTGAATGCTGGTAGAAAGTGATGGGAGTCATGAATTGGTGCAAAAACCCTGGAAATGAAGAAAACAGAACAGATGGAGGACAACTCGCTGCCACTTTATCCCTCTCTTGTCAATTCCTTGAAGGTAGGAACTATTTTTTTTTTTCATCTTTGTATCCCACACAGACACACACACAGCACCACACAGCACTTTTCACACAAATCCACTGTTGATTAAATGGATTCAATTCAGTTGAAGTCACAAGACTGGGTGACTGATTTGGCCTAAGGAGAAGACCAAGACAGCTTCCAGATTTACAACTTGAGTCTTAGGGAGAATTCTGAAGCTGTTTTCTGTAGAGTTGTAGAGTGCTCAAAGAATGTCCTAACTACCTTGCTTTCCCTACCCTAAGGTCTGCCCTTGGCAGGGCCCCAGCTAGAGTAACGCTGGCCTTCCCTCCCAATCATCTAGCCCTCTGGGCTAGGAATGGGGCTGTTTCTCCTGGGGTCCTCCCTTCCGCTTTTCCTGGCCTGGGCAGTGAGTCCCTCTTCATAGTATTTGAATCAGAGGAAACAGATAGACTGAGGAAGTGAAGAAAAAACAGGCTGCCTGGGCTCTGCAAGCCAATGTAAACACTTAGTGGTTTCCTGTTGTTGTAGCCCAAAGCGTCCCATGACATCATTCCTGGCCTTTCCAGAACACACTGTCTTGGCCCAGTCTGCCAACCTGCCCAGGGCTGAGTGTCAGTCACCCCCCTTCCCCACCAGGGTTAAATCATCCGGAACTGGAGAACTTCTCTGGGCCAACCACTCCCCACCTGCCCAGCCGGACACTTAGGCCTTTCTAGCCCTATAAGGTTTTTGAGGCTGTAGGCCAGACATGCTATCCCACTTCCCAGAGGCCCAGTCGCTTGTGGGTCAGAGTAAAATTTCCCAAACCGGAAAAGTTATTTTACTTCTTTTAATGGAGATTTGGAGTCAGGAGAAGGGGAGAAGGGTGTGACACACAGCCTCTGAGACAGGCCTTAACTGCTTCCTACCCACTCTACTCCACCCAAGACCATACGGGTTTATGGTCTTAGTGTTGGTCAAAATTTCCTAGAAACAGAACTGTAAGAACCCTTTCAAGATCTTGTAGTCTAGTCTTTGCATGGTATAAATGAGCACTGAGGCTCAGAGAGGTAAAAGGAACTGGTCCTAGTCACACTACTGGTCGGTGCAGCATAAGCTATCCATTCCAGAGGTCTGAACCTGAGCTATTTCAATCCTGAGCAGGATGATATAGTTACAAGAGCTCTTGGCAGGAAATTCAGAAACTCTAATTCCTCTACGAGAGCTTAGAAAAAAAAATTTTTTTGGGGGGGGCCTTGACTTAGACATAATTCATTTCAAGGCATAAAGTGTTCATTGACAGCCTATTGTGCTTGGTGTAGCTGGTGGCTCCTGGGGATGAGAAGAAAGCATGATGAGAACGCTCCCTATTTCAGAGGTTGGAATGGGAAGAAAATGAAGTGCATAATCTAAATTCTGTAAGTGATATAAAGCCTGTGCAGACTCCATGCCTCTGTATCCAGGAAGACTCAAACCATAATCAGGGGTCTGGGGTCCTTCAGGGCTGCAAGTGCCCTCTGTACTCCCTTCACAAGGCAGCAGAGAGCTCTCATTGAGCCAGAGTTCCATCTGCAAAATCTTTCCCAGTTTTGGTCGCATACATTTGCAGAGTAATGGCTGGGTACATTTGCATAGAGAGGTGGTGAGGTTCTAAATTATTGTCTGGAAATCAAGCCAAACACATTATGGAAATTCATACATCCAGCAGTAATTTGATTTCAAGATGTAGCTGTGCCATGAACTATAGGCAATTTGAAATAGCTTTTTAATCAATCAAGTTCATCAGAGTCTAGATTAGCAAGTATAATACAGAAGCACATTTAGGGGAAAAGATGACTAGGGCAATACATAGGGCAATGTGAAGTCGTTCCATTAGCCAATCAATTAATCACAGCATGGATTAGACAAAACACACAGGAAATAGAGACTCAGTTAGATGCCTGGAGACATATACAGATGCAGGAGGCTGCACATGCACATTGGGAGACACAAAGTAACACTCATACACACACTTTCAGCGCAGTAGACACACAGTATACACACACACACTCCAACTGGAAGCTATGAAAAGACAGCTCTCTGGGAGTTGTGGAAGGTTACTTTCTGAACCCCTGCTCATCTTTCTCCTTCCTCCCCCAACAATCATCCTAATTCAAATCCTCTACAGTATTTTTTTTTGAAGAAATCTTAAAAAGCCATCCCCTCCCAACAACACCTTTACCCACTGCAACTCCACTGCGTTAGACTCTCATTACTCATCCATCACCTGGACAACAGCAAAGACCTTCCATCAAGTATCTTTCCACTAATATATCTTCCATATGGCTGTCTGCCAGAGGAGATCTTTCTACAACTCAGTCCTGTTCTTGCCTCATCCCCACCAAAATCCTTCCTTTTCTTCCCTCTATCAGCACAAGCCAACCCAGACACCTGACATTCATGGAGTGAACAGAACCTGCAGGTCCTTGTCCCTGATCATTCCCTCTGCCCTCCAGAAAGCCGATGGCACCTTGCCCAGATCCTTAGCCATGCCCACTACAAGCTCGCCTGGCCCTTGTGCTATTATTCCCTTGAACTAGAACCACTCCCTTCCTCATTTATCAAAATACTATTTATGCTAGTTTTTCCTGGGTTGTTCGAATTTTCAGAAAGGTGACTACATTTTTGCCAATTAAAATTGTTTTAATGCTGTCATCCTTTAAGGCACACCCCTAAAGTAACCTCTTCTATGACGTCTGCCTTGAATCTCCCCAAAGCACTGTATTACAGAACTGAACTTACCCCATTCAGCCTTCACAGGTATGTGTGTCTTGGTCTTCAGAGAAGAGCTGGTGGAGGAAAAAGGATTCCCTCATGCCAGTGCCGTCTCTGTGGTAAATAATGTGCTGGCACCCTTCTTGTATTACTGAATTACAGTAACTGACAAATTACTGACAAAGGCAAGGCTTCTGGAATCTCAGTCCAGCCTCTTTTGTGTTACCCTATTCTAATCAGGGGTTTGAATCTTGGTACTGTCACTAGCTTGCTGTATGACTATGAGCAAGTTTCAACCCCTCAGTTTTCTCAAGGATACTTCCAGTTCTGGATTCTATTACTGAAAGATGCAGGATTCTATGCAGCTACTCCCATCAGGATGTCTGTGATGAGGTATGGGCACTATCACTATCATTCCTTCTCTCTCTTTCGCCGCCACCCCACCTCCTCTCTGTCTCTCTTCTCTGTTTTCTGTTTCCCCCTCTCCTCTCTTTTCTTTCTTTCTTTCTATCTTTCTTTCTTTCTTTCTTTCTATCTTTCTTTCTTTCATTCTTTCTTTCTGTCTCTCTCTCTCTTTTCCCCTCCCTCCCACTCCCTATCCCTTCTATCTTTAAGTTTATTTTCCCTCTCTCTCCCTCCTTCCCTCTCTGCCCCTGTCTCTCCTCCCTCTTTGATTCTCTCTGCCTCTTCCTTTCTGCTTCTCTCTCTTCTTTATCTCTCTGTCTTTTATCCTCTCTGTGTCTGCCCCACCACCAACCCCAGGGGGTAAAATAGCTGAATAACTTCTAACTCAAAGCAGTGTTGATGCTTCCTGAGTGTTGCTGGTGAGTAGAAGTAGAAATGAAATCCCTCTGAGGGCCTTAGGAAGCTCAAATCCCCCACCACTCCACTCAGCAAGAGCTCACAGAGCTAAGGAAGAAGGCAGAGGGGGGAAGGGTCTCATAGCAGAACCAACTGGGTCCTACTCTCCAGCTTTTCACTCAAAGAAAGGGCATTGCCCACGGACCACGAAGGATCTTCAGTCTCCTAAATGATCTGAGCCAGAGGTTCTTAACAACAAAATGCTACCTCTTCCCACACCCCAGCCCTATCATTTTACAGATGTGCAAATGGAGGCACACAGAAAATGGCCCACCACTCCACAGTTAAGTAATAGAAGAGCTGGAACTAGCATGCTGGTTTCCTGACTCCTAGTCAAATGCTCTGAAAAGATTATAAAATTAATTAAATACCATCAGTTGAAAGACACTTTTCAGAGCATTTTGCTAGGAGAAGAGAAGGCTGAGGATAGTGATGGGTAGGGTGGATATTTATCTGACTTGATAGATATCCAGATTGGGAGCACTCAAGGTCAGGGTCCAGGTCTTTGCCTCCAGTGAAAGTCCAATTCAGGGTCTGACACTGATGAATATATGAGGGACGGAGCTACCATCAGGGCAGTTGGGGGACACTGATGCTTCCTCCAGGCTCTAGGTGTTTATATGAAACGCTCCAGAAACTTGGAAATCAAAGAATCAAGGGATTCAGTCTCAGTCTGCTCTAAACTTGTTCAGTCAAGAGTTCCCCCTCCACCAACCCCCACAAATCAGTTTCTCTTTGTAAAAGGAGTAATAATATCTGCCTCATCTGGCTCCCTGGGGCTTGGAACAGTTGCAGTGAAAAAAAAAGATAGAGCTTTAACAAAAACAGACAACACTCTGCTAATGTGATGGCTGGGTGCTATGGTGATGTCCCAGCTAGCTATTATGTTCTCAGCGGGGGCAACCGTGGGCGCAGAATGAGTCATCAGCTTACTCTCAAAGCCAGAGGACTTGAAATGGGAGAAATGAGGTGAGCCTTTCCTTAAGGTTTTTTTCCATAAAGGGGGGCCAGAACAGGGGTGGACCAAGCCCCCCCCCAATACATGCTGAGGCCCAGGTTCTACTCCAGCCTCTTAGAAACTAAATGTCCAGCTTAGGCAAAGACTGTAAATATCTGCTATTTAATTCAAAGGTACCAAGTCCCCAAGCCATTGGAGCCTGTGAGGGACTAAAAGTCAGAATCTCCAATCTATTCAGTCTCTGTTCTACAGCCAGAATTGGGCTCTAGGTCTGACTATAACTAATTTATTCTGACTGCAAGAAGACTAAATTCCCTCTCTGAGTCCTTTTCATCTGTAACATACAGGATAATATAAATGCCTAACATAATCTTTCAAGGGTCCTGGACTGAAATTTAGAATACATGGGTTCCAGTCCTAGCTCTATCACAACTGTAGGATTTTAGACAAGTTCTTTCCTAGGCCTCAGTTTCTGCAGCTATAAAATGAAGCACTTGACTAGATAATTAACACTGTGTTTCAGGAGTTCTGGACTGAGATTCAGGAAATCTGAGTTCTCATATTGCCACAGATTGAACCATTTGTCTGAGTTTACACTGGTCTCATCCTATCTCTGGGCCTCCATTCCCCCTACTTATATCATAAAGGGATATGATCCGTAAGTTATCTAAACACACTCTCTAATAGCCTGTGGTTCTAGAATTTAACAAGCACTAAAAATGAAGTGAAGGGAGGCAGGGAGACCACGCCCAGAATAACTTCTAATAAACTAGCAGTGATTGCCCTCTATAGGTGTGAAATGAAAGCGCAGGCCCAACTAAACGACTTGCTAAGTAAGGTCAACTCTGTGGGAAGAGCTGGAGCAAGAGTGCCAGAGACTGAACTAAGGTTTACAGACAAGCTTTCTGGCCGCTCCCTAATGAGAGGGATTCAGATAGAAGTGTGTGCTGGGAGACTCCATCTTCCTTCCCAGCCACATGTAGCAAGAGGCTTTCCAGAGGCAACAGCCGCCATGAATAATGTAGGTAGATTTAGCGGGATGTGGATTATTGTTTGAGGGTGGAGTGTGCCTGTGCTGTTAGGATGAGTATGAAAACAGTAAGTTCTGTGGCTGAGAAGTTTCCACACATGAGGCAAGGAATTCTTCTTAACATATGTCGGGAGCTGCTCAAATCAAAATGTTTAGCACCCCATCTACTCCTTGCCTTCCTCAGAGTAGAAGCAATTCATGTATTGGCAGAAGACCAGTATAACCTTAGTACAGAAATAAGAAACTAAATCATAAGAAGGAGAATAAATACTGGAAAATGCTTGGTATTTGGGGAAGGCCCTAAGGTCTAGAGAATTTATAGGCTCAGTGCTAGAGTTCAACTACATTTGGGGCAATCTGTGAACTCATTCTTGCTGGGCATTATGTGCTGGAGGCTTAGGATGGATTCAGATATAGGGTTCTATTACAGAAATGGGCACATACTAAGTCTTGCATTGTTGTCATTCTATTTTCCATCATAGAAGTACTGGGCAAGTCATGAAACCCTATATCTCGCCCCCCCCCCACTCTTAGTTAAAAATCTGACCATCCAAAGCAGATGCAAGGGGGAAAACAAAAGAATACAATGTTCTCCTGTGACAGAGGTGGTTACAGCTCTAGTTCTTCTGACTCACTATATAAACCAAGTCAACTCCAAGCCTCTCTCTGGGTCTTGGTTTCCCCACCTAAAACAGGAGGGGCTTGGATTTGATGAGCTCCCAGGCTTCTTCCAGCCCTGACATTTTACCTAGTTCCTTTTATAATGTTCTATGACATCCTCACCCTACAAAATAGGGCCCAGCCATTTACTAAAGTCTTCCAAGGCTCTCCCTAACATCCTAGCCCCAACTCCATTCCCTCATCCTACTGCTGCTCAGCTGCTGCCTACAATGTGTACAGTCTTCTTTACTTTTGGTTGGAAATTCTAATCATCCATGTCTGATTCTGGTGAGTTAACAAAGATTGATGCAATATTCCTCTGAAGTGACAGAACTCTCAAATCTGCCACTACTCTGGTGTGCCCTTGGGAAAATCCCTCCTTTCACTACACTTCATTTCCACCATTTTTAACATAAGAGCGATGGACTAGAATGGTCTCTGAAAGCAGCTCATTTTTCCAACATCTTTCAGTTTTAGGTAGTGAGAAGATGGATGCTGTCTCTGATGTTTTGTCATAATATTGATCTTATTTCAGTGCTTTTTAAATGGAAACCTCTCCCTGGTCAACCTCTCACCTATGATAAGGGTTTCCAACACCATACCCTAAACGGGAAAAACCAGCCTTCCATTATACTTCCTCAACTCTTGGCCCTGTCTCCTTCCCCTCCCCACCCTGTTTCTACCACAAATAAAAAGTTCGTCTTTCTTAGTCAAAGAATTTGTGAGTGATAATTGTTTATTGTGAAATACACATGAAATAGAGATAAAAAATTGCTTTTTACTCTATCAGATGATTGCCCACATATCTTGCCATTACTTTATTACACCATCCCTATCCTTGCTGATTCCCATAAGCTACTCTCAGAAAAACCACAGATGGACCCTGTAATGGAGGCTTCAAAGGATACTTTATTCAAAAGTTTTGTAAACAGAATTACGCTCACGGTTCCAGCAACAGTGAGAGTTCAGTTCCATCTCCCAGCTCAGCCTAGTTGACTGGAGCAGTTCTTTAGACACTGCAGTGGCTTGACTTGAAGTCAGACCAGAGGCAATCCCTTCTCTCCTTCCTGGAAGCCAGTTCCAAGGGAGATGAGAAATGCTTGGAACCACAGGAAAAGCCAGGAGGCTCTACTACAACAGCATGCTTGTAGCAGAAAGAGGAGGGGGTGGGAAGAGGGAGGAGAAGAAATAGTGGGAAAGTGGAAAAATATTCAACATCAGCAAGGATTGGAGGTAGACTTGTTGTGGGTACTGAAAAGTGTTTGGAAGAAATAAAAGAAGAATTATAAATGAATACAAATCCAAAAATATGTAAAAAATCTCAAAGAGGAAATTATTTGCCTATTCTTGCCAACAAATCTAATTTCCTTGTTTCCATCTATGAGATGTGTAATGATAATATTTCATGTCTATTAGTGACTACATATTGTTATTGTAGCTGAGATTGTGTGGCTAATAATAACTAATATATAATAGTTAATGATGGTTCATGCTATATCTAAAATATCATGAAAAAATCACAGAGATGGGAAGGACAAAATGGGATGACGAGTAAGCTATGGAGCTAGAGTGCTACACTGGGTTCAGACCTGACCTGACCCTCATCAGTTTAAAGTCTCTTAGAATCTTCAAAGACCCC
>PVHT020000027.1:3344298-3528244 GCA_004024745.2 Catagonus wagneri
GGTTAACGATCCGGCGTTGCCGTGAGCTGTGGTGTAGGTTGCAGACGCGGCTCGGATCCTGCGTTGCTGTGGCTGCGGCGCAGGCCAGTGGCCACAGCTCCGATTAGACCCCTAGCCTGGGAACCTCCACATGCCGCGGGTGCGGCCATAAACCTGCGGCCATAAAATGACAAAAGGCAAAAAAAAAAAAAAAAAAAAAAAAAAAAAGACCCCCTTTATGACTCTAAAGAGCATTTCCCCCAGGAGCATTACAGGGAGCAATGCTACAACCTGGCTATTCCTGGGCACTGCTGGTACCATTAGCCATTTATACCTATAACAAGTCAGAAATCCAAAGCCATAGGTAACTGATGTTGACCTTCTAATGCTACCATCACTTAAAATTCCCCCATCTAGACTACAGTCTAGCTGGCGGACAGGGATGAGGTGATTTGAGTGGAGAACTGGTTAAGAGGGAAATATAGCATCAATCCAGGAAAATCTATCCTCTATTCCTCCTAGTCACTCAAAGATAAGAGAAAATCTTAGGGTAGGGCAGTGCGGGGAGGGGGGAGTTGAAGCCTAGCTGGCCTTGCCCTTAAGCCACCTCCTTCAGGGTGCCCCTGTGATGATGGGGAGAGGTCTACACTTTAGGCCATGGCCAGCTGACTGGCAGAGATTGCCATGACCTGGGAATATTCTTGAAGGATTCTTTGCCAAATCCAAAACCAAAAATCCTTATCTATAACCAAAACCTAAAAAAAAAAAAGTGTGAGAGGGAGGAAGGGAAGGTGGATTATACCCTTCTAGACCCCTGGGACCAACACAGGATCCCACTGAGCCTTAGTTTCCGGTGAGCCAGAGCTATAGCATAATAGTGCTGAAAGTGAACAAGGAGCAGAGGCACTATCAAGACACTGGTGTACATGCCCACAATGGCTGTGACAGCAGCAGTGAACTGCTCTAGGGCAGAGAGAGGGTAGACATCTCTATAGCTGACAGTGATCAGGGTTGTGACAGTCCTCCAGAGACATGTAGATATGTCTCCAACGTGAGGCTCACCCTGACCATTAGTGGACATACCCATGAACTTCCCATAGAGGAAGAGCAAGCCAAATAATAAGATCTCAGCCACCCAAATCAGGAAAGAGGCACACACCTCCTTCCAGGAGGAACAGAGGGTATGAACCAGGACTCTAATGGCCAGGGACTTGTCAAGGAAGCCCAGGAGATGAACCAGCTTGAGGACAAAGAGAGAAGAAATGTCCTCAAGCATTAGGCTGAGATGGGGTTCCTATTCAGCCTTGTCACCCACTACTAATTCCACCAGCACAGGGAACAGACAGAAGATGTCACCTAGACTGAGAGGGCTGCACAGGAAGTAAACCTTACAGGGCAGGAAGTGATGCAGGCAAAGAGCTCAGTTCCAAACCAAAGGTCATAGAATAATTCCAGGTATAGTAGGTGGGGGGCATGGTGGTAAATGAGACCATTGTTCTGCTGCTGCTGCTGCTGCTGGTTTTCCCCTGCCCCCACCCCATGTCCCATAGGAGTGAAGTTGGCAGAGAAATAATCCTGATGGACCTCTGTGTCCTAGAAGAGAATGACCAGAGCATACACAGAAAAGAGTGTGGCAATCGTGGAATAGCACTGGGCAAAAAGAGGCATGTCAGAAATATCCCCACTTGCCAGTCATCCCACCTCTGTAACTATACTCCTACCTGTCTTTGTCTCCCTTTTTTGAGGATTTCTTCAAATTGCATTCAAATGGGCATCTGTAGATTCAGGGCCCAAGCACCATGCCAAGTGTGTAGCCACCGTGGCAAACATTGCAGGGTCCTTTGGGAGTATAAGTGTCTAGCACTTCCCCTAGGGAAGACTGGAGTTGGTCAAGAAGCACCCAGAGCCAAGGCTTCCAAGCATTCTGTAGTCTCTGGCCTTTAATGGGGTTCCACTGAAGGTGCTCATCCACGTGGACATTCTCACAGGCCTCCCAAGACATGAAATCCTGGGTTTGGGTGTCCTTGCCACTCAGCTTGAGCCAGCATCAAGGTGCCAGTGGCACTTCTGCCAGGTCCTAATATGTCAACTCCTTCTCTAAGACATCTGGACAAACGGCAGGGCAGTGTAACTGCCAGTAGAGCAGTAGCCTAGCACATAACCGAAGAGTTCAGTATTGCAGTCAAAGAAAAACTATCCAACCAGTGGACACTGAGCAACTGGAGTGCCAGGTGGGGGTGGCATAGTCAACTTGTATAGGTTGATGTTTGGAAAGACCTACATGGTGCAGATCTAAGTCTCGTGGTGCATGCCCCCTATGCTCAGGATCAGTTTATCATTGGAGCCCTCCATGGCAAACTGTGAATCTGCTTCTTGGCTGGTTCGGGTACACTAGCAAGAGGAGGGATGACAGGGGTTAGGATGGGGTCCTCCTGCCTTCCTCTCCCTTCCCAGGCTTGGCCAGGGCAGGGAGGGCCTGAGAGCCACAGAAGTGATGTGGTACCCCAGGCACCCAAGAAAGGCTACCCCAGACAAGGAGCTAGGAGTTGCTTCCTCCTGGGTCTTCCTCCAAGAATCAGGAAGACTGCCAGTTTTCGGATGTGGTCAGAGTAACTAGCCAGAGTCTCTCCTGGGCCCCAAAATTCCAGGAGCAAAACCAGCCTAGCATGGAAGCAGTCTCTATCTTTCAGAGACTCTTGGGAGATGCCTGGCCTGGTGACTCTGAGAGAACAATTGTGCCACAGTATACAGCAGTGTAAGTCACAGACAGGCAAATGCCAACTAAATGGCCAAAATGGGAACAAAGATGTCTCTCAGTCCTCTATCCCTCACTTTGAAAATCTGGAACAGAGGTGAAATGGGGGGGCAATAAAAAGAGGAGTGCTGAAAGAGGATAAGTGCAGGGAATAGGGAGTGAAGATGGGGGGCGGTGACAAGGAAAGCTGTAGGGACTTAGAGATCTCTAGCCCTCACGGGGACTAGGAAATACCTGACTTGAGAAACTGGCTAGGGGATAGGCAGACCTGACAATGATGTTTTTTTTGTTTTTTTGTTTGTTTGTTTTTATTTTTTTTTAATTTTAATTTTTATTTTTACATTATACCCAGCTGTACAACGTGGTGACAGGGTTACACATACATATATGGATTCATCACAAGTGGTTAGACATAGTTCCCAATGCTATACAGTAGGATCTCCTTGCTTTTCCATGACACAATAGAAAAGTTAGACCTAACTGACATTTTCAGGACATTGAATCCAAAAAAATCAGAATATACATTCTTCTCAAGTGCACATGGAACATTCTCAAGGATAGATCACATGCTGGGGCAAAGAGCTAACCTCAACAAATTTAAGAGTATAGAAATTATTCCAAGTATCTTCTCTGACCACAAAGGCATGAAACTAGAAGACAATGATGGTTTTTTATTCTAACTCCCCTGGTACTTGGTTCCAGGCACTTGTCAGCAGCACCACCAGCACCTCCAGTCTAGCAGCAGCAGCGCTGGCCTCTGTAGATCTCTCTACTGGGTGCCCTAAAATTGCTTTGGGTTTAATGAGTTCCTTGCCTGGGAAAAGAAAAGCGTAAGAACAGAATGGAGAGGTGGGGAGGGCAGAGGAGAGAGAGAGGGTAGGAAGAGCAGAGAAAGGCAAACCAGAGGTGTCAAAATACATACACAGATCAATGTTTCAGTGTTATCTGCCCCCCTGACAGGCAGCCTGCTGGGGCCTCCTATGTTTGTCCCTGATGGCAAAAAAGGAAGAAGTCACAGGCACCCACCTCTAGTTTGGAAACATCACACCTCCCACCTCCCCTGCCACTGCACCCCAACCTTGTCCAGCCCCTGCTCACTCACTTGGCTGTTCTGTGTAGTCCACAGACTCTGGCAGTGAAGGAACCGGTGGCTGGCTGGGCGGTAGGGCTGTTGGAGCTTGCACGGGTGGTGTAGTCGGCATTGCCGCCACCTCTGGAGTTTGCGACTGATCCTGCATGGAGAGATAAAAGGCCCCCGAACTCTTGGAATAGCTGGTGAGGAGCTGGGGTTTTCCAGGAACCTCTTCTTCCTGCTGTGGCCAGAAGAGCAAGTGCTGAGAGGCAACAATTTGGTTCAGGACTATGTGTGTTCTTGCCAGATTGCTTAGGGAGGCTGTCCTGGCCCCTAGCCTGCAGGGAATCAGACAGGAGACCCTGGCCAACTTTGCTGCTCCTCCTTCCTCCCCCGGCTCAGTTCCAGCCCAGAGCAGAGGGAGGGGAGGAGGCAGCTAGAGGAAAAACAGGAAGTTAGGTGGTCAGGCTCCAGCCAAGAGGCCACCTCACAAGAGGAGTTAATATTTCAAACAACTCTTTTCCCCCAACCCAAGCAAATCGGCCCAGCCCTAATATTTTGAACAACTTTCTCCCAGACTCCCCCTCCCCCAGCTCCATTATAGCCCTCCCATCAGAGGCATGCAAAGGAGAATGGGGTGTCAGGGGAGGGAGAAGTGGGGGCTAGAAGACAGCCCGGGAGGCCAGATGTGCTCCTGAATGTATCCAGCTGTTTCTGCATACTCATTTTTCTTTCCTTTTTTCCAGAGGCCCTAGTGCCAAGGCTGAGGGTAGGAATGGGAGAAGGGGATGAGCAAGGGAACAAGCTACCTCAGAGAGAAACCTGCTTGTTTATGCCAGATTGACAGAGGCTCTAGCCCCTTTGGACAAGCCACATCTCTTTCTCCTCCTCTCCTACAACCTCTGCCTTCAGGACTCCTCCTTGGGAATCAGACCAGTCTCCTATTTTGCTGCCCAAGAGAGTCTGCCAGTGGAGCACCCAGGTGATCATATATTCCAAGATAGCCCCCACCGCCACTGCTTGTCCCAGCCCCTGTGACGCTTTCCCATCACCAGACCAGAAATTCCTAAGAGGAATAAAGATTATTACCACAATCCAACACCCTCTCCAACCCTTCATTTTCAGCCTATCACTCAGAGCCAGGGCCTTTTTGGATTGAGAGTTTCAAGACATGGTTCCTCTTCTCCCTCTTGTTCACTGCCTTGCTGTGGGACTGCTGTGAGACTGCTGTGAGAGAGGGTCCCTTCAGTGGACTTCATGGTGATAATGAAGGGAGGAGAGCGTGGTGGTGACAAACACAGCTGTGGCAGCATTTAGCTCTACAAAGCCGAATTCTTACCTTAGGCAAAGAGGGCAGAAAATAACTTGAGTGATTTCCAAGTGAGGAGGATAGCAGCAGCAGCTTCCTCTCTCACTCTATCACTGCCCCCTTTCTCTCACATGTCCTGCCCCTCACCCACACTAACCCATTTGCTTTTTTAAAAAAAGTTTATATGGTTTTCATTTTCTCCATTATAGTTGATTTACAGTGTTCTGTCAATTTCTACTGTACAGCAAATTGACATATATTCTTTTTCTCACATTATCTTCCATCACGTTCTAGCACAAGCAACCAGATAGGGTACTCATTTGCTTTTTGATTCCCTAAACCACCCAGTCTCTTAATGACTGTCCCATACCCTTCAGCTATCCATCAATTAGACTATTCTTCTATAGCCATCTCCACTGCCTCCTCTTTGGGGGAAACTTCTCTGAATCCTCCCCAAGACAAAGTCCTGTCCTCTGCACTTCGCAACCTATGTTGGGGGGATGGTTCTAGAATATGTTTAATACTAAAACAATTATGCATATGTCCATCCCTCCATTGCATTTGTTTTCTAATTGCTGCTATAATAGAATGCTACACACTTAGTTTAAAACAACATAAATGTGTTCATCTTTCAGTTCTGTAGGTCAGAGGTCTGACACTAGACTCACTGAACTAAAATCAAAGTGTTGGCAGAACTCCATTCTTTTCTGGAGGTTCTAATAGAGAATCTGTTTCCTTGACTTTTCTCGGTTCTAGAGGCCACTTACATTCTTTGGCTCTTAGTCCCTTTCCTCTATCTTCAAAGATAGCAAATGGAGTCCTTCTCAAACCTCATCATTCTCTTCTCCTTTTTCTGCTTCTCCTCCACTTTAAAGACTCTGATGGCATTGGGTCCACATGGATAATCCAAGAAACTCTTCCTATTTTATGATCATCTGATTAGCAATCTTAATTCCATCTGCAATGTTAATTTTCTTTTGCCATGTAATATAACATATTTACCGGTTCCAGGGATTAGTACATGGAAATCTCTGGAGGGTCCTTATTATACTTATTGTATCAGTCTCAATTGTGACTTTCACAAGGGCTAAGCTGTATCTGATATTTCTTTGCAACCACCCCCACCAGCTTTCCCACCTCAGCCATGTGTCTGGCCCAGAGCGGGCACTCATCGGTAACTGAGAAAACAAAACTGCCATGGTTTTCAGATCTCTCACTTCTCAGAGAACAGAACTTTGTAGAAGACCTAAATCTTACAGGCTTCATTGCCCCAACTGGACTGATTCCAGATCCTGTGGTGCCTCAACCCTTTTGCTATTTGCTCCTGGCTAACAAGATCTAACTGTAAACAAACTGATAACTAGCCCTATCAATGCAGCTATAGCAGGAACAGTTAGCCAGTTCTCCTAGGATGGTTACCCCGTTCTTGAGACAGGGCTTCCTCTTGTTCCTCATGGGTTAGATCTTTAAAACCTCTACCATCTGTGTTGCAGGGGAAAGTAGGAGAGTGAACACTCTCTACAGGAAGACCATGCTCCTTCAGGGTGCCCTCCCAGGTACACCTTCCTTTGATCTAGTCAGGCCTGCTTTCTCCATTCACCTAACTGTTCTTTGGTGAACTTCTATATGTGTGAACGAGTGGGTCTTGCCTTCCCCAAGCTAGAGAACTAGTACCATGTCCACATCTTGGGAATTTGTCCTCTACACTCTATATAGCTGGGCATGTGAAAGGGCTCTGTAAACCCAGAAACTGGCCCCAAACCATTTTTTGCAAACACCATTCCTCCTGTCACATGAGATTACTATATACTTCCCCAAAACTGCATAAATTAACCCATTATCTTGTCTTTCCCTAAGCTGTTCCTTCTGCCAAGAATGCCTACCTTTCCTTCTCCAGCCTTTTCTCCCTTTCCCAAACTACTCATACACATCATTAGCACCATCATCACATATATTCATCTTTCAAAGCCCAGCTAAAATCGTTCCTTCTCTGTCAGATCTTCCTTACCACCCTGTTTAAACTCATGCCTCAACCCTTTCCCTTTTCCCATCAGTTAACAATTCTACTTTGCATGGATTCCGTTCTCCCTGTGTGCTGATTGATTGTTTACTCATCTACTTCCCCACTGGCTGGTAAATACTTTTGGGGTTTATTCACCTTGTTGTCCCACCTGCCACCCACTCCACTTCCACTCGTCCCTGTAGCCTTATCTCCATCATATAGGGCCCAGCACCAAATTCGTTGTCAGTGTTTACTTGCAAATGAATGGTTTCCTCATCTTTTCCTTGGTACCATGGAAAGCTCAGGAGAAATCTTGGTCCATGTATTGCAAAGTTCTCCTGCTTCCATGACCCCTGTCCTCCTTGACCTCAACTCCACACACATACTTTGGCCCTTGTGCTTTTTGCTGTACTCATCCTCAATGTGGCCCAAAGGCCCAACACTGTATCACTTAGATGATTATTGGACTATACTCATATACATGCTGAATAATGAAGCTGGAAGAGATTTTAGGGACTGCTCCCGTCTGCTTCCCAGTTCACAAAATGAAGAACTGAGATTCACAGAAGGCAAGATATTTGCCCAAACATCTTCACGGTATTAGTAACTGAGTTAAAAGAAAATCACTGAAAATTTTCAGATTTTTTAAATTCAGTTTGCTTTGCACACAGCTATTTGTTAGCTTTGCATGGAAAAGTGGGTAAATGGTGCCACACAGTGGCTGAGAGGCTTAGCTTCCTCTAACAGCCTTGGTCCTAAGAAAGTGGAATTCCCAGTCATATCTAGCTCTTCTTTTCTTCCCTGAGTATGAGGGGACAAAGATGTCATCTTCCAGAGATAATCCACAGGATATCCACATAGCCCCACATTCTGCAGGCAATTTACAAGACTCAAATGTTATTCTACATCGTTACCAGGATAGGTGAGGAAGTGGTAACAGCAGGCAGGCAGATTGGGAGCCAGAGAATTGGGCTTCCTAGAGGGACTTAGAAGAGGGCATTTAGACCTTTCTTCTCTTAACCCGCTCTGAAAACTCTTCCCTGGACCTGTGCTGCTGGGATGGCTATTTACCAAAGGTTTCTTTGCCACATCTGGCCTGCTAAGTACTGGCTTCACATCCTTGCACAGACCTCCCTATCCATAATTCCAGAATATGCAGATTTGAAGACCCAGGGCTCAAGGATGTTGGGAAAAAATCAGAGGTGGACATCCCCAGATTCATTCATTCATTCACACATTCCTTCTTCCTTCCTCCCTTTCTTTCTTTTTTTTATTGAAGTACAATTGACTTACAATATTATATTACTTTTGAGTGTACAACATAATGATTTGATACATTTATACTTTACAAAATGATCACCACAATAATTCTAGTTACCATATGTCAGGATGCAAAGTTGTTACAATATTTACGACCACACGCCTAATCATGATCTATGTATTTTCTAACTGGAAGTTTATGCTTCTTAATCACCCCCACCTATTTCATTCATCTCCCCGGGCCCCTGCACTCTGATTTATTTTCTGTATCTATGAGTCTTCTTCTGGTTTGTTATGTTTGTTCATTTGTTTTGTATTTGAGATTCCACATATAAGTGAAATCTTATAGCATTTATCTTTGTCTAAATTTTTCACTTAGCATAATATCCTCAAGGTATATCACTACTGTCATAAATGGCAAGGTTTTATTATTTTTAATAATAAATTAAAATATTTATTAGTAATATTGAGTAATATTTCATCACACATACACACACACACACACACACACATTCTGCATCTTTAAGCTTTTATCCATTGATGGACACTTAGGTTGCTTCCACATTTCGGCTGTTATAAATAATGCTTCTATGAACATAGGAGTGTATATATCTTTTGGAATTAGGTAGTAAATATCCAGAAATGAAACTGGTGGATTACAATGTAGTTCTATTTTTATTTTATAATGGAACCTCCATACTGTTTTCCACAGTGGCTGCACCAGTTTACAATCCCTCCAGTGGTGCACAAGGGCTCCGTTTTCTCTACATCCTAACCAACACTTGTTATTTTTTGTCTTCTTGATAATAGTCATTCTGACAGGTGAGGTGGTATCTCACTGTGGTTTTGACTTGCATTTACCTGATGATTAGTAATGTTGAACATCTTTTCATGTGTTTGTTGGCCATCTATGAGCCATTTTTGGAAAAATATCTGTTCAAGCCCCCTGTCTAGCTTTTAATCAGGCTATTTGTTTCTTTCTTTTTGATGTTGAGTTATATGAGTTCTTTGTATATTTTGGATAATAACCTGCTTTCAGATATATTTCTTGCAAATATCTTCTCCCATTTAGTAGGCTGCCTTTTTATTTTGTTAATAGTTTCCTGCATTTTTCAAAAGTTTTCTAGTTTGATGCAGTCCCATTTGTTTATTTTTGCTTTTGTTTCTTTTACCTCAGGAGACCTATGCAAAAAATATTGCTAAGACCAAAGTCAAAGTGCCTATATTTTCTTCTAAGAATTTTATTATTTCAGGTCTTCCGTTTAAGTCTTTAACTCATTTTGAGTTAATTTTTTATACAGTGTAATAAAGTAGTCCCAGATTCTTTCAATAGGGTATTTAAACATGTTACTTTGGAGGTTGAGAAGCTGGGGATTTACCTTTTGGACACAGAAATATATCCTAGATAACTTCCCAAAGATTTCTTGGTCCAACTCCAGCAGGAATATTTTGCATTGTACGTCAGAAGAAAGAGAGGTTTAGTTTCAGGCAGAAGAATGAAAGGGGGACAAGTCATCTGCCAATAACTGACAGCATACCTCATCTGGGAATGGAGATTCTTGGAAGTTTAGGAAACAAGAAAGTCCCTAGGGCTGAACCTAGGCCAGTGCCACCTGCGTGGTCCCCCCCAATGAGCTGTCGTTCTTGACCTTTAGCTGGATGGATGCCTGGGTATAAGGAAAGATGCAATGGAGTTGAGCTGCCAGGGAAATGAGGCCTGGCCCTTGCCTGGTCCCAGAATGAAATGAGGGGCAGATGACTATAATTCGGGCAGGAGTCCTGGGATAAATCAATCTTTCTTCATTCCTCTCTCATGTGAGTTTCAAGTTCCAGTAATTTGTGCAAATTTGGAATCCTGAGTGAGCTGATTGCTGGCAGCCTGAGGAAGGGAAGGGGTGCTTAGAAAGCTGGTTGAGGAGCAGAAAGGATAATAATAAGAAAATGGAGAGCACTTAGTGGTGACAGAAGCTTAGGCCTATATTGTGGGCTGGGGTAGAAGTTATATAGCCTAATGACGTTTTAATGAAATGATCTTGAAAACTGATTTTCTAGTTGGTTTGAAACTCCTAGGAATAGAGCAAGACACCCTTCCTCAAACCAAGGAATCAGACCACAATTTCTTCTTCCATCTACCCTCCTCCTCAGGCCCAGCGCACAATATACCATTATTCCCTGGAGTTGTCCCTCCAACCCCAAAGAGGTGCTGATTCTGGAGCTGGGGTGATTCTAATACATTGTCTAAGCCTTTTACATCCATAGAGTATTCCATATACTTCAACTACTTTTCAACATCTAGCACTCAGAACACAGGGGCAATATGACCTTGAGAGGTTGCCACCTGGATGGTCATCTAATCAACACCCTATAGCTCTGTGAGATTGGTAGGACAAGGAGAGTTATGCCTATTTTACAGATTAGGAAACTTAAATTCAATGGAATGAAGCTAACTGACTCAGGATCTCAGTGCTGGAGGGATCTAACAACACCCTAGTTAAAAATCACCTCTTTATGCTCAAGTCCCAGCTCCACCTCATATCCCCACAGGCAATACCCATGTCCAATGACAGAGTAGCAGTACTTGAACACCTTTAGCGATTTGCAAATAACTCTGATATGAATTGAGACAGGCTTTGTCAAAAGCCTGCAGCCTGTTGCTATGGGTCCTGAAGTAGGAATCCACAGTTTAGGCTGAGTTTAGAGAAGAGCCTGAGGTTGAGACAGATGCTATTTCCCAAGCTAGGGGCTCTTACATAGATTTAGCTGGTTTGCATCATATATCCTCATATGTAAAGGTAAAATTAAGATCCAAGCAGGGAGAGAAACAAACCCATCTAAGCAAAGAAAAGAAATAAACATGGAGTGCTGAAAATAAGCCTTTACGCCGAGCAAGGATGAAGATGGGAGGGTTGGAGCGAGACTGGTATGGGAGGTAAAATGGTAATAGGGCCAATTCCATGGAACCCAGAAGACTTGAAGAATATCCAGCTAGCTTGAAAAGATTAGGAATGTGGATGCTGGTCAGAAGTGGCAGCATGGGGGTCTGATTCCAGTTTCAGGCACTACACTGGTTGGACCACTTTGTAAAGCCCACCTTGGTTAGCAATTTCCATGTTGCAGACAAACATCTCCTTATCCTTTGACAGAATGTCAAAGATTGAAATAAAAAAGAGGACTCCAGCTCTCCTTCTAGCTCTGAACTAGTTTTGGAGTTGAGGGTAGGGATAAGGTCATCCAGAACCAGAGAATCTAGTCCTAGACATGATTTTGTTAGTGTTGTTATTATGTAAGTAACAGTCATTATACATAGAAATACTATTAATAGAATAACTAGGGCCCAGAGGGAAATTATTATCTACATTAACATTAAAACTAAGGAGACTATTTGGTCAGTTTTGGTCAGCTTGATTCACTTGATTGATTCAGTGGAAAACAATTAGCTAGGAGAGCTTCTTGGCATGAACCAGACCATATAAACAGTTTTTACAACTAAGGTTTGTGCTTTCCAAACCCTTATTTTTGATTTATTGTGATACTATGTCTGTGCCTGACTTGGTTTTCAGGTGTTCTCACATCACCTGGATGCTCAGGACACAAAGGAGAGAGGCACTCTTGTGCCCATCCCATGCCCACAGCTATTCTCTCTGCCCATCCTACCCTTGCCAGGCCAGGACCCCACCTGCAAACAAGAATAGAAGCCTGGGGAAAACAGCTTGGAACCTCTATCTTTCAGTCAGTCCCCCTTTGTTCCTTCTTCTCTCCTCTCTTTCCTGTGGGCCTGTGAAGGGCTATAGACTCTTAACCAAGGGACAAGCCCTCTATACACTGCTTCTCCTCTGCTAGCAGGGCCTCCATCTTATCAAGCTCACCCATTCATTACCCACTCACTGGTTTGGCAGTAATCATCTGTTCCTAAGGAGACCCAAGGAAGCAGTGGGCATGAAATGATTTTCCTTTCCTTTTTTCGTCTTAGGGAAATGCTAGAGAAAGGGAAAGCCATTTCCATGCTGTGAAAAACAACCCTGTAGTTCCTTATACTGCCTCCCTTTTGGAAGGCACCCTCTGGTGATTGAGTCTTTGCTGAATTTAAAGGAAACCAAGGGATTTTATAAGGAGCAAGAACATAGAAGTGAAAGGGAAAGGAAAAGAAGGGGGTGAAGTTGGCCAGCTTGATCTCTAGATTCTCACTGGGACCTTGGTTGAGTTCTAGAGGGTCTGGGAACAATGACTTATTCTGCATCTGCATCCTCTCCACCTTGCTTGGTTTTTCTCCCAGGAGTTAGAGAAACACATATTTTGTACAGCTGATATAACTGAAACATTTATGAATACTCATTTTGGATGCTTGGGGCCAGGGAGTGACAGGCAGAAAGCTAAACAATGAAAGAATGGTAGGAAGAGCTGTTGGAGAAGGAGAGAGGTAACAGTAAAGGGACAAAAGAAGTTAAGGGGAAAACAAAGGAGAGGAGGTTGTGCAGAGGAATCTAAAAGAAAAGCATGGGGTTGAACCTGTAGCGAGGTAACCCCACTCCTTGTGGGGATAGATCTAGTCCAACTAGATGATGGAAACTTCAACAACTAGATTGATAGGCCCTACATTCTCAGTGAATAGGGGGCAAAAATCTGAAGACTCCTTTCAAATTTCCGTGATAACACTACACCAAGAGGGCACCTAATAAACATTGCCCTGCTAAAATATGAATTATTGCGAGAGACTCATACCTGGAAAAGATACCACAGGGTCTGTTTAGCCCATCACCCCTCTCCTCTCTACCATTAACAACTTGAAACTGAAGAAATCTAAAGAGTAGGTACACCAGCAAGTTAGCTACAGCTATACTCCCCTAACTTGGGGGAAGAAGAAAGAAAAAGGCTACCAGTGGTTTTTTGTAACCATGAATCCTTAACACAAAGGAATGCTTTCTGAGAGTGGATTTTCAGGCACTCCTGTGGTAGACTAGTGGTAGATTGGGGTTAAAGTGCCCTTTCAATGACCCTCTACCCCCCTCAGAGGATGCTGGAGTAGATTGCCCTGAAAAAACAAGACCCGTTGTCCCCATCCTGGCAATTCATATTACCCACTGGTCAGGCCTTAACTCCAAACAAGAGGGCCATTCCTTTTTTATTCAGAACCCTAGAAACAGCACAGGACAGCAAATTGACAGCATGTTCTGGAAAAATAAAAATAAAAACAAGGAAGGAAAGGGTTTAGTCATTTTCTTCCAAGCCAGAGGTTCCCAGATGTTATTTGAGCAACCAGAGCCAGTCTCAAAAACCCTAAAGAATGCAGTAATAATTTAACAAGGAGCTTAGGGTTAGAGCTAGGGATTTCCCTAAAAAGGCAATATTCTGTGAACAGAGCTGTACAGAATATTTCAAAATTCAACTGTGCCGCTAGCTCAAGTCAAAAGCAATAATTTGCATATTGCTTTGCAAGTACATCCACCATCCAAATACAGCATTCAGGGCTCTGATTTCCACACTCTAATATCTCCAGGAAATCAGGTCTATAGTTCATATAGCTTATTTCACATGCAGATATGCCTCTCTGCAACCCTAAAAGACTTTCTTCTTCCAATTGCCTTGGGAAGAGGCCAGGGCAAGTAACAATAAATCAGTTTTGCAGCTGGAGGAAACTAGGGCCAAATGGCAAAGAGATTTGTTTAAAGTGGCAGAACTGGGACTAACCAAAACTAAAGTTTTCAAACTCCCAAGCCAGTGCTATAGCCTTTATATTTTCATTCCTATCATAGAGGGGAATATAAGACCATCCAGAACTTGTACTCAACTCAAAGAATAGGAGAAGGAAGGCTGTGGGTGTAAGGGCCTGAAAGGTGTGGGTGGTACCAAGGAGGAATCCCTGGGCCTATGTACCTACGTATATATAAGGCTGCAGCTCTGTGTAAACTGAGCTGCTTGTGATGGCCTGGGAAAGGAAAACATCTACTTTGCAGAACATGTTTTCTATATGCAGGAAGGAAACAAGATAAGCTTGGACTCAGGATTAAATCTCAGCTTACTTTTGAGATAATCCAGGGTGCCATCTGCCATGCCATGGGTCCCGAGCATGGGCTCAGGGAGCCAGAGAGGTTTAAGATAATCCAAAGTTCAAGTTCTTACTCAAAGCCTTATTCAGTCCCAGCCATTAAATTCACCCTTACAAACTACTTGCAGACATTTTACAGAGACCAAAGACCCATATCTCAGGCCGTTTGGTGAAGGATATTCTGGAGATCTGACCACTAGAAATGGGTGCAGTGGAATAAGTTGAGCTGGGCATCTGTACAACAACTAAAGGAGGCCAAAGTGAGGGAACTGGACAACTGCTGTGGCTGGCCTCAGGAATCCTCCAACAACCTCTCCCTGGACTCACATGGACTTCCTTCCCCATTTTCTGAGTAACATGAGCCTCTGTCCCGGGTCTAACCAAGGGAAGTGAGATGGAGACAGAGGAAAAGGAAGTCCTTAGATAAGAGGATTTTGGGTCCTGGAGGAGAAGAATGGTCTCAGTTAGGTGAGCCTCATACAACTTGGGTTTTTATTTAGGAATTTATCTAACTGACAGTCCCCAGGAGGAGAAATGAGATTTTCATTGGCCTCCTCCCCGCCTTCCACAGCATTCCCTGCATGAAGAAACAGACAACAGCCCACCACAGGAAACAAAGCATCCAATGACTCTAGAGGCCAACTTGGAGATTGCTATTAATAGACATTGGGTGTGTTGCTAGGAGGAGAAAGGGTCAGGAAGAAGAGAACATAAAGGAAAGGACTAGTTCACCCTCACTACCTCCTTATTCTTGTCCACGAGGTAGAAGAGCAAGTGAATGAGGGTGCAGCAAACCTGACTGTGGAGAAAGGTAATGTCCTTTTTGTCCTCCTGACTACCCACCAAATTTGCAAACATATTGATGGTTCTTGCATAGACATAGTCTTGCTCCTGTGAGAAGTAAGAGCTGTATGTCCAGGAGCTTTGCACATCTCAGCCCCAGCGCAGCCATGCTAGCCCATTTCCATAGCAATTAACCTCTGCCCACTAGGACAGAGGAACAGGACATAGTATCCTTAGACTCACGGCCCTGAGTAACAACATTCTCCTGGCATGCACACACATTAAGTCATCCAAATTTACCAATACATATTCACAATTAAATTGCTCCTTGATCGGATACATGTACCCCTCAGATATGTGTATATGAGTGTGTAATATGTGCATATGTACACAGAATAATAAATATCCACAATTGTACACCACCAGACATACAGACTCTCACACAACCACATATACACACACTTACCTAAACACTTCCACTCACATGAACCATACTCAGTGTTTACCCTCATTCCTTTAAAGCATCCACAGTCTGTCACACTCATACCTCCTTTGCTTATGCACACAACTGTATCACTCTATAAACCCATAATCTAAGTATGCAAAGACACACAACCATGCCCATTCACACGTACTCTCACCCTCTGTGCTTACCTACACACATCCAACAATACCTTTACACATACCCAGCATACTGGTTTGCAGGTACTAGTGCTATACATTGCTTTGTAAACATACATAGGTCTTTTGGATGATATTCCTTTTTCCTGCTTCTTGCTGCTTGTACATTTTTCTTGGTTTTTTTGAACTTTTCTACATGGAAATTTTCAAAAATACAAAAGTAGCGAGAACAGTAAAATGAACACTGTGAATCCATCACTCAGCTTCAACAATTACTTATACATGTTCTTTTTTTAATTTTATGGACACACCCATAGCATATGGATTTTCCTGAGCCAGGGATTGAATCTGAGCCACACAGCTGTGACCTACATTGCAGCTGTGGCAATGCTGGATCCTTTAACGCACTATGGCAGGCCGGAGATCAAACATGTACTTCCGCAGGGACCTGAGCCACAGCAGTCAGATTCTTAACCCCCTATGCCATGGCAGTAACCACTATTATGCATGTTTTAAATTCAGCAATTCAACAGATATTTACCATGCCGGTACTCTGCATATATATGTTGCTGGATGTAGTAGTGGGCTAAAGTGTGTTTAATAAATATTTGTTGAATTGAAAGTAACCAGGCACTAGGCAGGCATCTGGGATTAAAGAAAACATGAACAAGTCACTGCCCTTGTTCTTGGTCTGACAGAGTAGAGAAATATGAACACAAAATGCCTATAATTCATATGACTCAATGTTACAGGACAACAGGAGTTGGCAAAATACAGACCAGGGACCAATTTCAACTGGTTCCCTATTTTTGGGAATAAAGTTTTACTGGTATATAGTCATGCTTGTTTATTTACATATTGCCTGTGGATGTTTTTGCTCTATAACAGTAGAGTTGAACCGCTGCAATAGACACCATATAGCCCACAAAGACCTATCTGGCCTATTTACCATCTGTCCTTTTTCAGAAAATGTTTGACAAACCCTGAACTAGACTCTGGGAGCTAATTTAATTCTGCCTTGGAAGGGGGGAAGTCAATGAGAGGGACAGATGAAGACACCCAGAGTGGCATAAGAACCTGCATCTCAGAAGCAAAGTATGAGTCTCCATATCCCCACTACGCCCATGCTCTGATTACTTGGGCCTTTGGGCAAGTGCTAGCTCAAACCTCCATGGAACATGGAACATACTCACAGAGCTCCCTGCACCTCTTTGTACACATGAGTCATTCCTTTCCCATATTTTTTCCACATCAAAGAAGGATGTTACACAGAGAGGGATGCCAGGTGCCCATGCAATACTCGCCCAAGTGGTGGAGTATTCATGCTGACTCAAATCACCTTCTCATTGGTCTCAAAGAGCTCATTCAAGAGGGCTGGCAGCTAGGTCTGAAGGAGTTTACACTGGGTCACCATACACAGGCATATTACATCAGGAAGACCCCTCAGAGATCCGTGGATCTAAATTCATCCCTTTCCATTTACATGTGGTAAAACTGAGGTCAAAAGAGAGGTAGAGGTCACACAACCTGTGATGGCTGAACTAGGATCAGAACCTTGGTGTCTTGACTCTTGAAACAAAGTGCTAGGCATCTAGTGCAAACCCTTTACAGATGGGGAAAATAATTTCCAAGGAGGTGAAGATAACAGCTCGTGGTCACATTGCACGTTAGATACAGATCTGGGATAAGAATTCTGGGTGGCTGCCTCTCAGACCAGATTTATTTCAAAACCCAGAGTTTTCAAAAGCCCAGAGAGAGGCCTGAGATCCCCAGGTCTTAGTGGAAAAGCCAAGGGTCTTTCTATTAAGCCATACTGCCTATCTTATAGCACTATACTGCCTCCCCATCAAGGAGAAGGGAGTGATAAAGAACCATAATATCCCATCCTCCCTAGTCCCAGAGATGGCCTATGCCAAGAGGGGAATGGGCTAGTGGTGCCAAAGCATTCCTCCTTTCCTCCCTCTACTCTTCTCCTCGCTCTCTGTTTGGGCTCTCTGTAGTCAGCTTCTCCAAGGTGTGGCAGATGTTACTGAAGCCAGGCAGGCTCACCACCCTTATCATCAGGCTCCTGTCAGACGTGCTTTTATAGGTAGTTCAATAAGTCCTGAGGCAAGAGCTTAGACACCAGAGAGCTTCAAAAAACTCGGTCTCTGTGGTATCTGGCCCCATTAACCACCTTTGCCAGGTTCCTTCACTCAGCCCTCTGTCCATGCCTTGATTTTTAAATTTTCACCCAGGAGACACAGACCTCAACTTAGATTATAAAAATCAAGTAGTGAGTGTTGGAGTGTGCAGTGTGTAGTACAGCTCTCCTTGGAATAGAGAACCTTGGGAACAAGGAAAGAGAACTGGTTTTAGAATCAGGGGATTGAATTCTAGTCCAGACTCTGCCACTGATTCCCTCGGTGATCTGAGCAAGCCACTTTTCCTCTCTGGAACTTAACCTTGACCTGAAGAAGATATCGCCCTCCCTTTATTCCTCATCATTCTAGTAGTGCCCATTCACCAGCTGGCCACAAAATTTCTCATCCTACCTCTCAGGCCAGGCATGAAATTTTTGGAAATCAATAAAATCCTTCAGAGGGATAAAGTTTTCCAGAACATTGAGCTCAAAGATGCAATGGGTCCAGGTAGTCAGAGTAAAGATGTTGTGGGAGTACACAGCCTTCATGACTTCTTGGTACCCTGGGACAAACTTCATCTCAAACATGGTGTTCATGACCTTCAGTCCCCCTGACCTGGTGGAGTTAGGGCCTCCTGGGCTGGGAAGCAGAAGGTTAAGTTATGTCTTAGTGGGCTGCATGACTGACCAAAACATGTAATTTCTCTGGTCTCTGAACTCTGGAACCACTCTAGAAGAGTGGTTGCTGCCTAGCCTGCCATAGCTTTCCAGGTTCTTATGCAGAACGGGAAAATGACATCTGTGAAGAGTTTAGAGTTCAGATAAGGGAAAGTCTGGCTGTTATAAGAGGGGTTGTCCCAGAGGCAGGATCTTTCTTCCTCAAGAGACTCCCTGGCTTGTGTCAGAACTCAAATATCTTTCTTCTCCATTGTATAGAAGGAATTTTTTTTTTTCCTATTCCCATCTAGATTCTTTTGGCTGGTCTAACAATCAAAGTGACATAAGACAGGAGGGAAAAAACAAGCAGATTTAATTTCATACACACTGAGGGCCCATAGGTATAGGACTTAAGAAGCGACTGAAGCAGACTTTTTATACACCTTTTTAGACAAAGAATCAATTATTTGTGAAGATTTGACAAAACAAAAGGGTATTGGCTTGAGGCAGCAAATTAATGGAAAAGTAACAGAGTTTGTTTACTTAGCTTTCTCAGCCTCTAATTCCCTATCTCTGGTGATAAGAATGTCTATCCTCCCAGCATAGCAAAAATACCTTCCCATGGGAGATTTGTTCCTTGCTTTCAGAGGAACAAAGGAGGGTCAGAGTATTCTTCTTGTACTGCCTATTTCTAAAATAACTTTAATTTAAAATAATCAAAATGCCACCTTAGCATATTGTAGGGCAGCCTGCCCCAAGCCCCATCATCACCAACTTTTGTCTCCCAACTTTTATCACCTTTTTTAACAAGCCGCTCATCAGCTTGAGAAAGGGAGCATTGGCGGTAACTCACAGCCAGAGACTGAGCAGGTACTGCTGGCCTCCTGGATCTCCTCCAGGGATAGCTTTTTCTTCCAGTTTCTCCAGCAGCAGCAAGAGGACCTTGGGACAGACCTAGGAGTTGGAATCCGCTGACTTTCTCAGCTCTGCCTAGTCACCATGGGGGCCAGCAGCACCCTCTAGTGAGTTCAGGCCAGATCCAGTGAGCAACCAGGGACACAAACAGGCTGTAAGACTGTTTTCTAATTAATCCATTCCACAAATATTCCCAGAACTTCTACTCCGAGCCAGACACTGTGGCCAGCATCAGGAACACAATGGAGACTAAGACCCAGTCTCTACTATAAGGAGTGCTGTAACACATAAGCCAATGCTCATTAATACCCTACATGTCCTTGTCACATATCCTTTTTGGGAACGTGGCAGTGTTTGAATTAATACATACTATATGGAATATGCATATGTAAATATGTGTTCTGTTAGAGGGATACACAGAATTCTGGTGAATTTCAAAGCAGGAGAAGAAGACCAGAGGTGTCAAGAGACAAGGGGAAGTTTGAACTGGATCTTAAATGATGAATAATTTTTCAAGGAAGGGGGATAAAGGAAAGTCCAAGTACGTGAAATGTCACGTGCAAAAGCAGGCACAGAGCATGGCAGTTTTCAGAATAACAAAGGATTCCGTGGATCTAAAATATGAAAGAGATTGTAGAGGTAAAAAGTAGAG
This sequence comes from Catagonus wagneri, assembly GCA_004024745.2. Taxonomy (NCBI): domain Eukaryota; kingdom Metazoa; phylum Chordata; class Mammalia; order Artiodactyla; family Tayassuidae; genus Catagonus; species Catagonus wagneri. Next base: position 3,364,469 of record PVHT020000027.1, read on the forward strand.
ATTGGCTGAAAAGACCGGTAGAGGCTTAATTATGAAGGGCAGTGAATGCCATGATAAATTTAGATTTTTTTTTTCCTTTTTTTTCTTTTTACCTCACCTGTGCCTCACCTGTGGCATATGGCATTTCCTGGGCCAGTGGTCAAATCAGAGCTGCAGCTGCGGCCTTTGCCATACCCATGGCAAAACCAGATATGAGTGACATCTGTGACCTATGCTGCAGCTTGCAGCACCAGATCCTTAACTCCTGAATAAGGTCAGGGATCAAACTCACGTCCTTACAGAGACAACATCAGGTCCTTAACCCATTGAACCACAAGGGAACTCCCCAGGTTTTTTTTCTGATAATAGCAAGGAACCAATAGAAATTTTTTTATTTAGTATGGTTTTTAAAACAAAGAATTATTTAATCAAAGGGGTTCCAAGGTACTTAATCAAGGCTGAATTCTTAAGCCCTCCTTAGAATGATGTTTCTCAAACATGGGTTTGAGAAATATATGGGTTCTGAAATAGACTTTTAAAAGGTCAGCCTTTTTTAAAAAATGAAGTAGAATAGAATAGATAAGTTCAGAGTACATCACACATGGTGAGGATAGGTATTGTTTCATGAAACTTGTTTAAGGTGTGTGTGAGTGTGTGCGTATGTGCATGCACATACATGCTTATGAAAGGGGGTGCTATGAAAAGTATATTTCTTAGTGTGAGTATCTGTCAAACAGTATGAAAACCATAGCCAAGCTAGGCTCTGAGATATGAGGAATACCAGCCCCAATCCTGAGGGGAGCTTCTCCATCATTCCCAGCCATCTCTAATCTTACTCTTTCCAGGAAGCCTGCTCCCACAGGCTGTGGCCAGTCAGACCCCCAAGCCCACTATCAGTTCATGGTGGCAGAAAACTCCAGAAAGGTATGGAAAAATTCCTGCACGTGGTATCAAGTCAAATGGGAGATGGACTGCGTGTAGCACAGTCTCATTCACTTTGGTGATTGGATGAGGGAGAAATTTTGGTAAATCTGCTTGTCGATACCAGTCACTTGGAGGAGGGAACATGAGCTGGAAATGAGCTGGATTTGAGGAAGATGCTCATCACCATTTACTTTCAGCCTTGCAGTTCTCTGAGAAAAAGTGCATGAATTGGATTTTTAGAAGTGCTGTGTGAAAGGGCAGAGCACAGAGGATTTTTAGGGCAGTGAAGATATTTGCTAAAAAAAAAAAAGTGTACCATTCTGGAGTATTGGCAGTGCCGCAGTGCTTTAAGAATCTGACTGCGGTGCCTCAGGTTTCTGCAGAGGAAAGTGTTCAATCCCTGGCCCAGGAACATCCATATGCCAAAGCTGCAGCCATAAAAAAAAAGTGCCACTCTTCATCATTCTGTGGTGAGTGATGTTGATATGGGGAAGACTCTCCATGTGTGAGGACAAGGGGTATATGGGAAATCTCTGTACCTTCCTCTCAGTTTTGCTGTGAACCTAAAATTGCTCTAAAAAAATGAAGTCCTTTTTAAAAAGTGCTTTTCGTGAAAAATGAGATTTTTCCTTCCAGGAGAGAAATTATTCTACAAAAGCTTCTAGCATTACTGAGATTGGCAGAATTCTATGCTTATTGTCAGAAGCAATTTTTGAAAGTGGCTAGTTCAGAAGAGGATTGATAAGAAAGACTTGGTTTCTTACAAGACTTGACTAAGAAAATAAAAAAGTTGAAAGAGCAAAAAAATATATATATGAATATACACAAGAGAATAAAATAAAAAAAGTTGAGTGCAGTCTGACTCAAAGATAAGGTTTCAGGGAGAGGTAGAAAGAATTCTTATGCTTAGGTGCTAATAGTTAAGGATTTGTGAGGAAGTAGTAGTGCCTTCCGTATACATTCCTCACAAATTTCTAATATTAATAAAATCATCAATTCATTGAACTGTCTTAATAAACTGATGTATTATATTGGGGAAATGTGAACACTGATATGCTATTTGATGATATTAAGGAATTGTTTAACATGTCACAATGGCATTGTGAAGATATCTTTATATATTTATAAATATACACATATGTATATTTTAAATGAGTCTTTATCCTTTTTTTTTTTTTTTTTTTGGCCTCACCCACAGCATATGAAAGTTCCTGGGTCAGGGCTAGAGTCCAAGCCACAGTTGTAACCTATGCCACCACTGCAGCAACACTGCTCCTTAACCCACTGTGCCAGGCTAAGGATCCAGCCTGCACCTCTGCAATGACCCAAGCCACTGCAGTCAGATTCTTAACCCATTGCACCAAAACAGGAACTCTGTGTTATCTTTTAGTAATACATAGTGAAGTGTTTTTGGATGAGGTACTATGATGTCTAGGATATTCCGGTGAGGAGAGTGTTATAATTAAATCATTAAAAGAAATGACTGCGTGGAGTTCCCGTCATGGTTCAGTGGTTAATGAATCCGACTAGGAACCATGAGGTTGAGGGTTCAATCTCTGGCCTTGCTCAGTGGGTTAAGGATCTGGTGTTGCCGTGAGCTGTGGTGTAGGTTGCAGAAGCGACTCGGATCCCACGTTGCTGTGGCTGTGGCGAAGGCCGGCAGCTATAGCTCCTGTTAGACCCCTAGCCTGGGAACCTCCATATGCCACGGGTGCAGCCCTAGATAAGGCAAAAAGACAAAGAAAAAAAAAAAGAAATGACTGCGTCACTATGCTTTAGAGCAGAAATAGACTCAATACTGTAAGTCAACTATACTCTAATAAAAAATAAATTAAAAAAGAAATAGAAATGGAGATGAGAACTATATAACAAACTTTAATAATGATTCACACTAAAAGTAAGATTATGGTTAAAATAATAATTATTAAATCATTAGTTGATAATTATTGAAGATAGGTGGTGGATATATGAGGTTATGTTATTCTCTTTACTTTGATATACATTGAATTTTTTCCACAATAAAGGGTTTTAAATAAAAATTTTAAAAGAGGTTTTTGATGGCAAAATATAATAAGTGGGCAGAAAGATATGACAGACATAACCAAGGGTCATCCTGTTTTTTGAGCCAGTTCCTTCTAACAAAGTCCTTGTGCTGGATTTGATAGTGTTCCCTCAAATTCATATATTTCCCAGAACTTCAGAATGTGAGCTTATTTGGAAACAGGGTCATTATAGATGTAATTATTTAAGTAAAGATCATACTGGAGCAAGGTATGCCCTTAATCCAATATGCTTGGTGTCCTTAAGCAAAGAAGAAAAGAGGCACAGAGACACATAAGGAGAATGCCATATGAAGACAGAGACACTAATTGGAGTTATGCCACCACAAATCAAGGAATGCCAAATATTGCTAGCAACCACCAGAAGCTAGGAGAGAGGCAAGGCATAGACTCACCCTCTAAGCCTCCAAGAATGAACTGCCACTCTGATATCATATTTCTAACCTGTAGAACTGTGAGAGAATAAATTTGCATTGTTTTAAGCCACTCAGTTTACGGTACTTGTTTATGGTAGCCCTAGTGAATTATAGACACCACTGGCTGCATATGCTCCCCTGATGGCAACCTACCCTGACTGCAGACCAATAGCCTGAGCCTTAGGTCTCCAAAGTGTGGCCAACACACCTTCCATAGAACACAGCAGCAATGCATGTGCATAGCATGCTAGGACAGGGCAATGAAATCACAGGTTATACATGACATAGCTCATCTTTGGAGGACACTGATTTCATTCTGTGGATAAATAATTTAAAATTATATTTTTATACTAAAGTAAATATAGATATAGCATGGAGTATAATGAAAAATTGGCATGAGCAGTTAAGATAAAACATGAGAATTCAAAATAAATGTTGACACCTCAGCTGACACCAAATCTCCTTCCCAGATCCTTAGAGTCTCAAGGATATTTCCTTCTCCTCTGAGATGCCCTTTTGTGGAAATGTTTGAAAATTACTAGCTTGAGGGAAATAAATGGATTTAGGAGTGTTAAGCTTGGAAAATTAAGTACAAAGAAACTTTAAAATACAAGAAGAAAACCACACAAAATTTCTATAAATTCTTAAGTGAGGACACTCATATTTTTTGGTTTTCATTTTTCTATTAGAGTTGATTTACATTGTTCTGTCAATTTCTGCTGTACAGTAAATTGACCCAGTCATATACATACATACATATATATATATATATATATATTCTTTTTCTCACATTATCCTCCATCATGTTCCATCACAAGTGACTAGATATAGTTCCCTGTGCTATACAGCAGGATCTCAATGCCTATCCATCCAAAGGATATGAATTTCATCTATTAACCCCAAATTCCAAGTCCATCCTACTCCCTCCCCCTCCCCCTTGGCAACCACAAGTCTGTTCTCCATGTCTATGATTTTCTTTGCTGTGGAAAGGTTCATTTGTGCCATATAGTAGATTCCAGATATAAGTGATATCGTATGGTATTTGTCTTTCTCTTCCTGTCTTACTTCACTTAGTATGAGAGTCTCTAGTTCTATCCATGTTGCTGTAAATGGCATTATTTTTGTTTTTTTTAATGGCTGAGTGGTATTCCATTGTGTACATCTACCACATCTTCTTAATCCATTCATATGTTGATGGACATTTAGGTTGTTTCCATGTTTTGGCTATTTTGAATAGTACCACAATGAACATAGGGGTGCATGTATCTTTGTCAGTGAAAGCTTTGTCCAGATATATGCCCAGGAGTGGGATTTCTGGGTCATACGGTAGTTCTATATTTAGTTTTCTGAGGTACCTCCATGCTGTATTCCAGAGTGGTTGTACCAATTTACATTACCACCAACAGTGTAGGAGGGTTCTCTTTTCTCCACACCCTCTCCAGCATTTGTTATTTGTTGACTTGTTAATGATGGCCATTCTGATTGGTGCTAGGTGGTACCTCACAGTAGTTTCGATTTGCATTTCTCTAATAATAGTGACATTGAGCATTTTTTCATGCACCTGTTGGCCATCTGTTTGTCTTCTTTGGAGAAATGTCTGTTCAGATCTTCTGCCCATTTTTCAGTTGGGTTGTTTGTATTTTTGTTGTTGAGTTGTGCAAGTTGTTTGTATATTTTAGAGATGAAGCCCTTATTAGTTGCATCGTTTGAAAATATTTTCTCCCGTTCCACAGGTTGTCCTTTTTTTATGGTTCCCTCTGCTGTGCAAAATCTTTTAGGTAGATTAGGTCCCATCAATTTATTTTTGTTTTTATTTCTGTTGCCTTCTTTCTAAACACTATACAAAATTCAAAAGCCATCAAAGAAAAGATAAAAATGTTTTACTACATTTACATAACATTTGCATAACATTTACAACTTCTGCATAACAAATATATAGGACATAAAAAATGAGGACACAAACAACAAACTAGGAACATATATTTACATAAAACAGAGAAGGAAGGGAATACTTTCCTCCATAACAATGGAATCTCATAAATCAACAGGAATAAAGTAAATACAAATTCAAAAGGGGCATGGACAGAAAGTGTACAGAAAGAGAAATATCAATGACTAGCAAAAATGTTTGTCTTCAATCTTAATGAAAAAATTCTATTTAAAGTGAGGTATTTTTCACCTATCACACTGACATAGATTAAGAAGTTTGATAATATTCAGTGTGAGTGACAGAATGAAGAAACAGTCACTCATTCATACCTAGCAGGACTACAAACTGTGCAATCTCTTTGGGGGGCAATTCAGCAATATCTATCAAACATGCTGATGTGCATAGTCTTTGACACAATTATACTCCTAGAGATTTAGCCTGAAAGTGTATCACACCTGTGCATGGACCTGTGCAAGGACAGTCACTATAGTGTTGTTTCTAGTAGTGATGATTAAGGAAGGCAGTCTCTGAATATTCATCATTTGGGGTCTGGTCAATTAAATTAAGGTATAAACCTTACCTCCAACTACACCTTCATTAAAAAGAATAATGTTAATATGTTGGCACAGATATAGAAATCTGTCCAAATACAGTTAAGTAAACAAAGCAGAGAACTGTTCTAGTATTAGTCCATTTGTGTAAAAAAATGTTTTGTTCTACATAAGCCATCAACATTTTCTGAAATAAACAAATGATAAACTATTACCAGCGGGTACCCCTGGGAAGTAAACTTAGCAGTCTGGCTGTTTGCAGTGTTTAAATGCTTTATTATGTATATATACCACTTTTAGTTTTTTATTTTTTTAATTTTTAACTTAATGAATTTTATTTCAATTATAGGTGTACATGAATCATCACAAGTCAATTTGATAGATTTTGTGTCCCAAACCAAATTAAATAGAAAAAGTAGCTAATTTAAAAATGTTTTACCTACTGCAAAAAAAATAATGAGTAGGAGTTCCCGTCACGGCGCAGCGGAAACGAATCTGACTAGGAACCATGAGGTTGTGGGTTCCATCTCTGGCCTTGCTCAGTGGGTTAAGGATCGGCTAAAGCTCCGATCAGCCCCTAGCCTGGGAACCTCCACATGCTGCAGATGCAGCCCTAAAAAGCCAAAAAAAAAATCGTGAGTAGAGTCATTCCAAAGTGTTTTAGTTATTGTTTTTGCCACTTCCACTGTGAGATGGGTAGGGCTAAAGTCTAAGTGTAAGTGAAACTTGGTCAAACTGAAACAGCTTTATTTGTCAGGGCCAACCAGTATAATTTAGAAGGTGCTGGAGGCAGAGCACTGCACATAGTATCCTTTATGGATGAATTCTAAAAGACAAGAAAGTCCTGTTTTTCTGGACCCTCACCCATGTTGGTGCAAATGCATATAGCTGCTGCTGAACTCCTTGCAGTATGTGACTCCACCCCTTGTAGTGGGGGAGGGGTCTCTAAAAAGAATATCTCATCCCATCAGGTGGCACCCAAATACCTTAAAGATGCTGCGTAGCATCTCAGCAGCTGTATGGGTATAGAAGATCAAGCTGTCCAGATTGTCTTTTTTATTTTTTCTTTTTAGGGCCGCACCCGCCACATATGGAAGTTCCCAGGCTAGGGGCTGAATCAGAGTTGCAGCTGCCGGCCTATGCCACAGCCACAGCAACACCAGATCCCAGCTGCATCTATGACCTTCACTACAGCTTGCTGTAATGCTGGATCCTTAACCCACTGAGTGAGGCCAGGGATCAAACCCACGTCCTCATGGATCTTAGTAGGGTTCTTAACCTGCTGCCACAATGGGAACTCCATATCCAGATTGTCAATAAATGTTTTCATGAAACCCCTCACCTGGAGCCAGATGAAGTGTTCTTCAAAAGCCTGGGGCAGGGAGTTCCCTTCGTGGTTCAGTGGTTAACGAATCCGACTAAGAACCATGAGGTTGCGGGTTCGATCCCTGGCCTTGCTCAGTGGGTTAAGGATCCGGTGTTGCCATGAGCTGTGGTGTAGGTCGTAGACACCGCTCGGATCCCGCGTTGCTGTGGCTGTGGCATAGACCGGCGGCTACAGCTCCTGTTAGACCCCTAGCCTGGGAACCTCCATATGCCGCGGGTGCAGCTCTAGATAAAGGCAAAAAGACAAAATAAAATAAAATAAAAAGCCTGGGGCAGACAGGAATGTTGTTTGTATGTGAGTAAGTAGGAGTAGTGGAGGTCAGTGGGCCATCCCTTGGGAGGAAGAGGTGAAGGCAGTAGTGACCTCTCTTAGGCTTATTGGTCCCAACCTTAAGAAGTAAGGCTGCAAGGTAAAGGTGGAAGGCAGAGGCTGGTCTGTTTCCCTACCTCTCTTCACCCTCACTGACACAGAGACTCAGAATGATAGAACAGTAAGGATCACAGAGTTTACTTCCTCCTACATAGGTCAGAGAAGGAAAAGAAGCTTGCCCATGTGATACAGTTAGTGGCAGAGCTTGATCTAGAGCCCAGAACTTCTGGCTCCAAATCTTGTGTTCTTTCCATAATATCAGGCTGCTCTAGCAACTCAAGGGAAGACAGAGAGAATGTTCCACGAGCTTTCAAGGGAGTCTGGCTGAGATTCTACAGTTCCACCAAAGAGGACAATAAGACTAAATCACTCCAGCCTCCCCAAACCTTCACCCTAGCAAGTTTTGATCATAGCCACTATCTTTACAATCTGGGTGTTGTTTGTAAATACCTTCCTAGAAGGTTCTGAGATCTTCTCCACTTCTAAAGCCACCTCTGACTGGCTACCACCATGATGAGGATTTTCCCTCTGCTTCTCTCAGTTTGGACTCAGCTTTCCAGAAGAGCCTTGCTAAAGAGGTCCAGGAGTACTGAGATTCTGACTTCACCCTTTATTCAGGTCCTACTAAACCCTGAGGCTTGGCATCAACAGCCTGCCCTGAAATATCACATTTTCCTCTCTTGGCCTGAGTTCACATTAAGGATCCCCCATTCCAAGGAAAGGCTCTACTCTCACTTCCCCTCAACCATACCACCAAGTCAGAGATGGGTGAGACAGGGGTCAGGAGATAGGGATCTGTGGATAGGGCTGTGGCCTTCAGTCAGGTAACAAGAGGCAGCCTTCCTTGTCCTAAAAGGACTCCTGTCTGGACCCTGAGAATGAAAGGGAGGTGTGATAGAACAGATCCCAGGGTCAACAGAGAGTCTCCTAAGAGGGAGATGGATAGCTCCTCTAACTTAACAACTACTGTTCAAGTTCTTTTCTGCTTCACAGCAAAGGTTTTCACAGAACGTTGGACAGTGCAACTCCTGTATGACAGAGGGAAGAGTGAGGTCCACCAGAGCTGAGAAGGTAACTAAGCCCAGACTTAAATCCTACCCTTCTACTACATCATGATGGTGTAGACATAAAACACTCCTTCCAAGGCATATAGATGCTGTCTTCCTCAGAATTCCCAGAGAGCATCACCCAAGCAGCCACCAGTTATGTTATCTTGGTGAACACCATGGTATACTAAAGAGAGAAGAGCTCTCTAGTCTTAGGGAGGTTTTTGAGATCCTACAATTTAGCCCTGCGGAATTTCCTGAGAGAAACCAAGTGAGTGTTTAGAGAGGAGGGCAACATTCCTCTGTGCGGAATTAGATTATGGATGTAGGCATTATATATTTGGAACTGATATTTGGGCGCTATGCACAGGCAGAGCTGTAGAAGTTGTTAAAACATTGAAAAACCTCTGTACTGATTAGTATCACTTTTCACTCCCACCACCACCACCCTGATCCCTCCACTGGGACACCTCCTCACTCAGACCTCCTGACACAATCCAGCAACTAAAGGGTTAATGCCTAGCATAGCAAAGGGCCTCTAGGACTCTGCTCTAGTACTAAGGCCACTAAAGTGTGAGCTTGGTCAGAATCCCTGCCAGGTATTAAATATTTTAAGTATCATCTCATTGTTTCCATTTACCCTAAAGAGAAACTGAAGTTCAGAAGGTGAAATGACTTGGCCAAGGAGGTCACACAGTGTTATGAGTTGAAATTTGTCCCCCCAAAATTCATACATTGAAACCTTAACCCCCAGTACCTCAGAATGTGACAGTATTTCGTGATGTGATTAAGTTAAAATGAAGCCTTTACAGTGAGCCCTAATCTTTTAATTTCCTCTTTGGTTTTTTCAATGATCCACTGGTTGTTTAGTATCATATTATTTAGCTTCCAGGGTTTTTTGTTTTGTTTGCTGAGTTTTTTCTTGTAGTTGATTTCTAGTCTCATTGCTTTTTTTTTGTCATTTTAGGGCCGCACCCACGGCATGTGGTGGTTTCCAGGCTAGGGGTCTAATAGAAGCTACAGCTGCTGATCTATGCCACAGCCACAGCAATGTGGAATCTGAGCCGTGTCTGCAAACTACACCACAGCTCATGGCAACACCAGATCCTTAACCCACTGAGCAAGGCCAGGGATCGAACCCACAACCTCATGGTTCCTAGTCGGATTTGTTTCCGCTGCACCATGACGGGAACTCCTCTCATTGCTTTTTGATCAGAGAAAATGTTTGAAATAATTTCAATACTACTTAGCCATAAGAAAGAACAAAATAATGGTATTTGCAGCAACATGGATGGAACTAGTGACTCTCATTCTAAGTGAAGTAAGTCAAAAAGTGAAAGACAAATACCACATTATATCACTTATATCCGGAATCTAATATATGGCATAAATGAACCTTTCAACCGAAAAGAAGGTCATGGACATGGAGAACAGACTTGTGGTTGCTAGGGAGGAAGGGGAGGAAGTAGGATGGACTGGGAATTTGGGGTTAATAGATGCAAACTTTGGAATGGATAAGCAACGGGATCCTGCTGTGTAGCACTGGGAACCATGTCTGGTCACATGTGATGGAACATGATAATGTGAGATAAAGAATATATACATGTACATGTGACTGGGTCACCTTGCTGTGCAGTAGAAAATTGACAGAACACTATAAATCAGCTATAATGGAAACAATAAAAATCATTATAAAAAACACAGGAAATGTTCAAAATAACTCAATATAATGTAAATTCCTAGTGTAACATTCTAGGACCTCTAAGGTCTGGTCACTGCTTAGATTTAAAAATCTATATCCAAAACAACCCAGGTCTACATCCCTCATCTTTCTCATCTCACTTGATCCTCACAACACCCCCTGGAGACAGACAGGGCAGGAATCATTGTCCCCAAGATCAATCTCAAACTCCCTGATCCTATGACCCATGTTCTCTATCCATTTCTCCGCTTCACCATGCTTTCCCACTATCCATTCTGCAATGGTTAGAATTTAATTCTCAATTCCTTTTTTTTCTTTTTACAGCTGCACCTATGGCATATGGAAGTTCCCAGACTAGGGGCTGAACTGGAGTCGCAGCTGCCAGCCTACACCACAGCCACAGAAACAATGGATTCAAGCTGCATCTGCAACCTACACAACAACTTGGGCAACACTGGATCCTTAACTCACAGACTGAGGCCGGGGATCAAACCAGCATCCTCACAGAAACAATGTTGGGTTCTTAACCCATTTAGCCACAATGGGAGCTCCTCAATTCTACCCATTCTTTAAGGCCTACTTTATTGTTTTTAATATAATGATTTTTATTTTTCCATTATAGCTGGTTTATAGTTTTCTGTCAATTTTTCAACTGTACAGCATGGTGACCCGGTTACACATACATATATAGATTCATCACAAGTGATTAGACATAGTTCCTGGTGCTATACAGCAGGATCTCTTTGCTTTTCCATCCCAAAGGCAACAGTCTACAGCTATTAACCCAAGACTCCCAGATCATTCCATTCCCTCTCCACCCCCTTGGCAACCACAAGTCTGTTCTCCAAGTCTGTGATTTTCTTTTCTGTGGAGAGGTTCATTTGTGCAACATATTAGATCCCAAATATAAGTGATATCATATGGTATTTGTTTTTCTCTTTCTTACTTACTTCACTATGTATGAGAGTCTTTAATTCCATCCATGTTTCAAATGGCATTATTTTATTCTTTTTTATGGCTTAGGAGTATTCCATTATGAATATATATCACATCTTCCTAATCCAATCATCTGTTGATGGACATTTGGGTTGTTTCCTTGTCTTGGCTATTGTGAATAGTGCTGCAATGAACATGCAGGTGCATGTATCTTTTTCAAAGAAAGTTTTGTCTGGATATGTACCCAAGAGTGGGATTGCTGGGTTGTATAGTACTTCTATGTATAGTTTTCTAAGGTACCTCCATACTGTTTTCCATAGTGGTTGTACCAGCTTACATTCCCACCAACCGTGCAGGAGGGTTCCCTTTTCTCCACACCCCCTCCAGCATTTATTGTTTGTGGACTTAATTAATGATGGCCATTCTGACCCATGTGAGGTGGTACCTCATTGTAGTTTTGATTTGCATTTCTCTAATAATCAGTGATGTTGAGCATTTTTTCATGTGCTTGTTGGCCATCTGTATATCTTCTTTGGAGAAATGTCTGTTCAGATCTTTTGCCCATTTTTCAGTTGGGTGGTTGGCTTTTTTGGTGTTGAGTTGTATAAGTTGTTTGTATATTTTAGAGATTAAGCCCTTGTCAGTTGTATCATTTGACACTAATTAATCTTTGACAAAGTAGGCAACAACATAAAATGGGTAAAAGACAGTCTTTTCGGTAAGTGTTGCTGGGAAACATGGACAGCTACATGAAGATCAATGAAACTAGAACACACTCTCATACCATGTACAAAAATAAACTCAGAATGGCTGAAAGACTTAAATATAAAATGACACCATTAAACTCCCAGAAGAGAACATAGGCAAAACATTCTCTGACATCAGCCTTACAAATGTTTTCTCAGGTCAGTCTCCCTAAGGCCTACATTAAATACCACTTGTGTGGGAGTTTCCTTCGTGGCTTAGGAGTTAATGAACCCAACTAGTATACACGAGGATATGGGGTCGATTCCTGGCCTCGCTCAGTGGATAAGGATCTGGCATTGGCGTGACCTGTGATGTAGGCCACAGACATGGCACAGATCCCATGTTGCTGTGGCTATGGTGCAGGCCAGCAGCTGTAGCTCCAGTTTGATCGCTAGCCTGATAACTTGCATATGCTGCAGGTGTGGCCCTAAAAAGAAAAAAATACCACTTGTTTGATGAAACTTTCTCTGACTCTCAGAGATGGAATGATTTTCTCATTTTTCGTGTTCCTTTGGTCTCTCTTACAGCACTTATATTTTGTCTTGAATGCCAGTTCTAGAGGAATCAAGGCCCAGAAATATTAAATGACTTCCCAAGAACACATTACTAGTAAGAGGCATAATCCCCCATAAATATATGATTTAGAGAGAACTGATTCTAATCTCCTGACCAGTGAGTATCTACCAAGAATCTGTCCCCATCATCAAGCCAATGAACTTAGCTGCTTCAACTCTGTCTGGACTTCTCCCTCTTTGAACTCCTTGCCCATACATTCAGCCCCTAAACCTCAATAGACTCACAAGTAGCTTACTACAGCATACATTTCCCAAACTGCAATTCTTCTGCTATTCCTGAATAAACTCAATTTCAGGTAATTTGGGCTTGCCTCAGTTTACCTCTTTCAGTTGTCAGAGGTATCCCCTAGAACTCTATCCATTTCTTCTACCTTACCCACTCTCAGAAGAGACGTTAGAATCTTCCAAAGTTACATTTATATGAAACTGAGGTTTGTAGGGCCTCAGTCATGGAGAATGGGACATTCTAGCTCTGTGAGTATATACCACAGGCAGCCAAGGAAAGGCCAAAACTCAGAGGGGTCTGAATTTCAGAAAGAGCTGGCCAGCCATTCACTCAACAAACCTTTCTGAACTCTGTCTCATTTCTTTAATTGTACAGCAAGTTTTAATCAGTCATTCCTATCCACGATCGGGTCAGTCAGCTAATTAGAGAGTCATTTTGTTTGTAGAGGTTGTCAGGTACTTAGTCAACTAGTCAATATTGAAGGCTTAGTTTATGGGTGAATTAGGCTTAATAAGTCAGGCTTTAGTAAGTCAGCACCAGTTAGTTAATTGAACAGTACACTCCAACTCATTGAAAGGTAGTACTTTGACAGGATACCCCAAAATACGCCTCTTTGGCATAATTATTTTGAGAAACTGCAGATACATAAGAGACTCTGACAAAAGTATGGAAGAGTAGAAGTTAACCTTTTGTATGAGAAATTTACATTAAAAAGGGAGCCTGTACCAGGAAGAATGCTATTACCAGTGATAACTTTTTCATCTGAGAGACTCACCTGCATGGCAGGGCAATCTTTGTTTACCATATAGTTCTTCCTCTCACCTTCCTGTGAATTGCCTTCCTCTCCTTTGAAGCCCCAGAGCCAATCCTTTTCCTTAGCTCAGGATGAGCCTCAATTGCCTGACTGCCTTTTGGGTCTTGTATTTTTGTGGTACCCCTGTATGTATGCTATTAAATTTGTCTTTCCTCCTGTTAATCTGTCTTACAATAATTTAATTGTTGGACCAGCCACAGATGCTGAAAGGGAAAAAAAGGAAATTTTTTCCTACTCTACATCATCAGTCTGTGCTATCAGTTGGTTTGAGTTAGTTAATTGCTCAGTTCCCAGTGAGGACTAAGCAATACAAATTAGTCCAAGCCAGCCAGTTGGAATCATCAGTTTTGTTAGGGTTAATCAGGCCATCAGGATGAGGGGTTAGTCAGTCAGAGGGCCAATGCAAAGAATTCAAGTCAATAATTTGAGTTGTGAGTCAGCGAGATTGTGAGTCAGCTATTTAGTCAGCCAGCTGCTTTGTCAGCTGGGGATTACTCACCTGTGTATCAGATGGTGTTATATTGTGATTCATAATAAAAAATACACACTTGGTCTTTCTCTCCATTTCTAGAACAGAGCTCCTAAAACCTTTGGAATTTCCTAAGTGAAAAAAGCAATAAAAGAATCTTGATATTCATAACAAACCCCTTTCAGCTACAACTGAGTTTATGCTAATGAGGTGACTTCTGGACTGGGCTGGTTGCCAGGGAACCAACCTTGTAATTAGAGGGTTGGAACTTTCAGTACCACCTCCCCTCCCCCACCCATGACCTCCAGGGAGGGGAGAGAGGCTAGAGTTTGAATAAATGGGCCAGTGGCCAATGATTAATCAATCATGCCCATGTATTGAAACATCCATAAAAATCCAAAAGGATGGAGTTTGGAGAGCTTCCAGGTACTTGAACATATGGAGATTCCTGAAGAGTGGCACACTCAGGGAACATGGAAGCTCCACACCTCTTCTCACAAATCTTACCCTATGCATCTCTTCCACCTGGCTGTTCCTGAATTATTCCTTTATAATAAACCAACCAGCAATCTAGTAAGTAAAATATTTCTCTGTGTTTTGTGAGCCATTTTAACAAATTAATTAAACCCAAAGAGAGAATCATGGGAACAACCAATCTTTAGCCACTGGGTCAGTTACACAGGTGACAACCTAAACCTGCAATTGGAATCTAAAGTGAGGCAGTTTTATAGGACTGAGCCCTTAACCTGTGGAATCTGATACTATCTCTAGGTAGATAGTGTCAGAACTGTAGGACACCCAGCTGGTGTTGAAGAATTTCTTCATGGTATGGGAAAAAAGCATACATCATAGGTAGGTTTATCCCAAAGCAACCTTGTCGCTACAGGATCTTCAGTGGTGACAGTGCAAGAAACCACTGGATGCAAGAGGCCAGAAGAGATTTGTTTCAAGTCCCTGATCTGCCACTTACTAGTTAGACAGTCTTGGCAAGTCACTTTGCTTTTTTCAGCTGTTCCAGAATTCAGGTTCAGCTGCTCCCCGCTCAAATGCCAAATTGAGAGGCAAGCATCAGAAGAAAGGTAAGATGCTTTAATCAGAGAAGCCAGAAATCTGTGCAGAAGGTGAATTCATTTCTCAAGACCAACTCTGAAGATTCTGTTCAGCCATGACAGTTTTTAAAAAGGGAAAAGTGGGAAAGAGTGTTAGTGAATCATTGAGGCAGGAGTTTGGATTCTGCATCGTTCTCCATTGCATGCAGACTGGCTGACTCTTTCCTCAGATATTATCTTGACCATGTGATCTGCCTGCAGGATTGCTAAGGGGGCTGTTGGGGACAGAGAGCTAGTCATTCTTTAACTACTTAATTCTTCATTCTTCTTTTAATCTAGGAAAAGAATCAACAGGTTAGACAAGGCATGGTATACATTCAGGAGAGCAGGTCAGGTGTTAGGTTAAATTGCCTAGTGACCTCATTCCTATCATTAAGATCTTTTAAGGTTAGAGTGGAACGGAAATGGGCAAACAGGGAAGTAGCAAAAGAGCTTCTTTCAGTTCCCCATTGTCCAACATCATTCTGTTTCTATGGGATTAGGGGCTAATGTCCATCTTCTGTAACTGCTTCATGCTGAGATAGGGCATTGATGTCTTGGAGTGGAAGATGTTGATTTGGATTTGAAGCATTTCATTGCTGAAATTTTAATTGCCCACTTACATATATGGATAGAACAAGCTATAATTATTTCGATGCCCGCAAATATATAGATTACTATGAGTGATAATGTTAATCCCACTCTCTTGAGGCCAGTTCTTTGAATTATACTAGCCACAGAGTCAGTACTACTCAAGATGGAGCAGCTTATGTCATGGCTACAGGCTGACCATGATGCAGTTAGCTTTTTTCCTCTGGTGCCAGTTATAGTATCTGTAAAACAGCTGAGGAATTACATCAGACACTGAGTCTGTGACTCTATTGTCCTAATCATTAACTGCTGAGCCTGCTCTTTTGTGACTCAGGGAGGCCTGGGAGACTTCAGCTTTTCTACAAAGCAGAGGGAGTGGACATAGAGGGATTTTTGTACTTAATGTAGGGGAGGGACCCCCAGGGTTCTGCTCAGTTCCAGTACCTCTCTTTCTTCTTTGTAAAAGTGAATAGAATAAGGTCTCTAGTCATTACTTCAAAATGTCATTGTGAAAGGCAAATAAAATGATGGATTGGAGAATAGTTTGTCACTGGACATGTGCTATAAACAAGTGAGAGGAATCAGTATTATCACTGAAATGGGCTTGACCAGCTATAACAGCATAAATTTTTCTGCAGTCCCTAAATGCAACCAATATGTAACAGTGTCATGTTCC
Source organism: Catagonus wagneri (assembly GCA_004024745.2). Taxonomy (NCBI): domain Eukaryota; kingdom Metazoa; phylum Chordata; class Mammalia; order Artiodactyla; family Tayassuidae; genus Catagonus; species Catagonus wagneri. The sequence goes on from PVHT020000027.1 coordinate 3,380,955, forward strand.
TTTTGGAAATCCCTTCTTTTTTCCAAACATTCAATGATATTCAAATTTTGACCAAAGATGTGTAACCAAACTCATTAACTACTCACCAACAAAATTTTCCCTATTCTCTTCCTGTCCCCATTTTGATAAATGCCTTCACCAGGCACAAAACTGGTCATTGGATACACAGCAAAATCATCTTCAGTATTAGATAATATTAAATAATTATTACCTTTATTAAATGTAATTAAATATGTGTGTTATGGAAAAATTCATATTTAGAGATACATGAGATAGTTATTTATGAAAAGACAAAATATCTGGAATTTTCCTTAAAATGTCCCTGCCAGGAGTTCTCTTATGGTGCAGAAAGTTAAGGATCTGACATTGTCACCAGAGCAACTTGGGTTGCTGCTGTGGCACAAATTCGATCCCTGGTCCAGGAACTTCTATATGCCACAGGCGCAGTCAAAAAATAAATAAATAAAAAACAAAATGTCCCTGCCATAACACAAAGAATGTTCCTGCTCCCAAAAGGTAGAGAGGTAGTTGAAACAAGACTGTCAAAATGTTGATAATTGTTAAAACTGGGCGATGGGTACATGGGGATACATTATACTGTAGTTTTCACTGTGTGGGTGTGAAATTTTCAATAATAAAAGTAAAAAAAATGTCATTTTCAACATCTCCCTTCCCTTCATTCTCTAATTGGTTGTAGTAGGCTGAATAATGCTCCCTTCCACAACGATGTCCATGTCTTAATCCCTACAAACTGTGGCAAAAGGGATTTGTCTATCTGATTAAGTTAAAGATAATGAGCTGGGGGAGGTTATTTCAGATTATCCAGGTGACTTTAATGTAATCACAAGGATCCTTATAAGAAAGCTAACAAGAGGGTAGAGAAGGGAGAGACTGCAAGATTCTGCATACTGGCTTTAAACATGGAAGAATGAGCCAGAAAACAAGGAATGCAGACAGCCTCTAGAAGCTGAAAAGTTAAAGAAATGGAATCTCTCCTGAAGTCTCCAGAAGGAGTGCAGCAATGGCTATACCTTGATTTTACAATTCTGATCTCCAGAACTGCAAAATAATAAATTTGTATTGTTTTGAACTGGAGAGGGGCAGAATATGCCACCCCAAAATTTACCACTTCGGGACATGGGTTATGTTGAGCCAAATCAAATCAAGGCTCGGTAGATTCGGGAAAAGCTTTTTACCTCCCCTTTAACTGTCTGAAATTATTAGATAGGGGGACTATATAAGGAAGAGCATTATTATCAGAGATAAGCCTTTATATCTGACTTATCTTAATGGCAGGGCAAACATCTGCTCTTCTCATCTTCTTGTGAATTGCTTTCCTCCCCTTTGAAGCCCCAGGTCCCTATCCCTTTCCTTAGCTCAGGGTGGTAAATAAGCCTTAATTCCCTGACCGCCTTTGAATTTCATATCTTTGTGGGGCTCCCACACATAAGAAGGAAATTATATTTGTTTTTCTCCTGTTAGTCGGTCTTTTTATCACAGGGAAAGTTCTCAACCAAGAAATTAGAAAAGTAGAAAGAAAATTATGTGTCCTCCCATACAAAACCACTAAGTTTGTAGTAATTGCAAGCAATAACAGGAAACTAATGCATTGGTAGTTTTGTGTATTTTGCTTTGTGAATACCTTTCTGATCTTTGTAACCTCTCCATCATCCCTACTGGTAATACACTGTGGCCAGGCAGTTTTCACCTCCTAATTCATTTTTCTTCCTCCTCTCTCTTTCAAGTATGCTTTCCTTTACTGCTACCAGACTTTCTTTTAGGGAGCCTTTTATTTGATCATGTAACAACTTCTGCTTAAAAACTCTCAATGACACCTCACTTAGAGATACCAAATTTGTATTAGCCTAGCCTAGAATTATCTGTCTAGTCTCATCTCCTGCCATTCCTGTCCTCTAGCTACCAGGCATGAGTCCTCAGCTACAACCAGCCACTCCACATTTCCCAGGCACACATGGCCACCCAGGCCTTGGAACTTTGGCACCAGCTTTTCTCTCAGACTTGATTGCCCCTCCTCATACTCTTATCCACTGGGCCAACTTGTGCTCATCCTTCTAGAATCAGGTCAAATGTTATTTATTTGGAGAAACCATCATAATAAGGCTTTCTTCCACTCCCAACTGAGCTATTGGTCCTTCCTGGTTCTTCCACAGGCCCCTGTATTTCCCATGATTATACTATTTAATCACATTGTAGTGAAGTTCTCTATTTGTCTATGTAACTATGACCCTATGAACTCTCTGAGGTCAAGTGTATAATTCATTTCTGTGTTCCCCGGATTTGGCATAGCATTTAACATTTGATAAGCCTCAATAAAATTTTGTTGAATAACATTTAAAATAAGTGAATATTATTGCTCCAGTTTTACAGTCCTGATTTGGGACTATAAAATCTACTAAGAGGTACAGGGGACCTCTTCTGTCTAAACAAGGCCAGGAGAAGGAAGAAAGCTTGCCAGTTCAGAATCTAGGTTTAGGGTGAGTGTACTTTAGACAGATCAAAGAATGAGTCCTAGAGTAAGGAAACAGGTCAAAACCCAAGACTTCTGGCTCTTCAATCTCCTGCAAGCCAGAGGAATGGGGAAATGTAGACTAGGGAAGGGAAAGGGGGAAAGGAGCAAGGTATCCAGTGGCTGTTCTGAAAGTAAAAAAAAAAAAAAAAAAAAAGCTAAAATACAGGAGGCCACAAGGTGGCCAGCCAGTGCTGAGAGGATGTCCTGGAGGTGTGAAGCCATGTGGCCATAGCAGAACAGTAGGGTGCAGCCATTCTGGGGCTCTGTGGGGGACAGGTCGTAGTGAAGGGAACAATGCCTACTGGCAGGCTCATGGCCACAGTAGCTGATATGCTGGATGGCAAGAGGGCCAGTATCCTCCCATCAACTTCCCCCTTAACTTTTTCCCATAAACCTCTCCATATAATGCTACAGAGCTCATACCAAAAGGAAACTTGGGTCACATGTAAGAGTTCAGAATCTATGAGTCCTTGGAAAACTTATTTCCTCAGATCTATATGCCTGTCCCTAAGAGCTGACAATTTACAGAGGGACAGAAACTGTGCGGCTCCTAAGCATGCCCTAGAATCTACTACCGGCTCAGCCACTTTCAACTTCTAAATGAGAGCTGTGGTTGCAGAGCAAACTATCTTTCCCTCATGAGCAGCAAGGAGGCCATTGTAAATACCCTCTTAATTAGGATATAACTAGATGGCTGACTGGAAGAACTCAAGCCCTCCCCACCCCCAATTAAGCTAATGGCAGCCTTCTTTGGAACTAGCTCCAGGATAGGCCTGAGTGAAGATGGGAGGTAGGGACTGGAAGGACAGGATGTTTTCAGAGGTCAGTCATCCAAAAACTCCCCTCTCCCTGGCAACAGTACACACTGTGAATCCACTTAAGTCACCTGGTTTAGAATAGCCCCACCAAATTCCTCTAACAGAACACAGGTCAAATCCAGATATCAAGAATCTGTCAATTCTACAGTAAGGACAATGCCCGAGATGGCAGAGAGAGAAGGGAACTAAATGAGGGCATGGACAAGAGTTAACTTCTGGCTCCATCTCCCTCCATACCTCTTGTGGTGGAACAAGCTTGTGTTTGAGACCCATGTATATTCAATGGTTTGACCTTGGGCAAATCATTTTCATTAAGAGCCTCTGTTTCCTCAGCTCTAAAATAGAAGAAAAGCCCCTCTGCCCTGGATAGTTGGGAAGATCAAGAGGTATGTGAGAAAATGCTTTGTAAACAGCTAGAGCAGTATAACATATGAAAATTACTATTTGCCTATAAACCTATAGGTTTATTGTTATTATAAAGAGAGGACAAGTGGAACTGCTTAAAGACCTGGATGTATCAAGCCTAGCTGGGGGCTTTTCCATGGGATGAGGGACCCAGCTAGGGGAGGCTCTCTGCTCTAGGGCCAGGCTGGGTCAGGTGGGGAGGAGAGGAAGTATTCTTTGGTCAAACTGTGTTGCTGGGATAGAAGAGAGCTGGCTTGGGGACCCTCCACACTCCAATAGACAGGGACTAGGCACTTTGACTGTCCTAGGCCCTTGAATCTTGTGCAGCTCCTTAGCCCTGCCTCTTCCCCTCCCAGGTCCAAGAGGGCACCAGGACCGGCTCCTCAGAGATTTGCTCAGGAACAAGTTGCTCATTCCTTAGCCTCCTGGACTCAGCCATCTTCCCAGGGGCTCTGGTTTGTGCCTGAACTGAACTACTGCCTTTATAGTGATTTTGAACTGCATAGCACAGGAATGAATAGGCTCTGGAGTAAAACTCCCTGGTTTGAAACGCATCACTCACACTTGCTAACTCTGTCATCTTGGGAAAGTGAACTATCTGCTTTGAGCCTCATTTATTCCACTTGTGAAATGGTTATAAATATAGTCCCTATGTCGTAGAGTTGTTATGATAAATAAATGGTGGCTTATATAATAGTATCTAACTTCTTAAGTGCCAGGAACTGTGCTCAGCACATTATTTTTCTTGAGTTAGAAATGAAAGAAATTGAAGCACAGAGAGGTTGAGTCACCTGCCCAAAGTTACACAGCTAGTAAGTGGTAGAGCTGGATTCCAATCCAGACCGTCTAGTTCCAGAGCCCAAGCTCTCATTTGCTCTGCTGGTTTGGTGAATGTCCAGTGTTCAATAAATGATAGTTACTATTATTATTCTTAATAATCACAATCATTTTTGAAAGGACAGAATTCCAGAGGCTAAAAATCAGAAACTAGAACAAAATTTTTATGCTGACAGAAATGTAAGGGATCCTGTGAAGCAGTCCTTGTGTTTTACAGAGGAAAAAACTGAGATCCTGGAAGGCAAAGTAGCTTGCCCAAAGACATGCAGAAATTGAGTTCAGAGCCAGGGTTCATCCCTGTTCTGTTAACTCCCAAACCTATGCTCTTTGTCCCTCTCAGGCCTCTTTCCCCAACCCCCAAGCTTAGAAACCATTGATGATAATCATAAAGAGGTTTCCAGAAGGTGGAACAGGCTGGAGTCCCCCCCCCTTTCCCCGCCCAGTATTCACTTCCTTTTGGCACACCTATTGGGGAGAAATCTTCAGCAGGCTGCTGATGTGTTCCTACAGTAGGTGGACATTGTCTGACACACACAGGACAGTCCCATAGTACATGCAAAGGCTATCCTAAAAAGACACCCAGAACTGTAACATATGCCTGGGGGCAGGGGAGAAGGAAGAGAGAAGGACAGGCCACATGTAGGCAGAGAGGGATCACAAAGCCCCCAGAGACTTATAGGATGAGTCATTCTACAAACAAGTTCCCAGAACAAGCAAGATGCTAGCCTTCCTCAATTGCTCAGTCCACTCTCACACACACACAAAAAATAAAACATGTGGATAGACAGCAGTCTGGCTGAGGATTCAATAAATGCACAACCCTGGCCTCAGTCCTTATAGAAGTCCCAAAAAGTTAAGAGTACAGTCACAAGCCCAATTTTGAGGGGCAATTGGGATTGCTATGGGAAATACATTGAATCTAGTGTCATAAGCCCTGGCTTTGCTTATCCATCCCTGACCTTTGCACCATGGGCAAAAATGGACTTAAGGCAAGCTATCTAATCTTCCTGAGTCATGGGTACCTTATTTGTAAAATAGGCTGATGATTATCTTTCTCCCTGGGCTAAAGGGAGTATTAAACCAGATAATGCCTACAAAAGCCTTTTTTTTTTTTTAAGTGATTTACAAATATGAAGATCCAATGCTGGTGAAATGTACCAGTCTCAGGGGTAAAAAAAATGCAGATTCTGATTCCTCATAAAGTAATAGCAACTGTCTGAAAGCTTGAGGTTCCTAATGGGCTGCAAGATGGTGACAAGAGAGCAGTAAAAGAACTTGGATGACTAAAAGTTCTGATCGCCCAGGACCGAGGGGGTTTCCCCGGACTCAGGATTTTCAATGCTAAAGCTGGGAAAATCCTGGGGAAACCAGGACATGTTGGTCACCTTAAAAGAACTCTGGCCATAAGGTCAGAAAGAAGAAAGGAGAAGAATATTTGAGTTCCTACTGTGTTGGGTACTGTCTAGACATTTTTCCTTGTATTCAGATCTCAGCAATTTACCCTGGACAAGTCTCTGGGCCTCATGGGGGTTAAAACCTATGAAGTATCTCCCAGTTTTAACATTCTGTGAATCCTCTCTTTTAAACTCAGGTGGCATTTGAGGCCTAGGAAGGTACAGCAGACTGGAGGCAGATGAGTAGGCCATGCCTCTCCAACCCCATCCCAAACCATTCCATTCCCATGCCCCCTGCTCCCCTTCGCTAAGACTCTGTGGTAGAGTTGTCTCCACGTTTGTTGAACTCCTACTGGAGTTCTGTCATCTAGATTTTCTCTATAAGCATCTTTAGGGACATTTCATCAATCTGAGAAAACATGCTTAGAATTTCAGGAATCAAGGCAGGCTAGAAAGGATCTCACAGGTGTATGGGTCAGCTTCCTGCAGTAAAGTACAGGGATGGAAATTGGAGCTAATATATGGTGATTAGGAGGCTTACTTGGAGTCCTAGCTTAACTCAACTGGGAGCAGTTTCAAAGGCCTTTCATTTAGGGTGGGGATTAAAATACCAAGAGTGGGTGGCTAAGGGCAGAGGCAGAGTAGAATTTTGGTTGTCTCAGGAACATAGGCCTGCCCCTCCACCTCCACAGGAGTTGGAGATAACCTGAAATGGTGCAGAATCCCCTACTAATTTCCTGGATAGGGACTTCAAGGGGAGCTCTCTTTCTAACAAAGTTTACTGGTCCAGGACCAGCTGAACCTTCTCTAAAGTGAATTTCTCTCCCCAGACTACAAAAGGAAATAGCCACAGGCCCATCTGGACATATTTTTTCTCCCTCTGCTCCCTCTGGACTGGCAGTTCCAAGGCCCTCCCTCCTCAGCTCCCCATCCACCACCATCCCACACTTCAACCCAAGCCCCAGGGGCCAAGAGTAAAGAGGGGCATAGTTGGGCAGTTTTCCTAGGAACATTACATCCTTAGCAGTAAGAATGGCAATTTAGACTTTGTGGGGAGGACAGGGCTCAGTAAGTGAGGGATAGACAGTGGAGTTAAGAAATCTTAGGCCAGAGGCAAGATCCTGCCATTTACTCATTGGCTGTGTGGACTTGGATGAATCACTTGTACTTCTTTTAGTCTCAATTTTTCCTCAGTAAAACCGGAGGTGTTGACTTAAAAAATATGCACAACCTATAAGTTGAGAGTTAAGTTTTATCTGAGGCCAAATGAGGATTATAGCCTGGGAGGCAGCATCAGATAGCTCTGAAATACCACTCCAAAGAGGCAAGAGGGATGTCAGTATACATGAAATTTTGGTGAAGGGGGGAGGTACATGCAACCAAGCATACATTTTTACAGAAGCTTGCTGCTGGTCTTGTGAAGGTTACTGCTAGTCACAATGAGCAGACATCACCATGAAGGATTTTAGTGCTTTTCTAGATATGAGGAGATGCAAGGACTGGGCTCAAAAATTTCCTGAAAATATCTAACTATCTGAAGACCTGTTTTGCCGGTTTTCCCAGAGCTCAGATTGCCTCACTCCTTATCTCCACCCTGAACTTCTTTCAGAGGGTGTTGAGAATCAGCAGCTGCAGCGGATCATGATTTAAGCCTTGTAGAGGAAGATGGCAAGTGCCAATCTCCAGTTCACAGTCTATTAGCTTCAAAGTGTTAGTGTTAGCAACAAAGATGTAATAGATATGGATTTTATAAACTGCCAAGGTCTCCAAATATGTTTGCCATTTATTTATGAATAGAACATATTGATTGAGTGCCCAGTAAATTCCAGGTACTAAATTCCAGGTACTATGGAGACTGAAAAGATGAATAAGATGAAGATACCCAAAGGCCAAACATTATGTTAAGGTAATGGAACTATGGATGATTTTTCCTTCTTTTCTCTATTTTCTACATTTTTTTGCCATAATATGGCAATTTTTAATTGTATTTTTTTGACCCTGCCCATAGCATGTGGAAGTTCCTTGGCCAGGGATCAAACCCAAAACAGCAGTGAAACTCTGGAGCCTTAATCCACTGAATCACAATAGAACCCCTAATATGGTAATTTTTATATAAAAAATGATAAGCTAGTATTGGTTGAATAGTTACTATGTGCCAAGCACTATGCTGGACATAACCCATACAATATCTTATTTAATCCCTGTGACAAATAAAACCCTTTATAGGATTATCACAAAGATAAAATGAGATTTTTACAAATCTCTTACACCGCTTTACAAATACAAATACTGGACTCAAGATGTTAAGCCACTTGTTGAAAGTCATATAATTTAGCCAATAAATGAGTGGTAAAGCCAGAGTTTCAACCCAGCCAGACCTGTCAAATTGCAAAGCCAGTGCTCCAAAGACAAATCCACCCTCCAGGAGTTACCACTCTTAAGAGGTAAGTAAAATATACAACGCAGTGTACTTTGATACTGACTATGCTAAGTTTCAGAAAAAAGGTGCAAATTTTTGTGCACACAAAGAGGAACAAGAAGTAAACACAAATGGGATAAGTCTGGGAAAGAAAGAAGAAAGATAGAAAGAAAGGAAGAAAGACAGAAAGAAAGAAAGAAAGAGAATCTCAAAACAGTTTGGAACCAATTCTTTAGGGGAAAACACTAACACTCTTTTTTACTGATGGTAATCTAAAGGAGAGAGGTGGGTTCTTTATAATCGTCTTTATAATCATCATTATAATCATCTTTATAATCTTGTAATCTTTATAATCATGAGTTTGAGGGCTTGTCCTTAGCATCTGCGGGCTCATTCAATTGTTAATTTATTTAAATACTCCCCAAGGACCTGCTCTGTTGTGAGTTTAAAGCCAGTTCCTGGGGGATCAGAAAGTACTAAGACAGTTTTTGATTGATATCATTTAAAGTCCTTTTTTCATTTTTTAAATTTTATTGAAGTAGAGCTGATTTAAAATGTGATAAAAATAAAAATAAAAAAATAAAACGTGATAATTTCTGCTGTACCACAAAGTGAATGAGTTATACATATGCACACATTCATTCTTTTTCAGAACCCTTTCCCATATAGATCACCACAGAATACTGGGTAGAGTTCTCTGCGCTATATAGCATATCCCTGTTGACCTGTCATTCCATACACCACAGTGTGCATAAGCCAGTCCCAAAGCCCCAGTCCATCCTTCCCTCTCATCTGTCCCCTTTGGTAACCATAAGTTTTTCAAAGTCTGAGAGTCTGTTTCTGTTCTGCAAATAGGTTCATTTGTATCCTTTTATTTTACATTCTACGTATAAGTGATATCATAAGATATTTGTCTTTCACTGTTTAACTTCACTTAGTGAGACAGTATCTAGGTCCATCCATGTTGCTGCAAATGGCATTTTTGAATTCTTTTTTATGGCTGAGTAATAGTCCATTATATATATATTATATATTACATATACATAATGGAAATACACACACACACACACACACACACACACACACACACATACACCACATTTTCTTTATCCAGTCCTTCATCGATGGGCATTTAGGTTGCTTCCATATCTTGGCTAAAGTCTAGCTGGAGGGAGAATGTCCAAGTTGGTGGAGTAGGAAGACGATGAACTCAACTCCTCCCACAGGCACACCAAAATTACAACTATTTAGAGAGCAACTATCAATGTGAAAAATTGGAAGACTAGCAGAAAAGTTTTCCTACAACTAAGAATATAAAGAAGATATGTAAGAAGGACAGAGATGCAATAGAGTCAAGACCTACAACCCATGGCAGGCAACCCACATGAAGAAGGATAATTAAAATTTCAGAGGTTCTCCCCATGGAGCAGGGAGTGAGAGCCCCACATCAGGCTCCCCAGTCTGGAGGTCCTGCACCAGGGAAATGAGCCCCTGGAATGTTTGTCTTTGAAAACCAATGGGATTTACTTTTGGGAGAACCAGGAGGCTGTGGGAAACGGATATTCCACTTCTAAAGGGAACACACAAAATTTTACATGTTCCATGACACAGGAGAGAACCAGTAATTTGAAAGGAGCCTGGGTTAGACCTGCCTGCTGATATTGCAAAGACTTCCAGTGAGGCAGTTGGCAACCACAGCTCACCCTGGTGTCGTAGATGCTTTTAGTAGCCATCTTTGGGAACTCATTCCACCACATGGACACTGGTGCTGGCAAGTGCCACTTTGGAATCTTCTTTTTAGCTTACTAGTGCTGGGACTCAGTCCCACCCACCAGCCTCTTTGAACCAACGCTGGGACACTTCAGGCCAAGCAACAAACCAGTCAGAAACTAGCCAGACAGACTCACCCACCAGCAGGCCTGTTGCCATAAGACCCCCTGAACCCACAGCTACCCCATTAACTAGCTCTGTCTATCAGAGGGCTCAGGACTTGGCCCCATACACCAATGCACTGGCATTAGAGACCTACAGTCAGAGACCCTAGTACCTGGCTCTGTTCAATGGTGGGCCAGCACTAGCCCACTCACCTACTAATAGACTAACATCAATTCCAATACACAAGTGCTCTGCAGGCAGAGACCCCAGGACCCAGCTGTGGCCACCAGTGGGCTGACAATAGTCACAGGACAGCCTCACCCACTGGTGGTAGGGCACCAGCCTCAGGATCTCTCAGACCACCACTGCTCTGCAGCCTACCACACTAGGACTAGTCCACTCACTAGCAGGCCAGCACCAGTCCCAGTACACCTGGGCCCCAGACTTGCCCACCAGCAAGCCAACATCAGCTCTGGGACGTACTGGGTCCCTCAGAGAGCAGCCAAGGATCCAGTCCCACTCACCAGCAGAACAGGATCAGCTTTGAGTCACCAGACACCATAATAAGCTGCATCTGCCAGCAGGATGATACTACTTTGGACTGCCAGGGCACCTGACTCCACCCAACAGTAATGTGACACTAGCTCTGGGACCTCTTGGGCACCAACCTCACTCATCAGCAGGCTCTGGTCTGGCCCACCAGCAAGGCAATATCAATTCCTAGATGCCTTGGATCCCTCAGTCAGCTGCCTAGGACCCGGCACCACTCACCAGCAGGGCAACAGCAAATTTGGGACACCCTAGACCCCACAGCTAAGCATGTCAGGAAATGACCCTGCCCACCAGTAGGCCAGCACTAGATTTGGGACCCCTGGGTATGCAAGCACTCATTCCAGAACCTGGCTCTACCCACTAATGAGCCAGCACTAGCCCAAAGACACCTCCCTCCAGAGCCCCACAGCCCTCAGCCTCATGAACAGACCCTGCCCACAAGTAGTTGGTGACCACCACACATAGCATAGCCTGGCAGACCAACAAGACAGGTCCAGCCACTCAGACATGTTGGCCTATCAGAACTTCTGTTGCAATAGACTGACACTGCCAGTAGTCAGCCTACCACAACAGAAGGATCCACACAGCCCAAGTAGGGAGTACTCCTGGAGCATATAGCTCTGGTGACCAGAGGGAAGTGCTCTGCTAGAACACATAGGGTGTCTCCTACAGAAGGCCTCTTCTCCATGGTTAGGAGACATAACCAACCTACCAGATAGAAATTAAAACAGCAAATTAGGCAAAGTGAGGTGACTGAGGAACATGTTCAAGACAAAGGAACACGATAAAACCCTAGAAGAAGAACTAAATGAAGTGGAGCTAGGCAATCTAACCAAAAAAAAAAAGGGGGGGGGTAGAGTTCAAGGTAACGATAGTAAAGATGTTCAAAGACTCAGAAGATTGGATGAACGGAGTAAGAAGTTTTTAACAAAGAGTTAGAAAATATGAATAAAAAGCAAAGATAAAGAATACAAGAACCAAAATGAAAAATACACTAGAAGGAGTCAAAAGAAGATTAAATAAAATAGAAGAATGGATTAGCAGCTGGAGGACAGAGTAGTGGAAATCACTGAAGCTTGAATAGAAAGCAGAAAAAAAAATAATGAAAAGAAATGAAGATAGTTTAAGGGACAACATCAAGTATACTCATATTCCCATTACAGGAAATATAAGAAGGAAGATAGAGAAATTGGCAGAGAACATATTTGAAGATATAATAGCTGCAAACCTGAGAAAGGAAAAAACATCCAGGTTCAGGGAGAACAGAATCCAAAACAGGACCAACTCAAAGAGGACCACACCAAGACACATTGCAATTAAATGGCAAAAATTAAAGAGAGAATATTAAAAGCAGCCATGGAAAGGCAACAAGTTATATACAAAGGAAATCCCTTAAAGCTATCAGCTGACTTTATAGCAGAAACTGCAGGAGGGAGTGGCATGATGTATTTAAAATGATGAAAGGGAAAACCTATAACCATGAATACCCTATCTGGTAAGGCTTTCATTCAGATTTGATGGATCGGTCAAAGGTTTTACAGACAAAACAAAATCTGAAAGAGTTCAAAATCATCAAAACAACTTTAGAAGAAACATTAAAGGGATTTCTCTAAGCAGAAAGGGCCACTGCTAGAAACATGAAAATTACAAAAGGAAAAATCTCATTGGTAAAGGAATATACAATAAGGTAGTAAGTCAGCCATGTATGAAGCTGGTAGGAAGGTTAAAAAAACAAGAGAAGTAAAATCATCTATATCTGCAATAAGTAGTTAAGGGCTATACATACACCAAAAAATAAAGATGTAAAATATGATGTCAAAAACAGTAAACATGGGAGCAGAATAAAGATGTTGCAGGAGTAGGATATGGAGCTCACCTTCTCCCACAAACGTATATAAAAAAAAAAACTACATGTAGAACAATTCTAACAGAATATCTACTGAACACTGGCAGAAGACTTCCAACTTCCAAAAACGGCAAGAAAATCTCTACATTACTGGGCAGAACAAAAGGAGAAAAGCAATCAGGACAGAATGAGCACTTCTGGGAGGGAGCTGTGAAAAAGGAAAGGGATCTGTATACTGAGAGGCCCCCTGACTGGTGGGGAGATCAGCTGGGATTTGAGGGGAAGGGAGCCTCAAAGCTTGGGAGAAAAGCACAGCAGCTGGTCTGGGGAAGGCAAGGCAGAGAGAGAGTATCGGTATAATCAGTATCATACTCAGTGAAGTTAAGTCAGAAAGAGAAAGCCAAAAACCATATGATATTATATCACTTATATATGGAATCTAAAATACGGCATAAATGAACCCATCTACAAAACAGAAACAGACGTACAGACATAGAGAACAGGCTTGTTGCCAAGGGGGAGTAGGGAAGGAGTGGTATGGACTGGGAGGTTGGGGTTAGTAGATGCAAACTATTACATTTAGAATGAATAAACAAGGTCCACAGGGAACTATATCCAATATCCTGAGGTAGACCATGATGGAAAATAATTTTTAAAATAGATTCCAGCAGCTGTGGATTCTAGTGTCAGGCTCAGTCCCCAACTTGATATGAGATCTTGTGCTAGGCAATTGGCCTTTATGGTTACCATTGCCTATCCTTCTCTAAGCTTAGCGAGTTAAACTAGTGATGTTCTGAAGGTCCTTCCAACTCCAACAGTCTATGCTTCTAGGAGATTGACCTCAAAAGTTTTAAGTATAAGAGTGAATATATGCGAGCATGCTTCCTCAACCCATCTGAAGTCTCTCTGGCTATCCAGGGGCCAGAAAGTGGAAATGGGAAGGGAATACACCAAAGAACATACTTCTATGACAGCCTTGGACTTCAGAGAGGAAAAAATAAACTGTGATGAGAATAGGAAGTTGCTATTAGGCAAAAGATCAGCACTAATAAACCCTGGCCTTTGATCGAAAGATACTCATGGGAAAGACATGAGAAGTTCAGATTCTACTGCAGGTACTAGGAGAAAATGCAAGTTTGTTTTCAAGTTGCTAAGGCTAGAGTGAGGATAGTTGTTTAGGGCATCAAAATTCAGGCAGGAAGGAGAGCAGAAGATACAGATAACATATTTTCCAGCAATTATCAGAGAAAACCCCAGACTTCCCTAGAGAAAATTCCCCATTCCAGAAATGAAAGCTTACTTCCAGAAGGCCTGGTGGACCACCAAGAACCCCTGATGACAGACCACTAAGCAGAACTTTCCAGGGGCAATTTTATTTCTTGTAGGATTTGGGACAAAGTGTTGAGGATTCCTGGGAAATGATGATGTACCAAGGAACTGTAAGCTCCAGAATGGCATAGTGGATATGCCATCTCTTCTGCCCTAAGTTATCCCACTCATCTCTCTTTCCCCACCTCCTTCTACTCAAGGGTAATGTCCCAAAAGGAGCCAAGAAAATATTGCAGATGCACCTTCCTGGGGCTACCCCATTCCTTAATACAGTCTCCCTATTCTTGCTGCTGCAGAGTGTACTTTGAAGAGGCCCACTCAAGCCCATTTGATCCTGAAGGCTTTGGGCATGACACATTCAGAATCATATGTCCATACTCTCACCAGCAAGTTATTGGCTGTACCTTGAGCCAAGGACATAGAGAGAAGACCCCAGTGGGGTGGGAGCCTGGACCATCCTACTAGGTTTTTGGAAGGCCTGAAACAATCTTATCTCCTTTAAGTGGATTTGCCCAAATGCTAGACCATCCTACTGCACTGAGTCTCAGTTGCCTATTCAAGGAAATAAGGATATTAACTTTGCAAAAAATTAATAAACAGAAACTTCAATTAAATGGGGTCAGGAGACCAGAGGGGGAGTTCTCACTCCATGTGACATAGCAGAGTCCCATAAGAAGAAGAAAAGCTCCTTCTTCTTGCCTGGCAAGAGCTCAGACAATGAAAGCCAGTCACAATTCAGCCAATGAAAAGAAGCCATGGTCTGTCAGTTTAATACAGCCCTCCCAACTTCCTTTAGCCCTCTAAAAAAGAGTTATCCTCTCTATTTTTGCTGAGGACTTGTACATGTATCACCATGGTTGCAGACCCCAAATTGTAATTCTTTGCTGAACCCAAATGATCCCTCCCCTTTTTTGCTGGAAAAATGACCAGCAATCCATTTGTTCTGGATCAGCACTTTTGTCACAGGCCTGTTGCAAGATCGAGTAATATGTGTAAAGTGCCCAACACAGTGCCTGGCATGTAGTACATACTGGTGGTGTCTTTTCTTTTTCTTTTTTTCTTTTTAGGGCCCGACCTGTAGCATATGGAAATTTCCAGACTAGGGGTCAAATTGGAGCTGCAGTTGCTGGCCTATGCCACAGTCACAGCAATGCCATATCCAAGTCATGTCTGTGACCTACACCACAGCTCACAGCAATGCCAATTCCTTAACCTACTGAGTGAGACCAGGGATCAAACCCGCATCCTCATGGACAATAGTCAGCTTCCTAACTCACTGAGCCACAACAGGAACTCCCTGGTAGGGTCTTTTTTAACTAGAGTTACATGCTAAATTTTCCAGGACTTTCTTGATTTTAGCACTGAAAGTCTCACATCATAAGAAACTCCCTGAATTCTGGCAGACCAGACAGTGGCCACCTTATTTTCAATCCTTTCCTCTCAATTCACCAAATGAAGGCACAATCCAGTCATCTAACATCCTCATTTGTTTGACTCACAAAGAAATCTTCTATATTTCTCTAATCAAAACTTAAAAAATTGGAGTTCCTGACTAGTATCCATGAGGTTGCAGGTTCAATCCCTGGCCTCGCTCAGTGGGTCAGGGATCTGGTGTTGCCGTGAGCTGTGGTATAGGTCACAGATGTGGCTCAGGTCCCACATTGTTGTGGCTGTGGTTTAGGCAGACAGCTGTAGCTTTGATTCAACCCCTAGACTGGGAACTTCCATAGGCCATGGGTGTGGCCCTAAAAAGAAAAAGTATTCTAGAACTTTGTAAAAAATTACATATGTTTAACAAATTGCAATGTGCTTCTAATGCCCATTCCTCCTAATAACTCTATGTTCTAGGACAGTGCTTCTCAACGGAGGTAATTTTACCTACAGGGGATATTTGGCAACATTTGTACGTGTTTTTTATTGTTACAACCTAAGGTTAGAAGACTGCTACTGGCATCTAGTGGAGGGAGGCCAGGGATGCTACTAAAAATCCCACAACACACAAGACAACTCCAACAATGAATTATTTGGGTCAAAATGTTAATAGTGCCAAGGTTGTGAAACCCTGGTTTAGTGGACATTATTAGCTCAATAGTGCTACAAATGCAGGCTCTGAATCTGAGTGAAACAAGTAGCTCAGGGTCAAAATGCTAGAAAGTTGCCCAGATAGGATTCAAACCAAGACTGGTTGACACAGGATCCAATTCTTTTGTTACAATAACACAATGCTTCTGAGAAATATTTTGTTTCTCACCTCATTTGGGTTTATCGCATTCCTGGTATGTAAAGGCACAGCCCTTGTTAGAAATGGGAAAATGTATTCTTCAAAACTCAGGTTCTTGTCTTCTCAATTAATTTCAGCTTGTATCCTGTAGCCTAACCCCCCCCCCGCCCCCACCCCACACACACACACACACAAGGCACATGATATAGTGGCAATGAGGGGTTGGTCATTGACTGGGGCCTCTGAGAGGCCTGGAGATGAATGATAGCTGGGAACTAGGGTGGTGGTGCAGAGAGAAGAGTGAAAGGTACATCCCTGTGAAGATAGTAGTCAGACATGGGGAGACAGCAAGCTCATTCCTACAGCTTCTTGGAATCCTCAAGAATGTCCCTAGGCCCTGATTCTAAAACCAGTTCCCATGAGCGGATACATCTTACATTATAGAGCACATAAAGGTGGCCTTTTGATGTAATCTAGCCCAAAGTTTCCATTTTACAGATAGAAAAAAATTGAATCCAGAGAATGTTCTGGCTCACTGTCTTGAAGGGGAAGAGAGACAGGAATATTAGGGTGTCCTGCCACCTAGTGCAGAGCTCATGTCACTACGTTCTTTGGAATGAGGCTTGCAGGCCAAGCAGGCCCTTCCACATTAGTCCTGAATGCAGGCCTGTAATATACCTCCTCATACCTCTGTATCCTTAATTCTCACCTAGAAGGTTCTCTTAATACACTGGAATTTGAGTATCCTGAGACAGATATTAGGATGTGGAAGTGATCTCACAGAGACAACAGTGAGTGATGGTTGAAGTGAGATCTTAATTCTCTGCTTAGAAATTGAACCTGGGAAGCCTGAGCACAGAGTAGGAATCCTAGCCACTAGACCAGCTAGAGGCTAAAAGCAAAGTTGCCCTGATTCTTGCCCCTGTTGAAAGCAAGATTATTTCAAGGAGGCAAAGACTGTAAAAACAGGTACAAAACTTATTATTACAGACATACTTATTATTAGAGACATATGTGGGAGATCACACAGGGAAGTGATTTATTTATTCAAGACAAAAACAAAGCAGTAATACACACCCAAAAGAGGAGTGCAGGTGCAGGAGTCCTCCTGAATGAGTGTGCCAGAGAGGTGATTTAAATCCCTTATATGGGGCAGTTCTTCCAGGTGTTTATTTTCCTTTGGCCAAATATCTTGTTTTATTCCCCACACCAGACCTATCCTAGGGCCCTCTCTGATATGTGTGCACATCTTTTGACTAAGATAGATTCCAGAGCAATGGCCTATGAAAAAGATTACCAGGAATTATTATGGCCTGGTTCCTCCTCCCTCCCTGACCCTGAAGGGTCTCTCTATACATGTGTAGTTGGGGTCTCTTGATCTTTTGTCCAAGCATGTCTTAGCCCCTCTCTGCCCCTGCCATTACCATTGTTTAAAGTATCCACAGAAGGCAAAATCTGTTTACCTTATTCCTGTTGTTATTTCTATCTCCAAGTATAAATAGGTGGCTGGTTTTAAGTGTCTACCCTGGAGTCTACCTGTCTCCTGCCTCAAAAAGTATAAACAGAAGGCTATTTGTAAATTCTAGTCTACACCACATCTATCTCCTGCCTCAAATCCTCCCTGAGAGACATAGATCCCGTTCACCAAAATCTTTACTGTGAGGATGATGGGCAAAAGTCTATCTTCTGTAGCTTCTTTAGGCTGGTGTGGGGATGTAGACCCTACCTAATTGGGGCTATAGAGTTGTTGCCCTGTCTTACCAAGTGGCCCCAGGGTGACTTCTGTTGTCATTCCTGTACGTTCTGTTTTGAATGGCTGGAATCACTATTATCTTGATATGAAACTTGAAATCTCGAAGAGACAAACTTAGCAAGTAGATTGAAAAAACAAGAGGTCAAGGAACTGTTGTAACTCGAGGCCCAAACAAAGTTAAGAAGAACTAGATTATGTTTTGTAACATTTTTATCTGTAGTCTAGATAGAGTCAGCACTTGGTCTGCCCGGTTCAAAGGAATGAGTCCATTTAGTGTGGTCATATGTATATTTTGATGTCTTCTTTTATTAGGCCAGTGTGACTGATGTAGATGTAACGGACTGAATTAGAAGTAATTGAGGGAGTGAAAACTTGAATGTTAATAGGCAAAATAGAGCTCATTACTTTTCAGGAGAATCAACCTGAAAACCAATATGAACCTAGCACTTCAGGGACCCTTGTAGCCAGGTAGTCAGTTGTCTAGTTTTATCTTTAAATGTGGTATTAACATAAAAATGACAGGAGCTATATGTCTCTTTTCTTGTTGTTAATGTATGATCAAAAGCAATTTCATTGTCTAAAAATGCAATAGTTACAAGAGAAGACCTTACAGCATAAGGTTTCAGCTATAGCTGATACTCCTTGAGAATGGCTGGTGGCATCAAATCTAATATAACTCATAAACTTAAGTTGCCTGAAATCATATCCCTTAGTCTCACCTAGGATTAGTTTGGATGTCTCAAGCACAGCTTCTCCATTGTAATGTTAACTTATCTTCCCTTAATGGCCAAGGCAGATGTCACTGTTAATGATCTTAGTGCTTTTCTAGGTGTGAGAAAATGCAAGAATTTGGGCTCATAAAAAACCTTACCTGAAAATATTTAGCTATCAAAAGGTCTCTTTTGCCAGTTTTTCCCAGAGCACAGACTGCCTTATTCTGATTTCCACCCTGAACTCCTTTCAGGGAGTGTTGAATATTTTCCTGGACCATAAGAGACTTGTAAGACAGGTGGTCCAAAGGCTTCAGCAACTCATGATTTAATCCTTGTTGAGGCAGATGACAAGTGCCAACTTCTCGCCAGTATGGCCCCCTCATGGTTATAAATTTGACCATGGTTTGGTAGGGATTTTGTGTCCATTTTGTCCCATGGTTACAGGAATGATCATTCCCAGGTCTGGCAATGATTTAATTGATAGGCCATTCAGTGTGCTATTACTGGACTAGGCCTTATTAGCAGTGACCAAAAGCCTCTGGACCACCTGTCTTACAAGTCTCTTATGGTCCAGGAAAATATTCCCTCTTGTTGCTTCTTCCCATATCTAGAGTTATATGATTACAGTCATTGATCTCATTTGGGACTCTATACTATCATTTTGTCAGAGGCTCAATTGTACGTTTGGTAATATAAGGAATAAAGATTTTTCAAAACAGGCTATATAAAAAATATAGCTAGAAGTATTAGTAATGTCATAAGTAAGAATTTAAGTCAAGAACTTTCATTAGGTATGATCCAGTATATCCCCAGGTTGTCTTGCTTAGTCAGTTTTGTACCAATCCTTATCTTTAAGGGAAACTATATATATATATATATATATATACACACACACATATATGTATATATGTATATATATATGTATATATACACAATATATATATATTGGCACTGTTCACAAGGCATTCAGCCCAATTTCCTAGTGTTACTAGACTTGTTATCCCTGGCATGGTTTGATTGTTCCTAACATAAGAGAGTCTTTAACTTAAATGGCCATAGCCTGATTTTAAACACATACATTTTTCCTGTAATTGGGGAAGTTATATTCCTTGGCTGAAGTCTTGCTTATTGCTCTGATGGAGTTTGAGTAACTTTAGAAAAAAAAAATTATACTTATGGCCAGGGTCAGAGCAGATATTATTAACTGGCCAAGTGAAGGGATCCAACCTAGTAACAGTGGCTTGAACAGACTTATATTTATTTTTCTAGAAAAAATTTCCAAAGGGCCAGGTAATAAGAGCTTTAGAGGGGAGAAACCCACAAAGGTAAATTACAATTACTAAATGTAGGTAGTTGACCACAAACCCAGTAATTTGATTTTTTTGAAATTTGCATAGGAATGTGCCCATGAAAAAAAACTTGTGTATAAAAGTCCAAGATACAAAGAAGAAAACATAAGTAACCATATGGGTCAAGTCTGATAATCTTGAGATAGCTGTCTACTTCTGATGTCATCTTCCTTTTGTCCTGGTGTTGGTGTTCTTGTTTTTGTTTTCTGTTTTTTTTTTTTTGTTTTGTTTTCTTATTGGTTTAAGGTGAGTTTAAGGTAAGAAGTTCTCTCTATAAACCAGTGTGGTGCAGAGGTCCTTCTTAAGAGTGAAATATAAATTTACAAGTTATTTTTCTTTGGTTTCTTTGTGCATGAGGCACTTAAGAACACCTGACAAGAAACAGTTTATCTAGGTTGGAGAGAGTCTTTTAAGTGATGCTTATTCAATAGGTATGATCCGCTAGTTATCACAGGACATCTGATCTTCACCTAAGGATATATTATTGCAATCAGGCTCATAAACAAACCTATGAGTATCCTTTTAATAATTACATTTTGTAACAATATAACATAAGAACAAAAACTGTGTGGGAAGTGATTCTTAGTAAAAACAGACCTCAATTAACAGAATCAGAATTTAATACTTAATGAAACACAATCTTTTTTTTTTCTAAAATTACCCTCATTTTTTTTTCTAATCCAGCACAGCCAAATCAAGACTAACTTGTTTCTAAAATAAGTCTGGTCTAATGACCAAATAGGCTTTTTCACGTTGGTTCTGGTGAATTCCTCAGAAGCAGTCTCAGACTAAATTTACACAAAGTCTATCAAGGCTAAGAAAGCCATGCCAAAGGCTTCTCATCAGATTTTGCCTAAGTGGATTTTTCTCTTCTATAGGGTCCCCAAAATATTTTGAGATTTCTATACATGTCAGGAGACAGACATGGTCTATTTACCTGATAAGGTTTCTCGGAACCCAAGGGTCTCAATTTCTGGAGGGACCAGGTAAAGAGAAAATAAACAGATTTTAATTTTCCTCACAGATATAAATTACCAAATTGCTGTAAGTCATAAGTGGCTTGAAGGTAAGAGATTCTCTCTATCCGAAAAACAGGATTAAAAGCCATTAATGTGCACTTGAGAAGAATGTGTATTCTGTTGCTTTTGTATGGAACATCCTATAAATATCCACATCCATCTGTTCTAATGCTTCATTCAGGGCCTCTGTTTCCTTGTCGATTTTCTGTCTGGATGATCTATCCACTGCTGTAAGTGGGGTGTTATTGTCCATTTCTCCTTTTGAGGTTTTTAGCAGTTGCCTTATATATTGTGGTGATACTATGTTGGGTGCATAGATATTTACAATTGTTACATTTTCTTCTTGGATTAATCCTTTCATCATTATGTAGTGTCCTTCCTTGTCTCTTAAAATATTCATTTTAAGGTCTATTTTGTCTGATACGAGTATTGCTACTCCAGCTTTCTTTTGATTCCTGTTTGGATGGAATGTTTTCTTCCATCCTCTCACTTTCAATTTGTATGTGCCCCTAGAAGTGAAGTGGGTCTCTCGAAGACAGCATATATATGGGTCTTCTTTTTGTATCCATTCAGCCAGTCTATGTCTTTTGGTTGGGGCATTTAGTCCATTAAAACTTAAGGTAATTATTGATATGTATGCTCTTATCACCATTTTATTAACTGTTTTGGGATTTGTTTTTGTTGCTCTTTTTTCTTCCCTTCTTCTCTTGTTCTCTCCTCTTGTGGTTTGATGAATATCTTTAGTGTTGTATTTGAGTTGACTTCCTTCTTTGTGTGTGTATCAATTGCAGATTTTTGGTTTGCACTTGCCCTGAAGTTTTGATATATGAGTCAAATATATATGTGATTGTTTTAAGTTGTTGCTCTCCTAATTGCAAATGCATCGCCTGTGTCGTCCATTTGAATCCTCTAAGACTGATCACACCCCAGGCTACAAATCAAGCCTTGGTAACTTTAAGAAGATTGAAATCAAATCAAGCATCTTTCATGACCACAACGCTATGACTGGAAATCAACAAGAAAAAAACTGCAAAAAACACAAACACGTGAAGACTAAACAACATGCTACTAAACAACCAATGGATCACTAAAGAAATCAAAGAGGAAATTTAAAAATACCTAGAAGCAAATGACAACGAAGACACAACACTTCAAAATCTATGGGATGCAGCAAAAGCAGTTCTAAGACGGAAGTTTATAGTGATACAAGCCTACCTCAGGAAACAAGAAAAGGCTCAAATAAACAATCTAACTTTACATCTAAAGCAGCTAGAGAGAGAAGAACAGAGAAGCCCTAAAGTTATCAGAGGAAAGAAATCATAAAGATCAGAGCAGGAATCAATGAAATAGAAATGAAGAAAATCATAGAAAAGATCAATGAAACTAAAACCTGGTTCTTTGAAAATATCAACAAAATTGATAAACCCTTAGCCAGACTTATCAAGAAAAAAACAGAGAGGACACAAATCAATAAAATTAGAAATGAAAAAGGAGAAGCAGCAATGGGCATCACAGAAATGCAAAGGATTATAAGAGAATACTGTGTGCAACTATACACCAATAAAATGGAGAACCTAGAAGAAATGGACAAATTCTTAGAAAAGTACAATCTTCCAAGACTAAACCAAGATGAAATGGAAAAGATGAATGGACAAATCAAAAGTTCTGAAATTGAAGCTGTGATTAAAAAACTTCCAACACACAAAAGTTCAGGACCAGATGGCTTCACAGGTGAATTCTATCAAACATTTAGCGAAGAGCTAACACCTATCTTTCTGAAAATATTGCAAAAAGTTGCAGAGGAAAGAACACTCCCAAACTCATTCTATGAGGCCATGATCCCCCTGAAACAAAACCAGATAAAAATGCCACAAAAAAGGAAAAACACAGGCCAATCTCACTGATGAACATAGATGCAAAAATCCCCAACAAAATACTAGAAAACCAAATCCAACAATACATTAAAAGGATAGTGCATCATGATCAAGTGGGATTTATCCCAGGGATGCAAGGATTCTTCAATATGTGCAGATTGATCAGTGTTGTACACCACATTGATAAACTGAAGAATAAAAATTATATGATCCTCTCAATAGATGCAGAAAACGACTTTGACAAAATCCAACACCCATTTCTGATAAAAACCCTTCAGAAAGTGGGCACAGAGGGAACCTACCTCAACATTATAAAGGTCATATACGATAAACCCAAAACTAACATCATTCTTAATGGTGAAAAGCTGAAAGAATTCCTGCGGAGATCAGGAACAAAACAAGGATGTCTGCTCAAACCACAGCATAGTTTTGGAAATCCTAGCCATGGCAATCTGAGAAGTAAAAGAAATAAAAGGAATCCAAATTGGAAAGGAAGAAGTAAAACTATCACTATTTGCAGATGACATGATACTACACATAGAGAATCCTAAAGACTCTACTGGAACTGTTAGAGCTCGTCAATAAATTTGGCAAAGTCACTGGATACAAAATTGACACACAGAAACCAACTGCATTTCTACATACTAGCAAAGAAAGATCAGAAAGATCCCTAATTTAGGGAAACAATTCCATTTACCATCACACCAAAAACAATAAAATACTTAGGAATAAACCTACCTAAAGAGACAAAACACCTATACTCTGAAAACTATAAGACACAGATGAAAGAAATCAAAGATGACACAAACAGATGGAAAGACATACCACGCTCTTGGATTGGAAGAGTCAATATTATCAAAATGACTATACTACCCAAGGCAACCTACAGATTAAATTTAATCCCTATTAAATTACCAAGGACATTTTTCATGAAAATAGAACAAAATATTTTAAAGTTTGTTTGGAAGAACAAAAGACCCAGAATAGCCAAAGACATCCTAAAAAAGAAGAATGGAGCTGGAAGAATCAGGCTCCCTGACTTCAGACTGTACTACAAAGCTAGTCATCAAAACTGTATGGTACTGGCACAAAGACAGACATATAGATCAGTGGAACAGGAGCTGGAAGAATCAGGCTCCCTGACTTCAGACTGTACTACAAAGCTAGTCATCAAAACTGTATTGTACTGGCACAAAGACAGACATATAGATCAGTGGAACAGGATAGAAAGCCCAGAATTAAACCCACGCACCTACAGTCACCTAATCTAAGACAAAGGAGGCAAGAACATACAATGGAGAAAAGACAGCCCCTTCAGTAAGTGGTGCTGGGAAAACTGGACAGCCACATGTAAAGGAATGAAATGAGAACACTTCCTAACACCATACACAAAAATAAACTTGAAATGGATTAAAGACCTAGATATAAGACTAGATACTATAAAACTGTTAAAGAAAAACATAGGTCACTCTCCAATATAAACCACAGCTACATCTTCTCAGATCCACCTCCTAGAGTAATGACAATAAAAACAAATAAGCAGCACTTAATTAAGCTCAAGAGTTTGTGCACAGCAAAGGAAACCCTAAACAAAACAAAAAGACAACCCACAAAATGGGAGAAAATAGTTGTAAATGAAACGACTGACAAGGCAGTAATCTTCAAAATTTATTAGCACATTCTGCAGCTCAATACCAAAAAAAAAAAAGATAACCCCATCAAAAAATGGGCAGAAGATCTAAACAGACAATTCTCCAAAGAAGATATACAGATGGCCAAAAACACATGAAAAGATGTTCAACATCAGTCATTATTAGAGAAATGCAAATCAAAACCACTATGAGGTGCCACCTTACACCAGCCAGAAGGGCCATCATCAAAAACTGTACAACCAATAAGTGCTGCAGAGGTTGTGGAGAAAAAGGAACCCTATTACACTGTTGGTTAGAATGTAAATTGGTGCAACCACTGTGGAAAACCATATGGAGATTCCTCAGAAAAAGTAGACTTACCCTTTGATCCAGCAATCACACTCCTGGGCATCTATACAGAGAAAACCATGACTCAAAAAGACACATGTACTCCAGTGTTCATTGCAGCACTCTATACGATAGCCAAGACATGGAAATAACCTAAATGTCCATCGACAGAGGAGTGGATAGGGGAAATGTGGTACATAATACACAATGGAATATTACTCAGCCATTAGAAGGAAAGAAATAACAGCATTTGCAGCAACATGGATGAACCTAGAAATTATCATGCTAAGTGAAGTCAATCAGACAATGAGGCACCAACATCAAATGCTATCATTTACATGTGGAATCTAAATAAGGACACAAAGAAATTCTTTACATAACAGATCTGACTCACAGACTTTGAAAAACTTATGGTTTCCAAATGAGACAGGTTGGGGGGTTGGGGGATGCACTGAGGGTTTGGGATGGAAATGCTATAAAATTTGGTTGTGATGATTGTTGTACAACTATAAATGTAATAAAATTCAATGAGTAAATTTTTTTAGGAAAAGAAGAAAAATAAATAAACAAAAGCCATTAGTGGAGTTCCCATCATATTTCAGTGGAAACAAATCTGACTGGTATCCATGAGGATGCAGGTTTAACCTCTGGCCTCACTGAGTGGTTTAAGGATCAGGCATTGCCATGAGCTGTAGTGTAGGTCACAGACGTGGCTTGTATCTGACCTTGATGTGGCTGTGATGTAGGCCAATGGCTACAGCTCTGATTTGACCCCTTGCCTGTGAATCTCCATATGCCACATGTGCAGCTCTAAAAAGACCAAAAAATTAAATAAACAAAAATAAAAGCCATTAATATATAAGACAAAAATTCATAAAAATTATAGTCATATTTAGCCATTCATTTATTCTCATGTAATTAGTTTTTATTCTGTTTGAGTCTAGCTTTCCCTTAGCTGATGATGGTGACAGTGGTAATTTCAAGAAGTTTAATAAGTTTTTGTTAAAGCCTTTATGATTTGTCCAGTGAAATGGGTGCTTTGATCACAGGAGATTATAGAAAGTATACCACAATTGGAAAGCACACATTTTCTTTCTTTCTTTGTTTCTTTCTTTCTTCCTTTCTTTTTTTTTTTTTTTGGCTTTTTAGGCCCCCACTCCTGGCATACGGAGGTTCAAAGGCTAGGGGTCTAATCAGAGCTACAGCTTCTGGCCTATGCCACAACCACAGCAACATGGGATCTGAGCCTACACCACAGCTCACAGCAACACCAGATCCTTAACCCACTGAGCTAGGCCAGGGATCGAACCCACAACCTCACGGTTCCTAGTCAGATTCATTTCCACTGTGCCACAATGGGAACTGCCAGAAAACACATTTTCTAACAATTTCCTTTTATTATGAGAGCATCAGCCCTACAGCCAGAGAAAGCTTTAACCCATCAAATAAAGATGAGGTTTGCCAGGGAGCCAGGAAAACCATGTGACTTGTCTTGGATTTCCCATGGCCCTTACTTTAATTCACAGCTATTGTTTACTCATTTTAAGTTTCCACATTTGGAGTAGACTTTGCAATGTTACAAGGACATCAGGATGGCAAGTCTGATAATGAGGGTTTAATTTTTCATAGAAACAGCATGAGCTTTATCTACATATGCCATAATATTTTATTTGACAATGTTCCTCTTGTAATTTAATCTGTAAAGTGATCCCAGGTAGTTTAATACTTTTCTGAGATGCCTCAGGGCCTGGGCGTCAGAAGAACTTTAATTAGAATTTGACACTTGGCTGGTTCAACCACTATGGAAAACAGTATGGAGGTACCTTAGAAAACTATACATAGAACTACCATATGACCCAGCAATCCCACTCTTGGGCATATATCCAGACAAAAATTTCCTTGAGAAAGACACTTGCACATGCATGTTCACTGTAGCATTACTCACAGTAGCCAAGACATAGAAATGACCCAAATGTCTATCGACAGATGACTGGATTAGGAAGATGTAGTATATATACACGATGGAATACTATTCAGTCATAACAAGGATAAAATAATGTCATTTGCAGCAACATGGATGGAATTAGAGACCCTCATACTGAGTGAAGCAAGTCAGAAGGAGAAAGACAGATGCCATATGATCTCTTATAACTAGAATCTGATATACTGCACAAATGAACCTTTCTACAGAAAAGAAAATCATGAACTTGGGGAACAGACTTGTGATTGCCAAGGGGGTGGGGGAGGTTTGGGAGGGTATGGGGTTAACTATTGCCTCAGTGATGGAAAAGCAAGGAGATCCAGCTGTATAGCACTGGGAACTATGTCTAATCACGTGACAAATCCGTATATGTGCATGTAATTGCGTCACTATGCAGTGCAGTTGGAAAATTTGACAGAAATCCATAAACCAGCTATAATGGAAAAATAAAAAAAAGAGAAAAAAAAGAATTTGATGCTTGGGAAGTTTGTTAAAATAGCAAAAAGTTTTAAAACATTTGGTCAAATAGAATTATAGATCATTGTGAAATAATAAATTATTTACTCAACCAAAGTAACAAACGTTTAAAAAGCAAATATAAATCACTTAACAACAAAGAAATTTATATAATATATTACCAAAGGCAGCATTCCAAGAAAATCTTGTTTTCTTACCAGAGAGACCAAACCCAAGTTTTGCCTCAGCCCAATCCCAACAAAATCCATGTATCCATCCAAACCTCCCTTTTCTTTTTCACAAACCTTATACAACTTTCTGCATCCCTCTCATTTTGTGCTTTAGTTCCTTTTTATTCAAAATCATCCAGCTCTAAGACAAAAATCACTCTTTTCCCTTCAAAAAATGCAGTGCCATTCCTCATACCTTTTGTTCAAAACCCACATCCTACTTTCCCCAAGCAACCATGAACTATCTTTCACATTGGCACTCTGTAGATTGGTAAACATAAACACCAATAATTTTTAAAAATGTGCTTTTTATATAGAATATCTCAGGGTGGCACCAAACATATTCATCAATATTCCCAAATATGTTTAGTTTTTCTGTTTATTGATTGATGTCTCACTATCTTATTAATATTTCATTGGTTTATAATCAAAAGCAGTCTAATTCTGGAGAACGTACCTCAAGGGGCTGCATTTAGGAACTTAATTTGAGTTTCCCATAGCTGGCACATGTACACACAAGACAACTGCAAACATATATGCAAAGAATAAAATCTGATTCCTGCAGGAGAAAAACAATAATTTTTCTTCCAATTTTCTAGACAAGGATCTCTCTTTGTAACAACAAACAATATGTAAAAGGAAAGATGGAGATTATAACCACTCTTGCCATGGCAGTTTACCTGGAAAATGCAAAACCAAAAATAACAGCTGGAATGAGTTAAATTTACTTGTCTTTCCTTCTCTCTCTCCTTCTCCTTCTCCTTTTTCTCCTCCTCCTCCTGCTCCTTCTTTTTTGCTTGAAGTTCTACTAATTAACCCAAGCCCAAAATCTCAGGCAAAGTAGGCTATGATATTTCTAGGACATGATCAGAGTTACTGGTAAGAGTAGGGGAAGCTCAGTCTCCCCCTTGAGAGTTGGAGGAAGTTAGAAGGAGATCCTTTGGAATGTTAGGAGAGTTTTTGATTCCTTGGGCATTTGATTATAGGAGCCACATAGAGAGAGAGTCTAACAAAGGGCCAAAGGCCTGAAGATAGGGAGCCTCAGTACTGTGGCTGTTAAAGATCCAATGGTAAAATAGACCCATTTTCAGGCCATTTTTCCATCCACCAAATTATGTAAAGTTCAGACAGTATTAAGATCTAAGACCTTCTGACTTAGAAAGGGGATCTTCCCACGTTAAGCAACCTGCAACTCTGAGAGAGCCCTCCTAGAAGTGATGGCCATCATCCTTAAAACATCACCTAGGAGGCTTCTGAAAGGGATTCAGGGCATACCTGAATTCTCTTCATTCATAATGCTGATGGGGTTTGGCACGTTCTCTACTGCACCACTGATTCCTGACCAGATGTGTCTCTGGTCATCCTTAGCTCCTTGCAAGAGGTGCTCTCCCTTACTACCTGAAAAGAATGTTTGTACAAGTGTAGAGTAGTTGCCAGGACTTCCTTTGGGGGATGGGGGTGTGGGCAGACAGGATCTGTTGTCTATAACAGTACATGGGTTGCCAAGGCCTGGAGAGAAGGGGGAACTCCTGGAGGAATTGGACTTAGCCACAATGGAAAATGCCATGGGAGTCAGGAACTGAGGACCAAGTGGTGGGAGTATTCCCAAAGGGGATTTTGGACATAGAGAAGAGACCAAAATCTGTCTCTCCATTTCCCAGATAAGGTAAAATTGAAAGCGATGTAAGAATTTTACCCAACAATAACAGTGAATTTGGCAAGGGCAAGTGAGCAGTTTAGAAATAAGTTTCAGAAAAAATTTTCCCAAGACGGCACTAAACTATCAGGTGAAAAATAAACCTCGCCACATAGGTAAAGTGGGAGAGTTATGTTTTCCCTGTGGGATGATATGATGCTGGTGATGTATGCACTGCTTGGGCCCATGGCATGCTGGGGGTCATAGGCAGAAATCGAGAGCCAGTGAATTCACCTGATAGCAGGAGAAAGAGGGAGAAAGATAGAAAGCAGTCCACTTGGGTGCCTTCACAGTTGGAAATCATGTTTCTAAGGCCGGAGATAGATGGGTCCCAGGCTGAGCAACTGGCATTTGTCCCCTGTGGACAAATACTTCAAGATAAGGATTCTGGTAAGAACAAGGAGGAACTGAGTCCTGCTTGTATGATGGATAAATAGACCACATATTTCTCATTCTTGAGGTCAAGGAGCCCTCCAGAAGTACACATGTGCGGAATGATTCCTCAAGGATCAGAGAATGGAGTGGTACCAGACCATAGTATATCCTGTCAATTTCCCAGAAACTCTGGTGCTAGAATCCATCTTGGCTAAAAGATGCACATGCACACAGGGGAAGGCCCTGAGTCAGGCCAAATATGGACTCAAGACCAGACAAAGCGAGATGATTGGCCAGAAAAATCCCAGAAGGACTGCCCCAAACAAGTGATTTAAACCACCCCCAAAGCATGTGGTGTTCTCTTTCTCTCTGTCTCTGTCTCTCTCCCCCCACCTCCTGAGCCAGCCAATTATTTCTTTGCGTGTATCTTCTCTCTTAATAAAAACTTGATTTGCCTCACTACTATCTCAGTATCTTTGCTGAATTTTTCTCCAAAGGGACAAGGACAGGGGACCTACATCAAACCTGTTGGCCCTTGACGTCTGGTGGTTAAGGTTCAGTATTCTCACCCCACAGCCACCTGAGAACAGTTTCACCAGCTTCCAAGGACAGTGTCAGCTGGCACCCAAGTGTCATTTGAATCTTCACTGCTTGGGGAATACCCCTGCCACCTTTAATCTTTAACTAAGGGGAGCCATAACACAGTGAGCAGATAGAGATCATGCCCTGTGGGTCTTAGAAAGGAAGCAAAGCAGAGAGTGAGAGCAAGCAAGTTTTGTGGGGGTGAGAGTGAAAACTGGGGTTATCCTACCCACAGATGGGCAAGATTTCCAGTTTACTTTGAAGTTCCTATATTTCATGAACAAATTATCTGAGGAATAATTGAAGCAAGATTTTAATTCCCTGCTCAGGAATTGAAGCTGGGTGAAAACCAGGAGTCCTAGCTGCTACAAAAGATAGAGGCTGAGAGCTAAAACCAGAATTGCCTTGATTCTTGCCCCCACTGAAAGCAAGAATATTTCAAGGAGGCAAAAATGGTAAAAATAGGCACAATATTTATTATTGTAAGCACACCATATGTGGAAGAATACACAGGGAAGAGGTCTAGAAACAAAACAGCACACTCAGAGAGGAGTATGGAGACCCCTGCTAGTGTGCCAAAGAGATTAATTAAATGACTTATATAGGGGCAATTCTTCCAGGTCTTTGTTTTCCTTTGACCAATTATCTTGTTTTATCTCTTACACCTGATTGAACCCAGGGCCCTTCTCAATAGTGTGTGTGCATCTTGTGGCCAAGACGGATTCCAGAACAAGGGCCTATGGAAAGTTTACCAAGACTTATTATGACCTGGTCCTCCCTCCCATCCTGACTCTGAGGGGCCTTTCCATACAGGTGTAGTTGGGGTCTCCCTGACTCCAAGGATGGAAAGTATGTGACCCCTTGATCTTTTGCCCAAGCAGGGCTTAGCCCCTCTCTGCCCCTGCCATTAGTATTATTTAAAGTGTCCACAGAAGGCAAAGTCTATTTACCTTGTCCCTGTTGTTATTTCTATCTCCAAGTATAAACAGGTGGCTGGTTGTAAATGTCTAGTGTGGAGCCTGTCTATCTCCTGCCTCAATAACTCTTATCATTCTCTGAAATTATGTCACACAATATTTGTTCTCCTATAGGTTGTTTCTCTCCTTCCACTAGAATGTAGGCTCCATGAGGGCCACGGCTTTGCTCTATTCACTGCTGCATCTGCAGTACTTAGAATAGTACCTGGTACATATGAGAAGTCAATATTTCTTCAAGAATTATTGAATTCATGCATACCACTCAGTCCCCACATTTCTTCTTTTCCTTTAGGATATTAGAAATTCTTACACCAGGGTAACAGAAGGCTCTAAAGAAACTTGTACCTGGAGCTTTGGAGCTACCCTCACTTTCGACTCTCCTTATAATAATTGTGCAGTTATGGTTCAGACCCTTAGCATGTGTAATTAAAATTTAAAATTATTTAAGAAATTTCCAAAAACCAACAAAAGTAGCTTTAACGAACAATTATTAACATACAACAAATCTTCTTGCATCTAAACCCTCTACTCTTACCCACTCCTTTTATTAATTTTTCACAGATTTAATATGGTATAATTTTCACACAAAAGTGCATATATTGAATTGATGAGCTTTAATGTATGTGTACACTCATGAAACTCTGGCCACAATCAATATAATGAACATATTAATCACCCAAAAATGTAAAACAGTGGGGTTTTTGTTTATCGTTTCTTTTCTTTTAATTTTATTGGAGTACAGTTTACTAACAACATTGTATTAGTTTCAGATGTACATTAAAGTGAATATATACCTCCATTCTTTTTTCATGTATAGGTTATTACAAACTATTGAGTAGAATACCCTAAGCTACACAGTAGGTTCCCATTAATCATCTATTCTATACAGTAATGTGTATATGTTACTGCCATCCTCCCAATCCCTCCCTTCCTCCCAAGGTTTCCCCTATGGTAACCATGAGATTGCTTTTGAAATCTGTGGGTCTGTTTCTGTTCTACAAACAAGTTCCCCTACATCATTTTTTATTAGACTCCACATATAAGTGATATTATATGACATTTATATTTCCCTATCTGACTTACTTCACTGGGTATGATAATCTCTATGTCCAATCATGTTGCTACAAATGGCATTATTTCATTCATTTTTATGGCTGAGCAATATTCCCTGTGTATATGTAACACATCTTTATCCATTTCTCTTTTGATGGACATTTAGAATCTTTCCATCCCTTGGCTATTGAAAATAACACTGCAATGAATATTGTGGTGCACTATCTTTTCAAATAACGGTTTTCTCTGGACATATGTCCAGGAGTGGGATTGCTGGATTATATGTAATTTATTTTTAGTTTTTTAAGGGACCTCCTTGCTGTTCTCCATAGTGAAGGAGAAGGGTTCCTTCTCCCATCAACATTGTGGGAGGGTTCGCTTTACTCCACACCCTCTCCAGCATTTATTGTTTGTAGACTTATTGGTTATGGTTATTCTGGCTGGTGTAAGGTGGTACCCGTAGTTTTGATTTCCATTTTTCTAATAATTAGTGATGTTGAGCCTCTTTTCATGCGTTTTTTGGCCACCCATCTGTCTTCTTTGCACACGTGTCTGTTTAGATCTTCTGCTCATTTTTTGACTGGGTCGTGTATTTTTTGATATAAAGTTCCATGCATTTTTGTATACTTTGGAGATTAATTTCTTGTTGGCTTTTTCATTTGAAAAGATTTTCTCCCATTCTTAGAGTTGTCTTTTCATTTTGCTTATGGTTTCCTTTGCTATGCAAAAGCTTTTAAGTTGAATTAGGTCTTGTTGGTTTATTATTTTTTTAAATCTTCATTACTTCAGGAGGTGGATTGAACAAGATACTGTTGTGATTTATGTCAGAGGGTGTTCTGCCTATGTTTTCTTCTAGGAGTTTTATAGTATCTGGCCTTACATTAAGGTTCTGAATCCATTTAGAGTTTATCTTTGTGTATTATGTTAGAGAATATTCTAATTTCATTCTTTCAGTCCAGTTTTCCCAGCACCACTTATTGAAGAGACTAGCTTTTCTACATTGTATAGTCTTGCCTCCTTTGTCACAGGTTAATTGGCCATAGATACATGGATTTGTTTCTGGGCTTTCTATGCTGTTCCACTGATCTATGTTTCTGTTTTTATGGCAGTGTCATAGTGTTTAGATTATTGTAGCTTTGTACTGTGGTCTGAAGTCAGGGAGCCTGATTCCTCCAGTTCCACTTTTTTGCAAGATTGTTTTAGCTATTTGGGGTCTTTTGTGTTTCCAGAAACATTTTAAAATACTTTGTTCTAGTTTTATGAAGAATTCCATTGGTAATTTGATAGGGATTGCACTGAATCTGTAAATTGCCTTTGTTAGTTTAGTCATTTTGGCAATATTGATTCTTCCAGTCCAAGAGCATGGTATATCTTTCCATCTGTTTATGTCATCTTCAATTTCTTTTATCAGTGTCTTACAGTTTTCAGAGTATAGGTCTTTTTGACTCCTTTTTGTGTGTGTGTGTGTGTGCTTTTTGGGGCTGCACCTATGGCACATGGAATTTCCCAGCCTAGGGGTCCAATCAGAGCTGCAGCTGCTGGCCTATGCCACCGCCACAGCCACACCAGATCCAAGCCACGTCTGCAAACTGCACCATGGCTCACAGCAATGCCAGATCCTTAACCCACTGAGCAAGGCCAGGGATAAAACCTGCATCATAAAGGATACTAGTTGGATTCATTGCCACTGAGCCACGATAGGAACTCCCCTTTTTTTACTCTTTACATAGGTTTATTCTTAGGCATTCTATTCTTTTTGATGTGATGGCAAATGGGATTGTTTCCCTAATTTTGCTTTCTGATCTTTCATTGTCAGTATATAGAAATCCAAGAAATGTCTGTGTATTAATTTTGTTTTTTGCTGAACAGTGTTGTTGTTTGTTTATTTTTAACGAAGGTTACCACTCAATAGTCATTTGTGAAATCAAGTCTGGGATGATTGATGAAAGACAACTCTGGATAGGTCTGGAGCCTCATTTCCTTCCCCTTAGTAGCTTAGCTGAGAACTTGGCTAAACCGGTTGCAGAAAGACAAAGTCTTTAGTTAATGTCAGCATTCCTGGCTGATTAGGCTCTTCTGAGGGGATGCTTTGTATATTAACCTTGGCCCTGGGCATGCACACTCCCTAGCATTGTTCCTGATATGGGAGATCATTGATACATTTCTTGTTACCTAAAGAAACTAAGTGTCATCTTATCCCCTTTCCTCAGTGTGGAGGCAGAACTTGTGTTTTTTGGAGTGCTCACAGTGGCACGTTCAGCATGCAGTCCAAGCAGAACCCTCTTTTCTGGGATTTTGGCCTTTGTCCGCACAGAACTTTGGTGAATGGCTATGCCATGGAACAAGGAGATGTTGGGAGACTGTGTATGTTCTACTACTTCTTGGCTTACTTGTAAGTTTTCCCCCAATAAGCCCCATGTTGATCTGTACCCTGGGACGTATCAAAAGCTGGCTTTACAAATATTACCGACACAGCCTGTTGATAAGACAAAACCTAGTTTATTGCTTGCAGGGGTGAAGGAGAACTCCACTTCTACAAGGTTTCGGTGAAGGTGTATCAGAAGGAGGGAAGGAAAGGTTAGAACTAAAGAATTAAAAGTTTGGTCTGAAGTAGATATTTCAATGAAGGTACTGGATTATAATTAAGTAAGGATCATTATATAACAGTCCAGGATTGATGCAAATAGCAAGAGAAGGAATTTTGAGGTGAAGGATTTAAAGAATCTTAGAGCATTTCAAATTCTCTGTTGTTATAGTCTTTTCGAGAGTTAGTTGTTGGGATTTGGGGTATGTCCTAGTAATGAACCATTTGCCCAAGTTTGGGGGGATGGTGCCAGGAAAAGTAAAGTCATGCTAATGAAGACAGTAGAATAGCAAAATCATGTTAGTGTAGACAGTAAGGTATAATTTCAGTTTTCAGTGTCCAGGCTAAGTATGGGAATAGAAGATTTTGGTTCTCAGGTATTAGTGGTGTGTGTCCTTGAACCCTTCACATGACTGTGATGACCAGCATTTTTTTAAAAAAGAAACTAAATGAACTAAAATTGAATTGTATGTAGTAAGGGTGAGAATTGTTTTTGGAAATTTTGTTTCAGTTATACATATATAAGTGTGAAATGAGTCATGAAATGAAATGTATTTCTTACAGTAGGTCTGGAACCAGAGATATTCAAAAACTAATGCCTTAGAGAAATGCTGATAGACCCCTAAAAGGAATGGCCTCTTCTCTCAGCCAGTTTGCATTGCTCCAAGCTACACTTTCATGCTAATAGTACAGGAGTGTCTGGCTTTATTAAGGAGAAATACACGAACTAAGAATTGGAACAGAGGCCCTGCCTAGGTAGAGTAAGGGTCGAGTGGGAACTCTGAATCTGTAAGGCTTTCCGTTATTTTGACAGAAAGCTGGAAGAAGTAGTGTTGTTACTTCAGTACAAAAGATGGAGGCTAGATACAAATAATAACTTCTTACTGTGAGTATCGCCAGGGTCTAAAATAAATCCTTAAGCAGGAATAGGTTCCCATTTGACTGAAAAACAATCTATTTAGACAGGGGACTGGATTAATTATGGGGTCCTCTCCATTGGGAGGATCCTAAAATAGAAGCAGGCAGTTAAATTGAGCTGTGTTTTCTGGCTATTACCTCCCAGTATCTGATTCTGAGTATTGTTGAATAGAATAAATGTGACACAGTGAATAATGATGAGCTTTCATTTTCAAGTAGGGTGAGTTGTTTACTTCTCTGAGGAAATTCTGCCAATTCTATAAGTTATGGTTTTACAAGGCTGGAGGTTTCTGGAGTTCCCATCATGGCTCAGTGGGTTAAGAACCCAACTAATATCCATGAGGATGTGGGTTCAATCCCTGGCTTTGCTCAGTGGGTTAAGGATCCTGCATTGTCCCAAGCTGTAGTGTAGGTTGCAGATGTGGATTGGATCCCGCATTGCTGTGATTGTGGCATAGGCCGGCAGCTGCAGCTCCAGTTTGATCCCTAGCCTGGGAACTTTCGCATGCCACAGGTGTGGCCCTAAAAAAGAAAAAAAGGCTGGAGGTTTTGGAAAGGATGTAGTCCTGCTGCCCTCTTCTCCCCAAGTCTGAAATTCCTCAGAAGGCACTGTCTTCTCCATTTAAAATGTGAATTCTCCTTTGGCTCAGAATTTTAGCCTTTCACTTTTTTTTATTCTTTTTCTTTTTTCCTGCTGCACCTGTGACATAGGGAAGTTCTCGGGCTACTGGTTGAACTGGAGCTGCAGCTGAGGTCAAGGCCATAGCTTGAGGCATTGCCAGATCTTTAACTCACTGAGCAAGGCCAGAGATTGAACGCGCATCCTCACAGAGAAAACAGAGTAGGTCCTTAACCTGGTAAGCCACAGCAGGAACTCCAGCCTTTCAATGTTTTTCTTACTTATCAAAAATAGGCTTTTTTTTTTCTTTTTGGAAACACTGCAATACTACCTTGGTAAGAGTTGATGTGATTTATTCAGGGATTCATTCAGCAAACAAGTATTAAAGTTTATTGGAGCCCTGGATTTCTGTGCTTTTGAAGCTTTCATGGTCTGAAGCAGATCTGTAAACAGGTAAATTTGTCTGATGTTATGGAAAGCCTGGACTTCAGAGCCACACAGACCTGAGGGAGAATTAATTGCATTTCCCTCCTTTCTTAATGGTACCGTCTTAGGCCATGCAGCTGAGCTTTGGGCTTCTTATCTGTAAACTGATGTGAATAAAACCAGCTTTGTAGAGATGTGAAGACCATATGAAAGTTAAAATGCATGGGGCAATTAAGAAGGTGATTTTATTCTGGCTGTAGCCATATGGAGAAGGCTCAAAGAAAAGACAGTAAGTTTAGGGTTTTATAGAGGCAGATAAACAAAGGAGTCATCATATGTCTGTGGGAGTCATGAGGAAGTGTGGAGAGGGTCTTATCTCTAAATGTGCCAGGGCAATGTGGTCCTTTACAATTAGCTTAATTTTCAGAACATGAAAGAGTGAGGGATTTTTTCAACTGTGGCTGTTTTCTTGGAGCCCAGGGCTCAGAAAAAGTTTAATGTTATCAGGCACTTAGCATGGGGCTTGTGTTTCTTTCTTTCTCTTCCTCCAACAGAAGGATATACAAAGTGGTGTAATGGTTCAGAGAAGGGCCTGACATATTTACTCTGCTTGAGAGAACTGGATTTGGCAAAGGATGTTGAATCTTAAAGATGAATAGTGGTTTGCCACAACCAGGGAAGAAAGAAGAGCATTCTAGATAGTGCTAACAAAATAGCGAAATGCATAGAGGCTTACAGGAGATTCGCATATTCAGAGACCAGTTGTACACTTCAATCTGATATAGGGAGTAACTGGATATGAGGTATGTTAGAACCGAATTGTAAAAACTCTTCAAAAGTCATTTAATGTCTACTGTTTCAGGAAAACAGACCAGGAATTTATGATCCAAACAAGATGAGCTTTCAGCTTATGAGTTATCCTTCCTTCCTGTGTAAGGAATGGAGGCAATCTGTAGTGCATGATCCAGAGATCATATGGGAAAGTAGTACATGATCCAGAGAGGTTCAAAGCCTGAATTAGAGCAATGGCCATGAAGATGTCAAGGGGAGGAGTGATTAAAAAATAGTAAGTAGAGAGTTCTCCGGTAGTCTAGTGGTTAGGACTTGGCACTCTCACCACTGCAGCCTGGGTTTGATCCCTGGTCTGGGAACTAAGATCTCACATCAAGCTGCTGCATGTAGTGGCCAAAAAAAATTGATAAATAGTAAGCAGGATTTACTAGACAGATTAATACATTATGTAGTTGTGGGCAAAAGCAGCATAGAGGTAAAGGAGGAGGTGGAATAGTGGACAATGATACTATTAAAAGCAGTATAGGCTAATATTTCAAGTGCTTACATTGTGTCAAGAATATTTCTAAGGGCTCTACACTTACCTCTTTTAATCTACATAAAAGTCTTATGAGGTAAGAGCTCTTTTTTTCTTCATTTTAAAATAAGAGAATGAGACATATAGAAATTAAATAACTTGCTCAAGTTTTTACAGGTGGTTAGGCTAGAATTCAAGCCCACACTGTCTGAGTAGAGATTGAAGTCTGATTGATCGTGGATGGTGTTGCTATTTAGTAGGAATGAAGGATATTGGTTGGGGGAAGACTTATGGGGAAAATATTTTCGTTTTGGACAGACTGACATTGAGTGCAATAAGGAGATGATTAAATGGGTCTGGGGTCTGAGAGAGATTAGGATCAGAGTTGGAGACTTTAAGGGCATCCACTTACAGGTAGATGCTCAGTAGGGGACCTAGGACTGCCTTAGGTGATGGGACACACAAATGTGGGGTGAGTAGAGGAAGGGAAATAATGAAACATGTAAAGGGAAGCAGTAGCTTGGAGATGATAAATTTGATGTGTTTTAAGATTTTACGAGCAATGCCTTAGATTTGGAGAGTGCACATTTAATTCAAGCCCACTGGTACAGCTGGAGGTGTCCCACAGCACTACATGTCCAGGGATTCTTAGGATTCTTGACATATGCCAAGATAGATTCCATAGTGCCTGTGGTAGGCTGAACACCCCCACCACCTTTCACAAAGACATCCATAGCCTAATCCCTGGTAACTGTGAATGTTACTTTATATGGTAAATTTTTTAAAAAAGATATTTTATACTGTAAAATAAATTTTAAGGTAAGTTTAATGGCAGATATATGTAAATTAAAGATCTTGAAATGAGGAGATTATCCTGGATTAACCAGATGGGCCCTAAATTCAATCACATGTAGTAGAGGGAGGCAAAGGGAGATCTTAACACAAACAGAAAAATTGAAGACACATCAGAGAAACATTTGAAGATGCTGGTCTTGAAGATTGGAATGATGTAGCTACAAACCAAGGAATGACATTAGCCTCCAGAAGCTGGAAAAAAATGAGGAATGGTTTTCCCCCTGCCAGCCCACCTGGATTTCAGTCAAATAATACTGATTTTAGACTTCTGACTTCCAGAACTATGAGAAAATTTCGGTTGTCTTAAGCAACCAAGTTTGTGGAAATTTGTTATAGCAGCCACAGGAAACTAATGTAGTGCCTCTTCAAATCAGACTCGATCAAGTAATTCCTAATTTGCAATAGGTCTCAGGCTTCATTTGCCACATATTAGACATGACACTCTTGTTATGTGCTTTGGTCAAGTTTTCTTGGAACACATGGAATAGAGAGACCTTCAGATTTTGGGGGATGGAAAGGGGAAGGATAGGGCCCTTTAACTGAAAAGTACTATCCAAAAGTAATGTCTAAACCACCAAAATGTTCATGAATGATTCCTGCAGACCTGGCAGCTCCTTTGACTGGAATGGATCTTAAGGAGTCATATAAGCCATTTCTCTGTCTTTGCTGAACACAGTCAAGATCCCAAATGTGGAAAGGTTATCTGGTTCCTAGAAGACACTTGGCCTACTGCTTGGCATGTTTACTCAGGACAGAGTAAGTATCATTTAAAAATCATGGGCAGACTAGATCTTAGGAGAAGCTGGCTGAAGAAAGAAGTTCATAATGAGAATGGATTGGAATTTATTGTTGTAATGTGAAAAAAGAGTTACTCCCAGCAATGCTTGGTAGAGTGTTAGCAACAGTTCTCTTTAGCGTTAGATCAGAAAATAACTTTTGTGAGAAGGATTGGGACAGAGTTTTGAACATATTTTAGCCAGCCTGTAAAATCAGAAGGGCTAAAATCATACCTGTAAAATCATAATATTGCCACCCACCCACCCTCCCAGCCCCTGAACTCCAGAATCTCAAGGAATTGTGCAAAAGAACTAAGTCTAACTTTGTGGAAGTTGAAACCAACGCAGCAGTAGAATGCTGGCAGGGTAAAATCTGACAATTTTCAGATCTGGAAAAGAACCTAGAGATCACCCAGTCTAATGCTCCTCCCTATACAAATGTGAAGACCCAAAAGATTTTTTTTAACCCAGCTTTAGATACTTAGATACCGCATTCTGTTTTTTATTTTTAAATTTTTTGGGGGGCCACACCCGTGGCATATGGAAATTCCCAGGTTAGGGGCTGAATCCGAGGGGCAGCTGCAGGCCCATGCCACAGCAACGGCCGGATCCAAGCTGCTTCTGCTACCTACACAGCAGCTAACAGCAACTCAGCCAGGGATTGAACCCCAAACCCGAAACCTCAGGGATACTAGCAGGGTTCATTACCGCTGAGCCACAAGGAGAACTCCAAAATACTAGATATTTGCTCTGCAGTCTTCCTTCAGTGTCCACGGTGTTTTACTGGATCAGGTGCTGATTCATAGCGATGAAAAACATCAGTGCACTTCCAGTACCCTGGACGACCACAATCCCTAGCCAGCCCGCCCGCCAAGGAGCGCAAACTAAAATTCCTTCTGCACTCCCTCTGGGTCTGGGACGGGAGCCTCTTAACAACCAGGAAATTAGCGGAACCTTGAAGATGAACGCTTGTAGCTGATACGGTTGCTTTGAGGAAAGAACACTTCCTGTCGGCGAGGCTGTTCCCTCCACTTGTGGTTCGGTTGGCCTCCAGTTCTCGCGTTTCGATTTGCTACGCTAACGCTGGGAGGCTGGCTTGCGTCGGGGTCACGCTCTCCCATTGGCTGGTGGTGCGGCGGCGGTTTGGAGTGAGGGTAGTAAGTTGAGCTGAAGTTAGTTCGGAGCGCGGGGGCACGATTTCTGGCATCCGGCCGGTGTCTCGTGGGAATCCTGGACTGAGCCAGGTCTGGGTCCTGGGCGGATGGATCGCGTGTGGAGTGCGTGGTGCGGAAGGCAGGCCGTGAAAGAGAAAGGATCGTCGCCACTCTGGGCCCAGCGTGTCGTGGTCGCTTGGCTTAGTAGGGCCGAGTGGGATCAGGTGACCGTGTATCTGTTCTGTGACGACCATAAATTGCAGCGGTACGCGCTGAACCGCATCACCGTGTGGAGAAGCAGGTAAGGCGGCAGGCTTAGCACTCCTTGCAGCGTGCTGGTGCCACTTCACCCCTTCATTTGTAGGATTTGCTTAAGGCCTTATTAACCAATCTTCTAAATGCCTAGTGGTCCCCCTGCAAGTGGTTTTGGACAGGGCCCCTTTCCCAAGTGCCTGGGGGAAAGTCGCACGCAGCCAAGGTCTTGCACTAATCCGGTTTCAGGAAAGAAAAGGGGCGTGCCTCAACAGCCCTTTTGTCAAATCAGTGAGCTTTAACCCTAACCGTCTCCCATCTTTGGGTGGGTGCTGGAGGGACCAATGTGGCTGAGCCAGCCAGGACTTAAGGAGTAGCACTCTGGAGTGGATTTCTGATTTGAATTAAGAAGGTTGGTGTTGGGGGAGCTTGCCTGCAAAACCATATTTGAATGGGGTGCTTTAGTACAGTTGGTAAGATTGAGTTGGGAGCAGACAAGGAGCTAATGTCTCTAAGAATAAGGTCTGTTTCGGCTGAATGAATTGAGGATTTCAGCATGAAAGAACGAGGTGTGCCCACACTTAACTGTTCATTGACTGTGTAGCAGTTAGATACTTTGTGTGTACCCTAACCAGCCCCTCATACGGTGTATATTGCTGGATCCCAGGGACATTATCCCCCCCTTCCCACCTTCTTAATTTGTGTTTGTCCACACACTTTTGAGCCAGTATGTAATTGGAATAGCCTACGGAAACTTAGGCTCTGAGGTGGAGGGTGGGCCAGTGTAAGGGACCTTTATGATGGTGCTGGACTGTGGCCCTTTAGGTTAGGCAACGAACTCCCCCTGGCAGTGGCTTCTACTGCTGACCTGGTACGCTGTAAGCTCATGGATGTAACTGGTGGCTTGGGCACTGATGAACTTAGACTGCTCTATGGCATGGCATTGGTCAGGTAAGACCTACATGGGTCGGGGTAGGGGGTGGCTTTGGGGGTGG
This sequence comes from Catagonus wagneri, assembly GCA_004024745.2. Taxonomy (NCBI): domain Eukaryota; kingdom Metazoa; phylum Chordata; class Mammalia; order Artiodactyla; family Tayassuidae; genus Catagonus; species Catagonus wagneri. The sequence goes on from PVHT020000027.1 coordinate 3,423,106, forward strand.
GAGTGTGGGGGTAGCACATGATAAGCAAAGTCTGGCTTTGGTTGCTACCTGAAGCAAAAGGTATTGTGTGTCCCTGTGTATGGGTCACCCTGTGATTGCTTAACTTGACAGCTTTTGCTACCCATTCATTCCTCTTCTTTCCTGAAAGCCTTCTCTCTTCTTTTTTTTTTTTTTTTCTTTCCCTCTCTTTGAAATGTAGGGTGGGGGTGAGTCAGACCAAGTGATCTCTGTGGGTCTCTTCCAGCTTTGACAGTGTATTTTTCCCCCCTTTAACTCTTTCACTCAGAGGAAGTTTTCTGAATGGTTCAATGTCCTTAATGTGGATTTTTTAATCCTATCCCAATCTATACCTAGCACTACTCTTTTCCCCTTCTCTCTATGAACACTGACTGATTGCTGAGTTGTGGAAATGGAGATGTGGGCCGGGAGTTCCTGACTTACAAAGTGACTCATAGTGGTTCTAGCTGTCTCATGCACATCAGGAAAAAGGTTGCCTCTTAGTCTTCTCATCTGTCAGAGTCTTTTTTGCCTAGCTAATACTGTTGTTCCCTTTGTCTGCCTTGAGGTACTCCCTAGCTCTTCTTGCCTTCTCCATTATTTAGCTGTGCTTCCTATATCATTTGATGTAGTCCTCTCTTCTAGCATTTATAACACATTATGTTCTAGTGTAATATGTTGTATTATGCCATGGTTATTTATCCTAGACTGAACTCTTCAAGGCCAGAGCAGGGTCTTTATTCATCTGTATGGCTTCAGTATAGGGCAGACTCTCAGTAAATGTGGACTGGATGGAACCATTCCTGCTCTGGCTGACACCATCCATAAGAAAAGTACAGAACAGTCATTGGAAAGGTTGTGAAAATTCAAGGTGTCAGTAACTCAGCAAGGTGCTTTGAAGCCCCGTTGGTTTGAATAAAACAGTTACTTGGGGTGTGCCACTTATTTCTCCCTCAAACTTAGGTTTGTGAACCTTATCTCAGAGAGGAAGACAAAGTTTGTCAAGCTACCCCTCAAGTTCCTGGCTCAGGAGGTGCGTATGATAAAAGTGGCCTTGCTCAATTCTCTCTCCCCAGCAGGACTCACTACATGGGGCATGGAGTGATGTGGGTACACAGTCAGACTAGCTCATCTTACTATTACCAGCCAAGCCCAGCAAGAACCCCAGAGCCTCAGCTTCCAACTTGGAAGTAGTCTTGTGCCCTTGCTCATGGCTGCTATTTTCAGTGGGCTTGACCTGCCCAGCTTGCTGGGAGTAGCCCAGGTGAAGCTGAGGCACCCCAGTAAGCCACTAGAATGGGACAAGAAAGAGATGGCAGTTAAAGTGCCTGCCCTCTGGTTGCTGACAGTCTGAGGGAGGAGACAGACTCAGCCAAGCAGGGTGAAAATGCCAGACATCCCTACCCTGAGTGAGTATGTGAAGCATGTAGAGACCTGGAGGGCAGCCAGGTTCTCAGCCATCAAGAGAATCTTCCCGGAAGAAGTCTGGGAGGAAAGGAGGAGGGAAAGGGTGGTAGAAGGTACCCTGGGAGAGGGACTGGTACAGACAGGGCAGAGGGAGGCTGGAAAAAGTGATTGTTAATGCTCATTCGCAGGAATCTCTTCGTTGGAGGAGGGTAGTTGGCAATGTCTTCTGATTTTCAAGATCACCTCCACAGAGCACATAAAGAATCAGGAGACCTGGTTTCTAATCTTGGCTCTGCTTCTAAGATCGGAACTTCCTCTCAGGACCTCACTTTCTCTATCTGTAAAATGAGGAAAAGCCAGGCTAATTAACCTCTGTGGTCCTATTCAGCTTTAATATTTTCTAATTTCTGCACTCATGCCCTCCCCCAATCAGGTGAACATTCCGGATTGGATTGTTGAACTTCGCCATGAATTGACTCACAAGAAAATGCCCCATATAAATGACTGCCGCAGGGGTGAGTCCCCAGGGAGTATACCTAGCTAGCACAGTTAAGCCCAGAGGCCTGGGCTGGATAGCACTCTGGGAAGAGAGAGAGGGAAGGAGGGTCTTCACTGGGGTCAGAGCCAGGAGTACGCTGAGGCAAGTGAGGCACTTACATTGGACCAAATTTTAAACGGGTGTCGAAAGCTCAGTAATCAAGATAAATACTATTTTAGTACAGAAAAAACCCATGATGAACAAACTATCAAAAATTTTAAGTAAAGACAATCGGTATTACTGATTTCTTCTTTTGCTCCAGGCTCCAATGTAGCTTGGTAGGGCACTCTCCTGACCCTGTTTTGATATCTCAGTTAACTGAGTTTTTTGGCATACCTTTAAATTTTGTGCCTAAGGAGGAAAATGGAGGTGAGTGGGTTGAGAGGTGTGAGCCGTCAAATATATTGAACCCAGAGGTTTCTTGGACAACCCGTCCCAGCTAAGAAACCTTGATTCCACCTAGCCCCTTAGTGTTGGGGAAACAGGTGTTGGGGAAACAGGTCTAGAAAATGAAAGAGACTTGGCTAAGGCCATGCAACTAGCTGGTGGTGCCGCGTCCCTATTATCCTACTTGCTAGGCCCCTGCCATTTTTAGCATCCCATCTTCAAGTCTAGTATTAGTTTTTTCTAGGAAATGTGCTGGTGAGTGAGAGGAGGCAAAGAACAGGTGACTAACCCAGAGCAAGAAGGGCTATTTATAGATAATTGAGATTTGTGCCTTCTTGTAGCCAAGCCTCTTCCCTGGGGCAAATGAGGCCTGGGGCCTGCTAGGAACTACTTGCCTGTGACTGCTACTATGGCGCTGTCTGCCTTCCTCTCCCCCTTTAGGCTGTTACTTTGTCCTGGATTGGCTCCAGAAGACCTACTGGTGCCGCCAGCTGGAGAATAGCCTGAGAGAGACCTGGGAGTTGGAGGAGGACAGGGAAGAGACAGATGAAGAAGAGCAAGAGGAAGATAAAAACATTGTTGTTGATGACATCACAGAACAGAAACCAGAGCCTAAGGATGAGGAGAAAGGTGCAGAGCTGGATCTCAGGGCTGATGGAGACAGTGAAGGCAACAAAGAGGTTGATCTGCAATGGCAAAAGGCTCAGAGACATAAAGAGTTGTATGGTAAGTGTCCTTAGAAGTGCAGAAAGGGGCCCATGAGCTTGGAAGAACTCAGGCTTATGGTTGACACCGGTTATGTCCCTGGCTCATTTCCTCTGGGGGAAAAAATTATGGTCAGAGACCATCTTCCTTGAGCCCTGTGATGCAAGAGAGCCAAGAATTCGAGTTTCCCAGTTTACAACTCAAGAAATGAGGTGAGGGGGCTTAAAATTCCATCAGGAACAGGGCTCAGGGCTGGCTGCCCTATCTATTTCCCTATTCTGTTTTCAGAAAGAGCCCGAGAACTGCTTGTATCCTATGAAGAGGAGCAGTTTAAGGTAAGTATGTGCCCTTGATTTGGCCTGTTCTCACCTGCCCCAGCCATTTCTTCCCTCTTTCCAGCTACCTGAGAAAAGTCCTGAGAAGGAATTTGAAAGAAAAGTGGCAAAGCTTAAGGGAACTTCTTGGAAGGAGAGGGGGGAAATAGGAAGGAGACAAGAGGAGCGGAGTCCAGTTGACTGATCCTCCACCAATGGAAGGGAGCAGATGATAGAAGTTCTCAGATAATCATCCCCACTGGGTGGTTGGGAACAACTGAGTGTAGGTGGTTGCATTGCCCTACAGTACTGAAGCTGATTAGCAGATGGCTCCCAGGAGAACCTTCCTAGATCAGGTGAGCTTGAGGGGTACTGTTTTAGCAGTAAGGGAGGTAGCTTAGAAGCTCAACCCTTCCTTTTTACAGATGGAGTTGAAGCCACGGATGAGTGAAGGGATTGGCCCAAGGTCACATATGCAATTAGTGATAGAACCAGGATTAGAACCTAGATTTCCTGATTCACTTTCTTCCATAACCCATTGATTATTTCCCTTTACCCCTTGATCCAAGGGTTTCTGCCCAACTCCAACCAAACGCCTTCATTGACTATCTCAGTATTGGGTTATGTGGTTATTGGGAGCCTTGGGGAATTTTGGGGGATGGGGAAGAAGGGAGAGAAGAAAGCCTGGAGTTTAACAGTCAGGATGTTTTAGTTGATGGGCCAATAGGGGGAGTTGTGGGTCCATCCCTGCATCCCCTGCCCTATCCCCTAAAGGGAGGTGCTGAGATGTCCTGTGAGAAGGGATCCTGGAGCAGCAGGGGAGGGTTGCCTGGCTGAACCATCCTTCTGATGGGAACCTCTTTGCCCGCAGGTGCTGGAGAAATTTAGGTATTTACCTCAGGCCATTAAGGCGTGGAATAACCTGTCCCCACCTGTAGAATGCATCCTGGCAGAGCTCAAGGGCATTATATGGGAGAACAGGTATGTAACTAAGTAATTAAGGTATGCCTACTCTCTAGGGTAGAGCATAACAATCTCACTGAAATTGGTTTTCATATCCCAGCTTGCCAACCTCTGCTGTAGGAAATCCCAGGGGTGATCCTGACCACCCCTCCCCCCGATGGGTGACCGTGCATTCTTCATGATCCTCTTACCCAAGCCCTGCCAGCTACCAGGTGGGGGTTGCCTACTCTGAGTCACTGAAATGTCCAGGGGCAGGAATGTCTACTGTCATTGATTCCCTGGCCACCTTTGTTCTTTGTCCAGTGGTATATGGAGCTCCTGGTAACTAGGAAAAACCCTTAATCCTTTGCTTTTTGGCTGCCTATCACTTGTCTGATTTTGAGGTAAAAGATATATAGTAGGTACTGCTGATCTCTCCTTTTGAACTGCTATTGGAGAGTATCATCATACCCTGAATAGTTGTGGTTGGGAGGTGGGGTGAGAGGGCACAGAGGAGGGGCTTTCCCAGGGCCTGGATCCTTGAAAGATTCAGTCCCCACTGGCCCACCCAGCATGGCCACAAGCCTTCTTTTTTCCCCCAAATAGTACTCAGTACAGTCCAGAGCAGACAGTGTCTATCCATTCATTTCTTTGGGACTTGCTGCCTAAATTCAGCTAGAAAGTCCTTTGGAAAGAGGTTGGAAGGAATCTGGGATGGAGCAGAGAGTATAGGAAGTGATGTAGGTGGCAGAGTGGGCCTGGGTGGGAGCTTGCAGTGAAGGTTAGGATTGCCCCTGGCATTTTCTTTATTCCCAGGGTGCCGCTAGTTCTAAAGGTGTTTTGTCAACACATATATACACACATACATATACATATAGCAAACGTACATATATAGCAAAGGCACGCACACACACACACACACACACACACACTGACCTGCGGAGCTGAAAGACAGATGGAAAGACAGCCAGGTAGAGGGAGGGATCTGAGCATGATGACCCTTTAGACATTAGATATCTTGGGAACTCTTGTTCTCCCTCTCTGCCCAGTCAGCTAGCAGAGCCTCTCTTAGGGAACTGCTAGCTCTGGAGGAAACAGCTGCCTGGCTGTTGCTGGTTTTGGTTTGAGCCTAGTTGGAGATGAGGAATTACCTCTACAGCTTATGCTTTCGACCTCTGTATCTTAGTTCTGGGTTCTTGGATTCCTTAAGAATGAGGATAATATTTAGTCTAGTAACTGAGTCACCAAAGTTTCTGCTTCTAAGATCTAAAAGAGTACAACCAGGGAGAGGAGTAGGAGACTAGAGGACTGTCAAGAGAAACAAAGACTGAACAGGAACTATAGTCTAAAAGCCCTTGACCCTGTGACCTCAAGTATTTAATTCCTTTGTGGGCCTGAGACTTTTCTCCATCTGTGCTTTCAGGCTTGTTCAGCCACTGCTGCCCCTTGTTATGGACCATAGATTAGTATGTACTCAGTAAATGCTAGTTCAAAACCCATTGATCCCAGTCTCTAGCTCAGCTCCTGCCTCATATCTCAAGCCTGAGATTCATCTCTCAATTGCCTTCCTTCTTCCCTACCCCATGCTGGTTTGCCCTTTGAGCCAGAGATATTAGCTGCCTTAGGAGGGAGTAGGGGAGTAGGACAGGATCTTCTGCCTGCTTCAGTTTATTTAATTGTGTCCTCTTGCTCCAGGGAGGCTGTCCTAGATGCTTTTCTGGATGATGGCTTTCTCATCCCCACATTTGAACAGTTGGCAGCTTTGCAGATAGACTATGAAGGTAGGGTCCTGGAAGCTCATTGCAGCCTTAGGGTACTGTGTATCCTGGGCAAGAACACCAGGGGTGGATTGGGTGGTCCTGAACTAGGGCGTAAGAGCTGTTTCTTACCATTCCATAGCTACTGGAAGCCCTTCTTGGCTGAATAGAACATGTAACCCCACTGATAAGCAGTTGTTGTGCTATTCTTTGGTGGTTTGGAATTGAGTGGGGTGGGGTGGGAGTGGGGATCTTAATGTTATTGTGCTCTGTTAATTGTGATTTAGCTACTTGCTAGAGAGCTAGAACAGCAAAACTGGAAGGGCCTTGTGAGGTCATCTAGTCCAACATCCTCATGTTACAGATGGGCAGACTGAGGTCCAGAGAGGGGAAGGTACTGACCCAATGTCACACAGTGAGTTATTGGCAAAGCTAAAGCTAGAACCAGAATTCTTTTTTCTTTTATACTCATTTTGAGTCAGTTGTTGTTTGCCAGACACTAACTGGTTTTTCTCCCCACTGTTCTACTCTCCTCTTTCCTCCTGTTCTGCGGTGGCAATTCTGTTGTTGGTGGTGGGGCCCCCCTCTTCTCCCTCTCTCTCCTCCCCTCCCTCCCCTCTTTCCCTTTCTTGCCCTCTTCTCTACTCTTCTCCTTCCCTCCCTTTCCTTTCCCTCCCTTCCTCCCCTTTTCCTGTCAATGGTTGTTTCTCACAAACCAGAAAACATAGACTTGAGTGACGTCCTGGTGCCAAAGCCGTTCTCTCAATTCTGGCAGCCCCTGCTCAGGGGCCTGCACTCCCAGACCTTCACGCAGGCCCTGTTGGAGAGGATGCTGTCTGAGCTGCCAGCCTTAGGGGACACTGGGATCCGGCCTACCTACGTCCTCAGATGGACCGTTGAACTGATCGTGGCTAACACCAAGACTGGTGAGGGAGATTAGCCTTAGCCCCAGGGCCTAATTCAGCCCAGTCAGGAGCATCTGCCACTGTCCTCAGTTCTTGGCTGTGTAGGCCAAGGGGGACACATCCCTTGTTAAAGGTTTAGGTCTGCCCAAGAGTCCCCACAGCAGCGGTGGACAAATCTCCCTTCACATTTTTCTTCTCAGAGCCAAGTAAGCCGGACTGGGGCAAGGAGCCCTGGGTGCTTTGAGCATTTGGGAGGTATAGAGTTGGGAGTCGAAGTATGGGGGTTTGGGGAGGTACAGGGCCAGTCTTTTCAAGGTACAAGATTGAGTGGGGAGGCTTTCTAGTTCCTTTTCCTCAGGCCCTCTCTTCTCTCAGGCCGGAATGCCCGCCGATTTTCTGCAAGCCAGTGGGAAGCGAGAAAGAGCTGGAGGCTATTCAACTGCTCTGCCACCCTTGACTGGCCCCAGATGGTTGAGTCCTGCTTGGGTTCACCTTGCTGGGCCAGCCCCCAACTTCTTCAGCTGTAAGTCTTTTGAATTCCATCGGGTAAGAGGGTGAGACCTGGAAAGCCTCAGGGCTGCACAGCCATAGAATGGCAGAGTTGGATAAGCCCTTGCAAGGATATCTAGTCCTGTGCCCCTCCTTCGTTAACAGATGATAAAACTGAATCCCAGAGAGGGAAGGGGTAGGGTATTCTTGCCTAAGATCACACAGCCTGAGACAAGGCTGAACTGAGTCCAATATGGAAATGGGCAAGGCATTGCCCCTCCCCCCACCCCCCGCCGAGTGCTTAGCACAGTGGCCTGTACAGAGTAAGTGCACAGTAAATGGTAGCTGCTATTTATTATTGAACCTATTCTTCTGACTCTATGCCCAGTGCTATCTCTATTCTTTTCCCCAAATACACCTATCGTAGGTGCTTAACAAATCTTCAGTGGCTCCCTATTGCCTTCTTAATGAAGTCTAGGCTTCTTAGCCTGATAGTCAGAGATCTTTCTGATTCTGCCCCAGCCTATCATGATAACCATACCTCCTGTGATTCCCCCCTTACCCAGTCTACCCTGGGTGCTATGGTTAAACTGAATATTACACTAGTTCCTATAATTATCAGTGGTTGTCTCTCTTTCCTTTTTTCTGTCATTTCCTGACCCGAGCCACTTCCCTCATACTCATGGAAGGCTTTAGCATCCAGTTCTCTTCCTGCTTTCTGAAGCAATACCTGTTTCATTTGAATAACTCATCTGACACTGCAGCTCTTAATCTCCAGTGATCTTCATTCTCCACTACACTCAGAAACCCATTTCCATCACTCAGAGCTTTTCCACCTCTGAAAGCTTACATCCCAGCATCCCACTCGGTGACCATCCTCTCTTGTCCTTACAGTTCTTACTGCCGGCATCCCTTGACATCTGCTCTTTGCCTACATCCAGGCCTCCATCTCTTCATTTCTTACCTGCCTCAACCTTGCTTCCCCTCAGTCCTATCTGGTTGATCACTTCAGCCACCTATCATCAGCACCCTCAGCTCTGCTCATCCTTTGGCTTATCTGACTTGCAAACTCCTGAGCTGGAATTGATCCTTCCCACTCTGCTTCTCCCACTCCTCAGCCCAGGTAGCTGAGCTCTGCTGGAGAAAAACACATAGCCCTGCGGATTGCTGCCATGGCAGAGGTATGATTTTAATCTCGGGCCAGGCCTCAGTTCTTCTTGTTTGTCTGAACTTTTACTTGTATTCTACCCAATTTTTCTCCTGTTCCCTGACTGTTCTAAACCCTTTCCATTCACCTCAAGCCCCTCCCGCTCACCCATTTCACGCTAGCTTCCTCAAGCACATGGAGGCCTCCAGCAGGGGCCCCTCCATTAGGTCCTGCCCTCATGAACTGATCTGCTGCTACATTCAACATGTTGCCAGTCTCAGGATGAGGTGGCCTTGTCCAGCCTCAAAGGCTACTCCTCAACCTGTGCTCTGGAACTACCTCTGCCGGCATCACTAGGGCCTCACCCCAGCCTCTCCCTTGCTCTACTGGCTCTTGCTCTTTGACCCATGAATGTGCCTGAGTTTTTGTCATCTTAAAACAATTAACACCAACACAAGCAAAATTATCTTTGACTCTCCATCCCTCTGTTGGGTTATCACCACCTTATCACCCCCCCCCCATCAAAACACCTCAAAAGAGTAGTCTATACTCAACAGTCTCAGTTTCCTTACTACCTTCCTACTCCTCAAGCTGCTGTAATTTGGCATTCATCTCCGGAGCTGCTTTGACCTAATTTACCAAATCCATTGGGCCCTTGTCCATTGCCTTGTCTGCTGCATTGATGCCTTTTACCATTCCCTCCTTGAAATGCCTGGGCTTTTTTTTTTCCTAGTTCCTATAAAGTACCAAGGCCCAAATCTCTTTATCTTGTCCAGTCCTTTCCCCCAAGGTTCAACTGCTTGTATTTGGCTGTATACCAGATATCTCCCTTTGGATGGCCTCCGGGCACCTTACTGTGACTGAAAGAGCATTGGTCATCTTACTCCCCACCTCAGCCCCAAAGTGATCTTCCTCCTCTGCTCCATCTCATTTAGTGATGAGATCTACCCTGCTATGTTGATTCTTTCAAGTATTTCTCAAATCTGAGATTTTGTGTTTCTGTTTCTATTTCCCCTAGTGTCTCCTTCCCTCTATCAGACTAAGCTTTTCAAAGGCAAGGGCTCTTCATTAGCCATCTGTGCCCCAGCACACTGTACAAGTCCAGGCCCCAAATAGGACTAAGTAAATGTTGTTGAACTAAACTGTACTCTATTCTTATTGCTAGCAGAACTGCTTGGTGGAAGCTGAGTCCATATCTGAGGAATAAGTGGAGTGAGAGTCTGGATGCTAAGACTGTCTTAGTCCTCTGATTTTCCCATGGAGTCAGAAAGGCTTTCTTGAACTTTGATGACATTTGGGACGCAGTAGTAGCTTATAAGAGAAAAAAAGTAGCCTTGTTGACAAAGGTACCCAGTGCAAGACAGGAGGTGGGACTGAACCAAACAGCCAAATTTCCAGTGTGTGCTCTAGACCGGAAGTGATATGAATGGGTGGGAAATTGGGAAGAGAACCAAAAAGTCTTAGAAGCATTTGGGTAATTCCAGCAAGAGAAAGAATAAAGGAAATTTCAAAGACCAAAAGGAACATTGCATGTGTATGTAATGGGGGGAGGGAATGAAAAGAGCAGCATGGAGAGGTTTAGATAGGTGGCCTTCAAGGTACTTTCCAATTCCAAGTGCCTACATAGTAGAAGCTTCTGGTCTTGGAGAAGTCTGGACCACAGAGATCTTCTCCCAACCCAAGCATGCCAAAGGGATGTGACACATGCCAGCAATAACAGTGGCTCACTTGTGTACAATTTCTTGTGCACAGATCCTGCCTTTCCCAGATCATCAGTGAATGTAGTCATAATCACCCCATTACATGGATTGGAAAATGGAATTTCCCCAGGTATTATGCTGCAAATATGCAAGTCAGAGCTAGGGCCAGAAGCCAGAATCCAGAAATCCTGTCCTTACTCCTGTGCTCTTTCTACAGCGTTATGTTAGATTACACATACGGAATTTGACATTTGTTTTCCCCAGAGGAAAAATGAAAGATATCACTGCCGATTAAGTGTCAGGCATGGTGCTGTGTTTGTTTATAGAAGCTTTTTCATTTCATTTGACACAGCAGTCTTTGGAGGTGGAGACAGTTATACTCTTATTTGACAGATAAGAAAGACACTGAGTTTCTGTTCATGGTAGGACAGAACTTGGGCCCAGGTCTTGTGAGTCCAAGGTCCACTTTCTTTCCACCAGCCTGACCTGTGACCTTCTCAGTCCTGAGCTATGACCAGACAAACTTTGAGGAAGTAGGTAGATTTTAAGATTCTTATCATCCCTAAACCTCAGTGGTCAGGTTAGACAGCTCAAGAGTGGGTAGGTAATAATAAACAGTGGTAATATGGTGTCTTGCCTGGGAATGTTTATTATTAATCATACTAATGGACCAGTGATAGGGAAGAGAGTTTCTCTCTGGTTTTTCCTCTTAGTAACAAGGCTGGAAGGCTTTTGAGAGCTTCCCTCAGCCAGCCTATATCAATTTAATTTGAGCCAGTACCTTCTTGGAATATAATATTAGCCTGCCGAGAGGGTCCCCTAGTCTCCCAGTGGGGATAGTAGCTCCCAGTCCTGCCCCCAGCAGCCAATGACCAACAACCACACCTGTGTAGCCAGGCTGCATCTGGGGCCCAGAGAGAAATAGCCCACTGAGCACGTGACCCTTCTGTGAACAATCTGGTTCAAACTCAATACATCTAGAAGTAAGCATCCATTTGTCCACCCTACCCATGCCTCCAGCAGTGACCAGGTGCCTGCTAGGGGCCTGGTTCTGTGTGAGACTCTGCAAGGGGCACTCACCCTCTTCCTCCCCAGGAGCTCTCCTTCCCAGCAACTCTGTATCTTTTGGTGGTTTTGCTGTTGGCACTGTCCTTTGTGTGTATGATCTCATCATCCTTAACTCTCTTTTTCTTGTCCCCTACCGTCTGGTCACCAAGCCCTACTCTCTGTCTATCTGTCTTTCTCAGCTTCTCTCCCTCCCATCTCCGCTGCCAGTGCCCTAGGTCAGCCCTCACCCAGCTCTCCCTGGTCTCCCTGGCTCCACGTTGCCCTACTCAGGCCATCTTCCACATGGACACCATGGTAACATCAGGTGACCCCCTCCACCAACACACATCCTTAACCTTCACAGGCTTCTCTTGCTCCCACAGCTCCTCAGCACAGCCCTTTCCCTTGAACCAGGCTACTTTCACCTCATGCATACAGCCAAGTGTGCTCGCTTTTGTCTCTACTCGAAGCCCTCCCTTGTTCTCCTGCCCTCCTTGTGCTCTCTGCCTCCCCTCAGCCCCTCTAGTGTCCAGATCTTTAGTGCTCATCTGACCTCCCTCCCACATCCTGCTTTGTCTTGTCAGCTGGTGCTTCTTTGTTCTTTTCCTCCATTCCAGACTGGGCTACAGATGCTCCCAAAAAGGGGTCACACTTTGTGTTCCATGCAGAAGGAGTATGGCACACTTCCAGGCATATCTTTGGAGCTTAGGATAGATTGCTCAGCTAAAGGAAAGGATCTGCCATTTTCATGTTCAGCCCTGCATGCCTATTAGCTGGTTTGTGTATTTGCATAGCATTTCAGTACAGATTAATAGCTTCCATTTATTGCATGCTCACTCTGTGCCAGGCATTCTGTGTTGAGCTGTCTTATTTGCTCTTCTCAAAAACCCTCTAAGTTCGGTATCGTTATTGTCCTCATTTTACTGAGAATGGAAATGAGCCACAGAGATGAGTTATGGAGCTTGTTCAGGATCCATGGTCCTGTTGTATCTGTGTTCTGTCTGATCTGCTGCACTGCCTTTGAGAAACAGGTCTAGAAGCTCAGAGACCAAATTCAAATTAGAGTGTTGGAGTATAAAGTGACTTGAGATTTTAAATCTTTCTTATCCCATCCCTCCCTTTGCTCAGCATCTTCAAAGCCATGGGGCAAGTCCTGCCAGACCAAGAGCAGGAGAAACTGCTGCGCATTTGTTCCATTTATACCCAGAGTGGAGAAAACAACCGGGCACAGGAGGGCTCAGAGGCTTCCCCCATTGGAAAGTCTCCATACACACTAGATAGCCTGTATTGGATCCTCAAACCAGCTGGCTCAAGCTCTGGGCCTGAAGGAGAAGCCCAGCAGCAGGAGGAACAGGGCAGCCTTAATGATGTCAAGGAAGATGAGAAGGAGGGGAAAGAGGTCTTGGAAGACCAGGTGGAAGAGGAGGAAGAGGCAGAAGAAAATAATGAACAGAAGTGGGAGGAAGAGGAAGAAGATGATGATGATGATGACGATGATGATGATGACGACGACGATGATGATGATGATAATGATGAAGAGAAGCAGGAGGAAGACAGGATGGAGATGGGGCCTTTTTCTACAGAGGAAGAGTCTCCCACTGCAGAGCATGCCAGGCTCCTGGCCCAGAAAAGAGGAGCTTTGCAGGGTTCTGCATGGCAAGTTAGCTCAGGTAAGAAGCCTGATAACCACTTTGGTTTTTTTTTTAAGTGCTTTATTTGGTGTTTTCCCAGGTTATCTTATTTTATTATATTTAAATTACTCAATTTCATTACATTCATAGTTATACAATGATCATCATGACCCGATTTTATAGCATTACCACTGCCAAACCCCAGCCCATCCCCCCACCCCCCATCCTGTCTCATTTGGAAACCGTAAGTTTTTCAAAATCTGTGAGTTGGTATCTGTTATGCAAAGATCTGTTATGCAAAGACATTGTGACCTTTTTTTTAGATTCCACATGTAAGTGATAGCATATGATGCTGGTATCTCACTGTCTGACTAACTTCACTTACCATAATAATTTCTAGATCCATCCATGTTGCTGCAGATGCCGTTTTTTATTTCCTTTTAATGGCTGAGTAATATTCCATTGTGTATATGTACGACATCTTCTTTATCCAGTCCTCTGTTGGTGGACATTTAAGTTGTTTTCATGTCTTGGCTCTTATATAGAGTGCTGCAATGAACACTGGAGTATGTGTGTCTTATCGAGTCATGGTTCACTCTGGATAGATGCCCAGGAATGTGATTGCTGGATCAAAGGGTAATTCTATTTTGAGTTTTCTGAGGAATCTTCATATTGTTTTCCACAGTGGTTGCACCAATTTACGTTCCCACCAACAGTGTGATAGGGTTCCCTTTTCTCCACACCCTCTCCAGCAATTATTGTTTGTAGACTTTTTGATGGTGGCCATTCTGGCCAGTGGTACCTCATAGTGGTTTTGATTTGCATTTCTCTAATAATGAGTCATGTTGAACATCTTCTCGTGTTTTTTGGCCATCTGTATGTCTTCTTTAGAGAATTTTTGGTTTAGATCTTCTACCCATTTTTTGATGGGGTTGTCTGTTTTTTTGGTATTGAGCTGCAGAAGGTATTTATAAATTTTAGAGATTAATACCATGTCAGTCGCTTCATTTGCAAATACTTTCACCATTCTTTGGGTTGTCTTTTTGTTTTGTTTAAGGTTTCCTTTGCTATGCACAAACTTTTAAGCTTAATTAAGTTCCATTTGTTTTTGTTTTTTCTGTCATTACTCTAGCAGGTGGATCTGAGAAGATGTTGCTGTTGTTTATGTTGGAAAGTGGCCTATGTTTTCCTCTAAGTTTTATAGTATCTGGTCTTATATCTAGGTCTTGAATCCATTTTGAGTTTATTTTTGTGTATGGTGTTAGGAAGTGTTCTAATTTCATTCTTTTACATGTGGCTGTCCAGTTTTCCCAGCACCACTTATTGAAGAGGCTGTCTTTTCTCCATTGTATATTCTTGCCTCATTTGTCATAGATTAGGTGACTAGGTGCGTGGGTTTAATTCTGGGCTTTCTATCGTGTTTCACTGATCTGTATTTCTGTCTTTGTGCCAGTACCATACAGCTTTGATGACTGTAGCTTTGTAGGATAGTGTGAAGTCAGGGAGCCTGATTCCTCCAGCTCCTTTTTTCTTTTTCAGGATGTCTTTTGCTATTCTGGGTCTTTTGTGCTTCCAAACTTTAAAATATTTTGTTCTAGTTTTGTGAAAAATGTTTTTAGTAATTTGATAGGGATTACATTGAATCTGTAGATTGCCTTGGGTAGTATAGTCATTTTGATAATATTGACTCTTCCAATCCAAGAGCATGGTATGTCTTTCCATCTGTTTGTGTCATCTTTGATTTCTTTCATCTGTGTCTTATAGTTTTCAGAGTATAGGTGTTTTGTCTCTTTAGGTAGGTTTATTCCTAAGTATTTTATTGTTTTTGGTGTGATGGTAAATGGAATTGTTTCCCTAAATTAGGGATCTTTCTGATCTTTCTTTGCTAGTATGTAGAAATGCAGTTGGTTTCTGTGTGTCAATTTTGTATCCAGTGACTTTGCCAAATTTATTGACGAGCTCTAACAGTTCCAGTAGAGTCTTTAGGATTCTCTAGGATTTCCAAAACTATGCTGTGGTTTGAGCAGACATCCTTGTTTTGTTCCTGATCTCCGCAGGAATTCTTTCAGCTTTTCACCATTAAGAATGATGTTAGTTCTGGGTTTATCATATATGACCTTTATAATGTTGAGGTAGGTTCCCTCTGTGCCCACTTTCTGAAGGGTTTTTATCAGAAATGGGTGTTGGATTTTGTCAGTCATTTTCTGCATATATCGAGAGGATCCTATGGTTTTTATTCTTCAGTTTGTTAATGTGCTGTATCACACGGAATAATTTGCAGATGTTGAAGAATCCTTGCGTCCCTGGGATAAATCCCACTTGATCATGATGCACTATCCTTTTAATGTATTGTTGGATTTGGTTTTCTAGTGTTTTGTTGAGGATTTCTGCATCTATGTTCATCAATGAAATTGGCCTGTAATTTTCTTTTTTTTTTTTTTTTGTGGTATCTTTGTCTGGTTTTGTTATCAGGGTGATGGTGGCTTCAAATAATGAGTTTGGGAATGTTCCTTCCTCTGCAACTTTCTGCAATATTTTCAGAAGGATAGGTGTTAGCTCTTCTCTAAATGTTTGATAGAATTTGCCTGTGAAGCCATCTGGTCCTGGACTTTTGTTTGTTGGAAGTTTTTTAACCAGTTTCAATTTCAGTACTTGTGATTGGTCTGTTCATCTTGTCCATGCATCTTGGTAGATTGTCTTGGAAGATTGTACTTTTCTAAGAATTTGTCCATTTCTTCTAGGTTTTCTGTTTTATTGGTGTATAGTTGCATACAGTAGTCTCTTATGATCTTTGTATTTCTGTGATGTCCATGTTACTTCTCCTTTTTCATTTCTAATTTTATTGATTTGAGTCCTTTCTTTTTTTTTCTTGATAAGTCTGGCTAAGGGTTTATCAATTCTGTTTATCTTTTCAAAGAACCAGATTTTAGTTTCATTGATCTTTTCTATGTTTTTTTTTTTTGTTGCTATTTCATTGATTCCTTCTCTGATCTTTATGATTTCTTTCCTCTGCTAACTTTCGGGCTTCTCTGTTCTCTCTCTAGCTGCTTTGGGTGTAGAGTTAGGTTATTTGAGCTTTTTCTGTTTCCTGAGGTAAGCTTTTATTCCTATAAACTTTCCTCTTAGAACTGCTTTTGCTGCATCCCGTAGGTTTTGGAGTGTTGTGTCCTTGTTGTCATTTGCTTCTAGGTATTTTTAAATTTCCTCTTTGATTTCCTCAGTGATCCATTGGTTGTTTAGTAGCATGTTTAGTCTTCACGTGTTTGTGTTTTTTGCAGTTTTTTTTCTTGTTGATTTCCAGTCATATAGCACTGTGTCGCGAAAGATGCTTGATATGATTTCAATTTTCTTAAAGTTACCAAGGCTTGATTTGTGGCCCAGAATTTGATTAATCTTAGAGAATGTTTCATGTGCACTTGAGAAGAATGTGTATTCTGTTGCTTTTGAATGGAGCATCCTATAAATATCTCTCAAGTCCATCTGGTCTAATGCTTCATTCAGGGCCTCTGTTTTCCTTGTTGCTTTTCTGTCTGGATGATCTGTAAGTGGGGTCTTATTGTCCATTTCTCCTTTTGAGGTTGTTAGCAGTGACTTATATATTGCAGTGATACTATGTTGGGTTCATAGATATTTACAATTGTTACATTTTCTTCTTGGATTAATCCTTTCATCATTATGTAGTGTCCTTCCTTGTCTCTTAAAGTATTCTTCATTTTAAGGTCTATTTTGTCTGATACGAGTATTGCTACTCCAGCTTTCTTTTGATTCCTGTTTGGATGGAATGTTTTCTTCCATCCTCTCACTTTCAGTTTGTATGTGCCCCTAGAAGTGAAGTGGATCTCTTGAAGACAGCATATATATGGGTCTTCTTTTTGTATCCATTCAGCCAGTCTATGTCTTTTGGTTGGGGCATTTAGTCCATTAACATTTAAGGTAATTATTGATATGTATGTTCTTATTGCCATTTTATTAACTGTTTTGGATTTGTTTTTGTTGCTCTTTTTTCTTCCCTTCTCTTGTTCTCTCCTCTTGTGGTTTGATGACTTTCTTTAGTTTTATATTTGAGTTGATTTTTCTTCTTTGTGTATGTATCAATTGCATATTTTCAGTTTGCAGTTGCCCTGAAGTTTTGTTTTATGAGTCTATATATATATATATATGATATTGTTTTTAAGCTGTTGGTCTCTTAATTGCAAATGCATGTCCAGTGTTCTGCCTTTGTAATCTCCTCTTCTCACAATTTCTGATTTTGGTAGCATGATTGTACATGGATGTTTTCCTATGTTTACTGTATATATGACTTTACTTTTGAGCCTTGTCATTTGTGGTATTTTTGTTTCTGGTTGTGGCCTTTTCTTTTCTGTCTAGAGAAGTTCCTTTAGTATTTGTTGTAAAGCTGGTTCAGTGTTGCTGAATTCTCTTAGCTTTTGCTTATCTGTAAAGTTTTTGATTTCTCCTTCAAATCTGAATGAGAGCCTTGCTGGGTAAAGTAATCTTGGTTGGAGATTGTTTTCCCTTTCATCATGTTAAGTAACTCTGGCCTGCAGAGTTTCTGCTGAAAAATCTGCCGATAACCTTATTGGGATTACCTTGTTTTTTTTCCCTAACTGCCTTCAGTATTTTCTCTTTGTCTCTAATTTTGGTCATTTTGATTATTATGTGTCTCGGGGTGTTTCTCCTTGGATTTATTTTATATCATACTTGTTGTGCTTACTGGATTTGAGCGAGTGGTTCCTTTCCATGTTAGGGAAGTTTTCAGCTATTAGCTCTTAGAATATTTTTTCTATCCCTCTATCTCTCTCTCTTCTCCTTCTGGTACCCCTGTAATATGGATATTGGTACATTTAACATTGTCCCAGAGATCTCTGAGACTTTCTTCATTTCTTTTCGATCTTTTTTCTCTTTTCTGTTCCTCATTCCACTAGTCTGTCCTCCACCTTGCTTATTGGTTCTTCTGCCTCTGTATTCTGTTGTTTGTTCTTTCTAATGGATTTTTTTATTTCAGTTACTGTGTTTTGCATCTCTTCTTGCTTAAGTTTTATATCTTGTATTTCTTTGCTCAGTGTTTGCTGTAAATTATCAATCTTTGCCTCAAGTTTATTGCCAATGTCTTTCATCATATTCAGCATCATCAATCCAAAGTCTTTTTCCTGGAGGCTGATAATCTCCAAATCACTTAGCTGTTTTTCTGGGTTTTTTTCTTGTTCCCTTTTCTGAGTTACAGTTCTTTGTGTTTTCATTTTTATAGGTTTTTGGTGTGGTCTTTTTTTTGCAGACATTAGACTTGTAGCCTCTCTTTCTTCAGATGTCTGCTCCCCATGTGGCTGAAGTTGATACAGGCTTGCTGTAGACTTCCTGATGGGAGGGACTGGTGCCTGCCCACTGTAGGTGGGGCTTATTCCTATCCCTCTGGTGCATAGGGCTTTGTCTCTGGGTGAGTTTTGAGGTGGCTGTGTACCTGGAGGCTCTTTAGGCAGCTTGTTTACTGAGGGGTGGGGCTGTGATTCCACCTGGATTATTGTTTGGCCTGGGGCTTCTCAGCACTGATGGGTGGGGCCAGATTTTCCCAAAATGGCCACCTCCAGGGAAACACGCTGATGAATATTTCCGAGAGCTTTGCCTCTGCTGTCCTTCCCCCACAATGAGCCACAGTCACCCCCTGTTTTCCCAGGAGGTTCTCTAAGAACTCCAGTCAGGTCCGACCCACATTCATATGGAGCCTCTGCTTTGCCCTGGGGCCCAATGCACATGAAAGTCTGTGTGCACCTTTCAGGAATGGGGTCTCCTTTTCTCCCAGTCCTGTGGAGCTCCTGTGCACAAGCCCCACTGGCCTTCAATGCCAGATGCTCTGTTGTCTCTTTCTCCAAATGCCAGGTCCCCAGGCATGGGGACTTGACATGGGGCTCAGAATTCTCACTCCTGTAGGTGAGTCTCTGTCATACAGTTATTTTCCAGTCTTTGGGCTTCCCACCTGGGAGGTATGGTGTTGCTTATATCACATAATCACCCCTCCTACCTCTTGATGTGGCCTTCTCGTTGTCTTCTGGAGTAGGATTTCTTTTTGAAAGTTTCTAGTCCATTTGGTTGAAGGTTTTTCGGCATTTGATTGTAATTTTGTTGTTTTTATGAGAGAAGTTGAGCTTATTCCTTCTGTTCTGCCATCTTAATCCCCAGAAGCCTGATAACCATTTTCTGCCCACATCTTTCGTCCCTCTTTGGCTGGCTCTTGAGGCTTCCCTTTGTCCAAGAGAAAAGAACGGATGTAATAGGAAGTAGCCAGAGTGAGGCAAACCTGGGAGGCAGCCTGGTGTGTGTAACAGCTCACTTCCCTCCCCCTTAGGATGGAGTATGTGAGGGCCTGGGACCTTAGCACCATCATGCCGCCAGCTGCCTCATTCGGATGGTACATTCAGAGAGATTGGTGTGGGTGTGGGCACTGGGCAGTAAAACAGAGCGAGAGGTTGGGACTAGAAATTATGTATGATTCTGTGTGTTTTTCATGTGCTAGTGATCAGGAGCAGGGAGCCCAAGAATAGTGCTTTCTGTTTATATGTGAGTGTATGGACATGTGGAGGCTGGGTGGTGGCATGTATGAGAAAGAAGGGACCCAGGGACATTCAGACAGTGGAGGTGGAAGTAAGATCAGAAGGATGAGAATAAGGAGTGGTGCAGTTTTGTTGGTGAGTGTACAAGTTAATGAGATAAAGCCGGGAAGGGGCAGAGGGGTTGGATGACAGCTGGGGGAATGTAAATCTGCTCCTCCTAAGCGTGGTTTTTCTAATGCTCTCATTTAGGTTGGGGAGCAGGAACCTTAAGGCAGCGAGACACGGAGGGAATGAACAGTCTGTGTGCGCATGGGTGTGTTTATATGTGTATACACACTGGAGGCAAGGGTAAACTTGGGGCACAGCCTGTGTGATGGAGCTTGGGGGAGGGAGGACAAACAGACGGGCCTGGGTGTGGTGGGTCGGAAACTATTAATAGAGAGAAATGGGGAGGCAGTGAAGGAACTTAGGGGAAAGTTGGAGTCTTTGCCCTTATGTGTACCTGTGTGTGAAAGGCCTGGAACATAAAGACCCTGAGTACTAGGGTTGGGGGGAACATGTTTATATCTGTGTGTGTGAATGGGTATGTGCCTGCATGTGCTGGACAAACCTAGGCACAGTGACAGAAAAATCTCTTAGGACAAGGAGGGCTTTGTTTGTGGATCTTTGTAACTGGCCAAAGGAAAAGGCATTGACTCAGGCAGAATTGTGTGTGTGTGTGTGTGTGTGAAAGTAGCGGTTGTGAAAAGAGATAATGTGAAGTAGGCTATATGTACATCGCTGTATACTTGCACACATAGTCATGTATATGTTTGGAAGAGGAGGCAGGGTTGCCGAGACCCATGGGGACCAGGAGGTATCTGTATGAGGGAGAGAATTGGAAGCAATGAGAGAGAATGGGAAGGTGTGAGAATAGGCAGTGAGACAGCCATCCAGAGATGGTTTGTGTGGTCTCTGCTATCACTGAGAGGACACATGCAAGGGTATCAGGGGCAGTGATGCAGACAGGGCTGGGAGTGTTAGTGATATGGAGGGAGGATGTTTAGGTCACTGACAGACATGGGAGGAGTGGTCCCTGTGTATGAAGATGTCTTTGTATGTTTAGGGCAATCCAGGAAGTTAAGAGAGACACAGCTTCCTTCATGTAAGAGAGCCAGGGGTGGGGTAATAGGCAGGCAGTGGCGCAACCTTTCCTCAGGGGGTTGAGTAACATAAAAAGCTAGTCCAGAGTTGATAATTTCCAGAATGCCAGGGATGTTATGACAGGGAAAATTCTTTGGATACCCGGGAGATAGAGGAGGCCAGAAACTGGATCTCCTTGGAAGAGCTTACCAGTGAAGGCTTCACTTTAGAATATTGGATGTACTGGTGTAAAGATGAGGAAGGGATTTAATGTGATACTGGGTGGAGGTTAAGTCATAGGACAGAGTGGGTGGGGAGTATGGACCATTCTGAAGTGGAGTATCTAGGAGGTGGGCGAGGAGTGGTTTGTAAATGTGGAAAGGCTAGAGCATTGAAATTGTTGCCTCTCCTCCTTGCTGTTGCTTCCTGTGTATGTGTATATACACATATATGGGGATGCAGGGATGTTAAGCTTTCTGTTTTGTGTGCCTGTGCATGAGAAGTATGAGAGGCAAGGAGTAAAACTGGGAACATTTGCTGAGTGGAGGGTATGATCTCTGTGCTTATATATGTGTACTTAGGCAGTATTAGGATTGCAGTGAGAGAGCCCTCCCTAGAGCAGGGATGTTCTTTGTGTGTGCATTTGGGGGCAACAAGATTTTGCAGGGGAAGCATAATACCTCTGAGTGTTCACTGTTTAGTGGGATGTAGGTGTGTATGTATATCTCTCAAAGCAAAGCCAATAAGAAATGATGCCACTAGGACACTCCAGGGGAGGACGGGGGGGGGGGGTTGTGTGTAGATGTGTAAGGTATCTAGGTCATTCAGTATGCTGAGGTATCTTTGAGTCTGGGAAGAAGGTGCAGTGTGAATTCTGGGGCATTCAGACTTTCTAGGATATATGTATGTGAGTGTGTCTGTAAATGGGGATGATGACGACCAGTTGAGGCAGTGATACAGCCAGGTCTGAAGATGTCATTGTCTCTTTCTGTGTTGGGAAATGTTTGGGGAAGTGGGAGAAGAACAGAGAGGAAGAAAAATGTCTATAGTTGTACATGGTATGCAGGGTGTGTGGGTTTTGGTGGCGGTGCTGCATATGAACACATAGAAGGGAAAAATGGCCATGAAGAGTATAAGGAGGTGTATGGAGGTTGGGAAACACTAAGGTAGAGAGGGGCTCATGAGAAGTGGCACAGAGAAGAGTGAGGCTGGAGGTGCGTGCATAGAGATCCTGTGCTGAGCAGGCTAAGGTAGGTGGGTGGATGGACAGGGTAGGTGGGCCTGTACACCCATCTGATACCTAGCTCATCAGCCTTCTCTTACCTCCCCCTCCGCCCTTTGCTCCACAGAAGATGTACGATGGGACACTTTCCCCTTAGGCCGAATGCCAGGACAGACTGAGGACCCAGCAGAGCTTATGCTGGAGAATTATGACACCATGTATCTTTTGGACCAGCCTGTGCTAGAGCAGCGTCTGGAACCCCCAACATGCAAGACTAGGTGAGTATCCATGGCACTAGGGTTTTTCATCCCTTTCTCTGCCTCCTATAGGAGGTAGGGAGGAAAGGATAGATGAAGGGAGGGAGAGAAGGAGGGAAGGACACAGAGTAGGGTGGGTGGGGAGTTAACTATCCCCAGTCAGGGCCTAAATCAATCAAGTATAAACTCCCGTGCCTGGCTGGGCCCTTGCCAGGTCCCCCAGCCCCTAGTATGGAAGGCCAGTGAGGCAGCCACACATAACTGCCTCTCAAATTACATTCAGCTTATGTGTGTTTGTGTGTGAGAGAGAGATCGAGAGAGTTTGTGTGTATGTATGTGTGTGGGTGCATTTTGGGAAAGGACAGATCCATGGTTTTCAGCAATTTCTCTAAAGGGTCTACCACTTCTAAAAAATCAAGAACAGATGTTCTGATCCAACTTCTTCATGTTCCTAAGGTGAAACTGCGGCCCAGAAAGAGGAAGGGATTTGTCCAGAGGTGCCCAGAGTAATCAGTAGGCCTCCCTGCACTGTCCAGACATCTTGGTAGCACGGCCTATGCAGGGCTCCATGCTGTCCCTCGGAACTGGCCTCTGGAACACAGGCGTAGGAGCCCTTGTGTCATCAGGGAGCCAGAAACCAAGCAGTCCTTGCTCAGGGGCTCTGCTGGTAACACAAAGGAGCCCGTCCAGAGGGCCTGTACATTATGGAATGTGGGGCCCATGTGACCAGGAAAATCCTGTGAGAACCAGAGAGAGACCTTTGTGGGCCCATGAAACAGAGTCTGTCCCTTTGCCACCTGCCCACTTCATGGGGGATGAGCCCCTCTTCCTTTAGATATTTAGAAAGAGGGCTGTAGAACCCAGGTGCCCTAGCTGCAGGCTAGACCCAAGGCAGTGTCATGGACTCTTTGTCCCTTGACCAGGGGCAGTAGGCCTCTTAGGAGAGGAGGCAGCTGGGGTAGCCAGATGGTCTATAGTTGGGATTGGGGCCCACATGTATATCTGAGAGACAGACCTCCTCCCTCTTGAGTCAAGCTGTCTTTATGAACATCAAGGTATCAAGGGTGAAGTGTGGACAGGTAGAGCTATTAAATCCAGAAGGCTCAGTCCCGCACCCTGTAGTAGGGAGACTTAACTAGATTGAGCATGCCCACCTGTGCTCCTTGTCTCGGCTCTACCCCTGACTTGGCTGTGTGGCCTTGAGCAAAGTCCCTTTTCATCTCTGAGCCTCAGTTCCCTTGTCCATGAGATGGTGTGTGATGGGAGGGGATGGGGCTAGATTATCTCTAAGGGGATTTTCAGCTGCAGTGGTGTTACCGTGGATTTGCCTGAGGGGAAGGATGATGGCTTTACTCTCAGCTGTTACCCTCATCTACCTGGAAGGACTTTTGACCTGCAGGAAACAGGGGAAGCAGGAGTGTTCTGAGCAGGGCCAGAGAAGGGAGAAGCCAGTCTTCTCCTTAGAGCAATTTTGCAATCCTTGTATAGGTCTGAGCCTAGCCCTGCAACCTAAACCTGGCCTTGGGGCTCCTAATCAGCTATTGGAGTGGGAGATATCCAGCCCAGTGTCTTCTGGGCCCCCAAGATCTAGGGCCTTGGATGAAAGACTGTTAACGCAGCCACTTTCAGTACCGTTCTGGAGGTGGGGTGGCATGGGTCTCCCTTTCCTACCTTAGCCCAAATAGCTCTACTTTAATCTGGTTTATGTGCCGGGGTTCTATATAAAGTTTCACTTGGAAAGTTCAATTCCTTTTCTCCTTCCTCAACTGATGGGAAGGCAGAGCTACCCTGGGGCCCATCTTGAAGGGATTTCTCGGATTTGTTGAAGTATCTTTGTAGAGTCAGGCATAAGGGTGGGCCTCCCCATATAGACACATACATCAAGCATCCTTAGCCCTTCCAGAGTCTAATGCTGCCTCCTTCCCTGACTGACCTCCCGCTTCTCCTCTCTCTCCAGCACGCTGGGCCTGAGCTGCGGTGTTGGCAGTGGCAACAGCAGCAACAGCGGCAGCAACTTGGAAGGCCTTCTCTGGAGCCAGGGCCAGCTTCATAGGCTCAAAACTGGCCTGCAACTCTTCTGATGCCTGCCCTGATGCAGATGTTCATCCAGTGCTGCTGGGACCACAGCCTCCCCCCTCCCCTCCCCTCAGTGCACCTAATGCTACATGAAACAACCTAGGAAACAGCCTGCAACATCTGCATCAGCTCAGTTTTCCATCATAGTGAAATTTTGAATATGTTTTGTTTTGAGAAACAATAAACAGACAACTGTTGTTTTGGTGTTGGTGAGGTGAGGGGCCGTGTACTTCTTCCTTTATTCTGGGGGTTCCAGAGAAGATGGGATCATAACAGAGCTTTGAGCAGGAGCTGGTTCCTGAGGCTCCTTGGACTCACTACCACTCATACCTTTTTTCTGATTCAACTATTTTCAGTCCCCTCATTGAAATGCAGTGTGGGGCCAGCTTAGGAAGCATCATGCCCCAGAAGAGACGTTATAGAGTCCAGTCAAGCATCTGGGGAGTCTGCTCAGAACCTCCCTGATAGCTGGAAGACCCAGATCCCTGTTGCACGCTTACCCAGCAGGCTTCTGGCTCATTTCCCTACCTATTCTCACTTGGCACCAAACAGCAGTTGAAAGCCAAAGAGAAACCTTTCTTTGTCACTTTTCTACACCTTTTGCCTAGAAGGATGGACTTCCCTCTTATGGGCGTTGGCACAGAAAAATGTCTTAAGGAACAACTCAAAGCTCCTTTGTGGTCACCGAGTTCCTTCAGACATTCAGAGTGCCTCCCCTGTTAGCCCTGAGATGCTAAGAGACAAAGATGAATAAACTATGTTCTCATCCCTCAGAGCCCCCTGCCCTGTGAGATGGGACAAAGGGCATCAATTATGATAACCCAATGTCTTTGCTAAATGCCTTAAGAAAGCCCCAGTATGCCACAAGTGCTTTGTTTTTCTCAAGGTTATATTTCAAGGATAGTGGTTGACAGGTTAAGACTGGCTACAGTATTTCTCACCCGAACTCAGGAGAGTGATAACCAGGTAAGACAGTAGACATCTCTGGGGCCAGTGTGTGCCCAGTTAAGGTGAAACAGGGGACAGAACTAGTCACATTCCAGCCAAGAAGCTGGCTCAAGGAGTGGCTGAGCCTAGGAATGATGGAGAGGGTATATGCTATAAAAATGCCAGGGAGAACTTGTTAGTGGAAATGTCCTGCCAGAGCCCATTCAAGGGTTTGAACTTGAGTTAGGACCTCTAGGGTGTCCCCAACACTGCAAAGTATATACTGCAAGTCTTTGTGGGTATGTGTATATAATCATTTTTCTAGAGGTAGTCCACAGATCTAATCAGATTATCAAAGGGGTCCATGAGCCCAGCAGCCCCAAAGGGTTAAGACATGGGCAGAACAGTCTCATGCACTGGTCAGTTTCCCTCCAGCTCTTCCCTCTTTAACCAGATGCTAAGTCTTAGCATCCTGGAGTGTCAAAGCTAAAGAAGCCCTCAAGGAGCATCTAGGCCACATCTAGTCAAGGGATTTGCGAATGTGTATTCTGGGACACTAGGTCAGCATCTGTTCCATGGGGAGATAGTATTGCAAGTTCTTGATTCCCCACCAGCAATTCTCTAGAGCAAGTCTGGATTTTATCCGTTGTATATGTACTGATATTATACATTTAGCTTTGCTGCTAAAAAGCTTGGAAATCTTAGTTCTAGTCTAGCCCCCTTTTTTATACATTGAGACACTAAGGCTGGGAAAAAGGGAAGGAATTTGCCTAAGGGCACAGAAGAAGGTGCCCTAAACAGCCTGATGTAGATCCAAGGTTTAATATCAGCATTACCTGGGTACTTGTTAGACATGTAAATTATTGAACCACACTCCTGATTGGATCAGAAAGGTTGAGGGTAGACAAATCTGGTTTAACAACCTTTAAGTGATTCTGATGCACACTAAATTTTGAAATGCTCTGGTATAGAGGGAAAAGGTACCCAAAAAACCTAAGTTCCAGGCAAGCACCAGCACTTAATGAGAACAACCTTGGGCAAATCATGCCACAGTTTCTTCATCTGCAGAAGGATTAAAAACGATAATGTGAAATTGCTCTCTAAACCTTTTCATGCCTTGTATGTGTGAGTAGTGTGAATTCATGTCAGGGTTGGCAGACCTTGAACTCAGAACTCAGGTCTCCATATATCCTAGGACAAAGTGCCCTCCCCTGGTCCTCAGCAATTGACCTAAAGTTGAGAAATAGCCTTTCAGAGTCCATTTCTACTCCAGGTCCAGGGAGAATAAGAATCAAAGGTCATTGTTGGCTGGGGTCCTCCTGAAACCTGGGATTTGTAAAGCCAGGTCCCTGGGAAAAGGACTGCTTCTGATGATGCGGGGTTGGGGAGAACGGGCCAGGAGGCAACGTTAGCCCAATGCCCTTGGACCTTTTTCTTCTGTCTAGAAACCAGAGACTGATTCAAAAAAGTCTTTGAACCGCACATATTACTGGGGTACAGGATTTGGGGTTAAGGGAAGGGAGGACTGATTATACTGCTATTCAGAAATAGTAATTGAGAGTCACCCCATCTGTTAAGATATAATTCATCAGTGATGATCGCATGTCAATGTAATTATAACAGAGTGACAAGTGCTAAAGTAGAGCTATTGTTCAAGATGCCTGCAAGCCACCCCCCTTCCAAGGGGGAAGGTGGACTAACAACATGTGGACAAGGAGGTGGGACAGTTTAATAGAGGAGGTGACATCAGCAGTAAGTCTTCAATGGCAAGAGTTTTACTAAATCAAAGGAATAGAAGTAAGGTCAAAGCCTGGAGAATAAGAGCATGACATGTTGGGATATCAGTGAAGAGTCCAAGACATTGGAATATGGGTTAAGTGAATGACATGGGAGGTCCTGAGGCCAGAGAGGTAAGCTAGAGAGGGATATGGTCAGACTACTTGATTTTCCACCTACTTGATTAGGGAGACACATTGAACACTGAATTGTTTCTTCTCAGAATTTCTAATTGTTCTTATTACTTCCTCTATCCTTGCACTGTCACTGTGCTCTAAGATAGTTTATTAATTTGTTCTCTAAGAGTGTTTCATTCCCTTACTACAGTGCAAATTCCAGAAGACAGGGACCTGTTTCCCCCTTTTCTGTCCCTAGCCCAGTAGAGACCAAGCCCCTATTTGGTAATCAGTAATGAGTAATGTGAGAGGAGGCAGCCAGAGTAGAGACAGAAGAGGAAATGGGTGGGGAAAGATAAGTACTCTTAATCCCAAGAAGAATGGTTTAAAAAAAAAAGATACTCTCTCAGATTCACGAATATTAGCCCCTTCCAAAGTTTCCTAGGCTGGGCTCCCCTGCAGCTAGTGTGTCCACCTCTGCCTTTAGAAGAAGACTGGCCTCTACTGTTGGAGAATGGGGGTGGAGGGAATGGATGAGTTGGAGGCTCCAGAGAAGCCTAAGGGAAGAGAGCGCAAACACCACTGTGATAAAGGGCTCAGAGGCCTGAGAACGATAAGGACTAGAGTTCTCTTCCTGACTTTGCCACTCACTTCCTGTCCAGCCTCGGTCAAATTTCTTCAGTTTTTGGTGCCTCAGTCCCCATATCTATAACCTGATGGAGTCCATGCAGCTTAGCACTCCCTATGTGACTTCTCTTTGAACTGTAGGGGAGAAACAAGTTGTTTACAGAAATAAGCCTAGGCCCTGAGCCATCTACCAGGTTCTGACCCACCTGTGGGAAACACCAATTGATTAGCACTTATAGCTGTGTTAGTATACAAAAATTAAAGGGCATGTATTTACTGTGATAAAATTCTGATGAACTTTTTTGGGGAAATGCATATCCCAAGAACAGAAATCTAATCTTTTAGGAGCTGAGTGTGTGTATACGTAGGTGTGGTACGGCTTTTGTTGATGTTCTTAAAGAAACAGAGCCATTAGTAGTTAGTAAACAAAAAGTTTATGCAGTAATTAAGTGTGATTACAATTCATTGTTGCCAAAGATAACAGCATTTCCCATCATGATTATAGGTGAAACAAAGTAAAACCTCATGAAGTAATCATAGCACATTCATGATAGTGAGAACAAATTGCAAAGCATTGCACATGCATTTTAGGGGCAGACAAAACTGGGGATAGGATATAGCTTCACTCACCTTTGATTGGCTTTGTGTATTTTGTCATTGAGACTTACATTATGTTTGGGTCAAACAAAAACCCAAAGAGATATTATAAAAGTTTACAACCATTAAGCAGTATTGTTTAATCCCACAAATGGATAAAGCAAACTACTATAGCTCAATGATATACAAACTAGGACTAAAAGTAGTCAATCTACCTATGCATATAGCTAGCTACACTATGATAGATATGGAATATAAGTCTTTTGGCATCACTTACTGAGACAAGCAGCTTTCTGAAATATACTGGTTTGGTTTCCAATGAAAAGTAAGCGTAGTGTGGAGTTCGCATTGTGGCTCAGTGGTTAACGAATCCGACTAGGAACCATGAGGTTGCGGGTTTGATCACTGGCCTTGCTCAGTGGGTTAAGGAACCGGCGTTGCCGTGCTGTGGTGTAGGTTGCAGACGCGGCTCGGATCCCATGTTGCTGTGGCTGTGATTAAGGATGGCAGCTACAGCTCCTGTTAGACCCCTAGCCTGGGAACCTCCATATGCCCTGGGTGTGGCTCTACATAAAGGCAAAAAGACAAGACAAAAAAAAAAAAAAAAAAAGAAAAAGTAAGTGTAGTGTTATTTCAGTTGAAGATTACGCACTCCTCAGTGTCAGATCTGAGGAGAAGCAAACTGGGGGAAGGCAGAGAAGGGCTGGGAGGAAACCTGAGCAGTGCTCTTTGGACAGATTGACATTATTTTCCCTGTGCAGTTCCAGGTCTGGTTCATAAAGTATTGAAATTGTTGTCCCTCAAAAAGAGTGTTTGTACAAAGTCCCATACTTAATGGTAACTGAGTGCCTTTCGAAATGAATTCCTCTATATTAGAAGAAAACCCAGTGCCAAAGGTTAATGGATATCAGTATGTAAATTACTGTATAAAGATAATTTATTTGAAAATAGAAAAAATGGGTTTAGAAGTAGTCTCCTGGAAACTTGCACAGAGAGAGAATACACACACACACACACACACACACACACACACACACACATATCATTACTTAGAAGAAAATTTTGTATACCATTTCCATAGGCATCGGTCATCCTTCCTTCTGTACTTGCACCTTGAGAGAGTGCAATAGCTGTATGTTACCTTTGAAAAGGCTCCTTTTCCTTTGAGCTGTCTTACAGAAATGGTGCCCTGGATTGACCATGCCAATCCATAGTCCCACTTCTTCAGGTAGAAGTAAAAATAACAATAACAAAATCAGAAAAAAATTCACAAAATCTACAAAATCTAAGGCCTTAATAGACAGAGACACGCTATGAGTTCAGAAACTCAATGAAAGAATTAAAAGTACAAAGCACCTCTTGCAAAATATACATCTTGAAAATCACACAAGACACTGTGCAGTAACCCCTGCTTAGTGCTTGGAGGTAAGTATCCTGAAGGACACACACTTAACCCCAGGAAGGATGCTTGATTTCGTTATCAAGGGAACCAAAGAGATTCCAAATTATCTTTGTATCTTCTGTTTTATATTTACAGACAAAATGAAAAAGTAAAGAACTATGCAGACCTCAATGTAAAGAAAATGTTTCTTTACGATGATTCCACTAAGAACCAAGCTTGATTTATGCATTCATAATTGCACAACTCCATTTATAGATTCTTGCAGATGAACTGCGAACACTGACAATTTTTTACACAAAATCTCTTATTAAATTTAAGCACTTACTAAATTTAATAGGCTGAAGAGAAATGTATGCAATATAATGCTTGAAACCTTATGCACAATAACTGTTGCACATAGTAATGAAGAAGCCTTGAAAAATTGTCTTTGTCTATAAACCACTGCCCTTTGGAAATAAAAGCTCCCTCATGACCCCTGTGCTACTCCCTTGTGACACACAGTGCCACAAACATCATAGTGAAAAGTCAGTACCAAACCTAGTTTAATATGAGTTTTGTACATTTGTTTCTATACAATCAAGAAAAAAAAAAGAGATACAATTTGTATCAACAGAAGGTCATTTCTGGTTATTTGAGGCATTGCTCCTAGCCGCTTTGATTCATACACTTTTTATGAGAAGAATGACAATTGTTTTTAGGAAATAAGAAATACATACGCTGCCTTAAAAGTATTTTCTGTATTATCAGGAACTTACAATTTATTGAGTACTAAAAGATGAAGTGCCACTGACAATATTAATGTGCTTATCTGTAAACTGTGCAGCTAGTGGATACTGCGGTGCCATTCACGATTTTGGTAGGAAGATGAACTAGCTAGAACAAAGGCAGTAGAATCATCTAAGATTGTCAAATACCTTGATTTAGACATGGGACAGATTTAGAAGGTGCAAGAAGTTGAAGGTATAAAATGGTGTTTGTATGAAACAGCAAGCACTTCACTCCTTTTGGACCTACCTGACAGAATATACTTTTACAACTCACTATGCTGGGGGATGGAAAGATCAGAGAGTAGGAGATGAATGTGAACTGTGGTCAACTGAAGAGAAGCACTGAGATGAAGTTTTGATCAATTAGGACAGAGAGAGACACAAAGCCAGAAAGCAGCATGCAAGCCATTATCAAACCACCAGAAACAACCCTGACTACAGTCTCACATTCGGAGTGTTTCACAGTAAGAAACATTTATAGGCAGTGTTACACCTTCTCGTGAAGAAACAAAAGGCCAAGACCAGGTCTTCTCAACTTTCATAAAAAAAACGACCATAGAAATTAGCAAGTTCCAGCTCAAGAAATAGTGAGCTAGTCATGGTTCAAAGTGTTGAAATATACTATGGATTCAAAAAGGGGTTCATTTCATGAAGCTGTTAATAAAACAAAAACAATAAATACCTCTTCTAGAGGCATTTAGCTACAAAGGTTCCCACCCTGAGCAAAATACAAATTGCGCAAACGGTGCAGTCAACACAAAGTTCTGCCTTCTTTAAGAATAACCTAAGATCAAGTGCACCCTCTTTGAGTGCATTTGAAGTGTGTAACTGAACCAGCTATTAGCAAAGGTGTAGCATCCAGTTTTTGAAGCTGCCTTTTTCCACCTAGATATCCCCTGATTTTGTTACCTAAAAAAGTTCTGTTCCACAAATAGTCAACCTTATTGCCCAAAGGGTGGATGGCAGGAGAAAGTAGAATACATGGCTATGCACTGTCCTCCATTACATTTCATCCTGTGATGTTGAATACTGCATAGGATAAAAGTCCAAAGAACATCCATTAGACCCTTCTTGAGTGTAGCTTTTGTGTTCCTCATTTAATGCCAAATGAGTTTGTCCATCTCTCCCAGCATTAAGGGAAGCAGATTCTGGTAGTAAATCCTTTGGTCCTGGTCAAACTCTTCTGTGCTTGTCTAGCACACACCTATTAGGATTGGAACTTGAGCTTATCCATCAGCATCTGTGCAGAAGAAGCCTGCAATCTGATCCTTAATTTACTGAGGTGAAAAGACTTAAATGCTGAGAACTGTCAATAAAAGTTGACAAGTAAAATGTGCAAAAGAAATAGAGCTAGTTTGCTCTGGTGTTTAAGAAAGCAATGCTCAAATATTAGAATGTAGTTTCACTTTTAAAACTAGTTGAAACTATGAAATGTGACATAAAAATCATCAAGTCAGATTTGTGATCTATGCAGCTATAGACTGTGCAGAGCCTATCTTCTTATCATCACTATATAAAAATTGTATAGAGACACGCATACACACACAACTCAAACTAAATACATACAGTCATACATGCAATATAATTGCTAACAATAAGTTTGAAATATAGCTGTAGAAGCTTCAATGTGACCCTATAGTTCGGTTAATAAAGGTATTAAATAATGGGATATCCATGCAATAAAGTATGCATTTAATTTTTAAATAGCTTTAAATAGTCCTACTAAAAATCCTAAAAGGTTAATTCAACATATGAATTGATTCTAATGCTCTTGCTTTCTAAGTTAGATATATCCTCTATACTTTGTGCTATAGAATGTGTGACTAAGTTGGTAATGGAATCCCTTGGGGTTTCCTGTATTTAGGCCTTCCCCCTGGGTTTTGTTCTCCATTACCTGCATGGTGCAGTGCAAAAGGGCATAGGACTTGGAGTCAGAGGACTTGGGTGTGAGTCTTGACTTGGTCACTTGCTAGCAGTATGACTTTGGCAAGTCACTTAATCTCTCTGAGCTTCAGTTTCCTTGTCTAGAAAATAAGACATTAGTAAGACTTACCTCACAGATTTGTTACGCACTTCAATGACATAAACACTCTGTAACTTGTAAAGCGCAGCACAAAATCATTAGTTACTATTTATCATAGTATTAGTGCATTATTGGTATTCATATGTATATTTATATAAAGAAATAAGTTCCATGTCACTTCAACGTGCAGCCCTAAGCTTAGAAACAATCAAGGCTGCCAGTTGCTGGGCATCTACTGTGTGGGGATTCTTCTCCATCACTGCAAGGACGATGTTTGAAGGGAAAATATTGCAGAGGTTCTTGTAGGTCTGATACTGGTGTTCTGGTATCACATGCTCCCTGGAATCATTGCACATTCCAACCCAAGGATTCCTCCAAAGCTGCTCCATCTTTTCAGGCACGCTTCGTACCATGACTGGCTCACAGCATGGTTGCATGAGGCTGTTACTTAAGGGATAGGAGTGATATCCATAGGAGTCGGTTGCACAGGGCAGTGGGTCCCAGCTGGCATGTTGTTCCCGGCAGAGGGGAGGGCGCCTTTGCCTCATGGGGTTGCTCTCATATAGGCGGGAATCAGAAATGCTGTCCATCCGAGTCATCACCAGGGCCCGTCCTGGCTGGGGGGTTGCTCCAGGATGGATATTGGGAGGCATGGGATAGTCTCCAGGACAGCTGGAGCGTGCTCCAGTTGCAGGGTGCTGGGCATGCAGAACTAAGTGGGGGACTGACTGCTTGTGGGGGGCTTGCTTAGAATCCTCTGGGCCATAGCTCTGCACTCGCGTTAAGGCTTCATGGTAACCATGAGGAAAAGGCTGAAGATGGTTCTGAGATGCTGAGCGATGCAGCTTCAAATTGCCTTCAGAATGAGTATCAGATACAGCCAAATACAGGTTATTGTAAGAAGAATAGTTGTCATTCCTGGTATGGCTCATACGATTGTCAGGACAGAGGCTGGGATTCCGGGCGTACAACCCTCGGTCTGCTTCAGCCATGTAGTAATCTCGATTATGCATGCTATTGATGTTCAATTTGGAGAAGTCACCTAACATTGAATAGTAGCCGTGGTCCCCCAAGGACTCAAACTTTGGGTATTGCTCAGCATAGCTAATAGGGGTCCCATGGCTATTGGTAACCAGGATGGGGGGATACTGCATGCTAGTCATGTGCTCCAACGAGGACTTCTGGTGGGAGAAATGAGAGGATCCTGGCACCGGGCTGCTGGCTGAACGGGTGTTGAGTGCACCCACTGCATGGCTTTTGGGGGGTGGGATTGTGGGGACACTTAGAGCCGTCACAAGTGAGGGGACAGAGCTGGCCTCAGGCTTACGAGCAATGGGCAGCCATTCCTCAGGCTCCACAGCAATGGACCGGATGCTCGGATCCGATTGGCGCTTGGGGGCCACACGTTTGACTTCTGAGGTTATCTCACCTTTGGCACTAGACAGCCCTGTGCCACACTTGGCCAGAGTGCCTTCGCTCATGGTTTTCACTGTGGACAGTTTGGCACTGATACGGAGCTCATCAGCCACTGAACGCTGGGGTTGGTTGGCCCGCTCTGGATGGTAGTATTTGCACTTGTGACCATACGTGCATTTTTTGCCTGAAAAATAATGCCTTGGGGTAAGACTCTCTCTCATAGTAGTGCAACTCTCTGTGCCAGAAGCTGTTGTAACAATCTGGTCACTCCGGTTAGAGTTTTACTGTTTGGGGTTAAGGTGGAAAATTAACTGTTCGTAAAGACAAGAGACAGACAATACTACGGTGGCATCACATACTGTGAGGGGAGAAGAAATAGTGGAAGGCTAGGGAAGAAACTGCAGCGTGAAAGCTAAGAGCTGAGCCGTCGAACAGCCTTCATTTTCCTGTAATTCACAACTTTGCTTAGGCATAACCTGTTTGCTGAGGCAGCGTAGAGCAGCAGCAGACAGCATGGTGCAGTACGACTTGGAGTATGGCTTCAAGGCCAGTCAGACCTGATTGTTAATTCCAGCTATGTCACTTACTAGCCATGTGACCTTGGTAAGTGATTTTACTTTCTGGGCCCCATTTTCCTATTCTGTAAACAAAGTTCATAATAATGCCTTAATTATAGGGTCCTTGTGAGGATTAAATGAAGATAATAAATAAGAAATATTCTATGATATAAATAAATTATAACTGAGAACAAAAAACAAGACGTCCTATACATAAATGATTATGCAAAAAGAGTGAACACCCAAAGTAGCCTCAGACCAGGCAGCCAATGTATCACTGTTAGGCTTAGAACTTTGTATAAGAGGGACTTTGGGTAATCATGAAAACACTCTGGAAAATTGTATTTTCAAAAAGGAACTGAAAATAAGGTTTGGAAGAAAACTGGAAAGTACAGATTGGAAGAAAAGGTATTATTAATTGATAGAGGGTGTAGTCACCTGCCTGAGAGACATGTCCTTCTTGGTGCCAAACCCAATTTGGCATTTCCCTTTTTGCTTCCATAGGCCAAGTGTGTTTCTATACTTCAAAGCCCCCAGCAACACTGCTCAGGACAGAGGCAGATAAAACACAGGCATCATTTTAACTAGTGATAATTATTCTTCAGTTCTGGTTACTTTATTCTCATGCAGTTTCTAGGATGTTTCTTTAAACGCCTAACTGAGAATACATAAAGACACAAACTTTAACTCACAGGAAGTGGACAAGTCAGGATTTTTCCCTTTGAAAGGGAAACTGAAGAGAAACGTATTCAGAGTTCTTATGTTTCTCTTAGTACAGAACTCACCATAAGGGCATGGCTGCTTCTTGTGCTCGGGAACAACAGGTCTCTTTCGTAAGAAATTTTCAAGGCTTGGGCCATGGCGTCCTAAAGGATCATCTGGAGGCATAAATCTGAAAGCAAGCAAGCAAGAGGTAAATATCTTCCATTCTGTCCCCGCTGCTCCTTATCAGGAGTTCAAAAATTCATTACCTCTTGCCTATACTGTTGTCATAGCCTTCTAATTGCCCCTCCTACCTCAAGTCTGTCTTCTGCTAGGTGAACCGTTCTTCTGTCTGTTCCCACTTGAACACAAAAAAAGGATTTTTTTCCCGTGCATCATTTTTCCACCGATATATTCTGGCCATACTAGCATGCCTGCTGTTTCCCACAACATGCAATCCACTTTCACATCTTTATAGCTTTATTCATCATGTCCCCTTTACCTGTAATGTCCAGCAGCCCCTTTTCCTCTGTCTGTAAATTTCATGTCATATATTATCTCCTCTGTGATGCTTTTCCTATCATTTCATGTAGACAAATCAATTTAAGAAAATTCTAACCATAGCACTTAATATGACACATTGTGGTAGTCTCTCGCTCTTCTCCAGTATACTTTGAGCCTTTTAAAGGTGAGTCCCATTTCTCATTCAGCATTTTATCCCCTTGGCAACCAGCACAATGTACGGTACATTTTAAGTGTCCAGTAAATGTTTATTGAAATGAAATGAAATCTATTTCTAGTGGTAACTTGGATTTTCTATTCCTATTGGAAAGAAACATACTTGTCATTCACAAAAGAATACATCAGCAACCGCTCTTCTATAAACTTCTTCCATTCTGGCTTTTCTACTTGAAGGTCTCGATAGTTATCATTGGATACAATGATGCCATCAGAATCAAAAGCCAGTTTGACTATGAACCGATCGTCATAGCAAACAACTCTCCTGCCCTGGACCCTTCGGGATGGTGTGAAGACAAGAATCTTTTCCTTCTCCAATTTACGTAGGATATCTTGATCTGTCAAAATATGGATTATATATCATAGAGTAGAAATCATCTTTGGAAATTAACAGCATTATCCTTATATTACAAATACAAAAGTTGGTACTAGATTAAAAGTTGGTACTATATTATTTGCCCTTAGACAGAGAATGGCTTCTATTTCTGGCTATAGTATCAATTTGGATTGTGACCTTAAGCAAGTTACCTTCACCTTTGCACTCCAATTTTCTTTCTGATAAAATGAGGGAAATAGATTCAATGACATTTCAGTTTTAAAACCTACCATGTAGACTGAGAAATAACATTGACATTCTAGCATTCTTGAGGGTTGTTTTGTCTTTTGGCTAAAGCACCAGCTTTTGGAGGCTGAAGAAACCAGGGCAGCATGCTGAAGATGTGTCTACCAGGAGAGTAAAGCATCCTTTCTAGGAGCTTATTTTTTTCTTTCTTATTTCCTTTTTTTTTTTTTTTTTTTTTTTTTTTTTTTTTTTTTTGCTTTTCATGGCTGCACCTGCAGCATACGGAAGTTCCCAGGCAGCAACACAGGATCTGAGCCATGTCTGTGACCTACTCCACAGCTCATGGCAATGCCAGTTTCTTAACGCACTGAGTGAGGCCAGGGACTGAACCTGCATTATTATGGTTACTAGTCAGGTTCATTACCACTGCACCAAAACAGGAACTCCAAGAGACTTACATTTTTGCCTGCTGCTAGAAGGAAAGCCACAACAAAGTAAAAATATTAATCTGTAGAATGTGAGTACGGACCCTCTTTACTTTTAGTCTCTTAATTACCCAGAAAGAAAGCTTGAAGCCTGGATTCAAGCAGGGCCAGAATCCACTCAAAGACTGAGGCTTTATGACACAGTTCTGACAGCCATTCGCTAAATCTTCTGATTTTGCACATCGGGCAACAGCTGATACTCAGAGAACTGGGATATTTATTCTATTTATTCTCTCAACTGCTTCATATATTATTACAAGTGAATGTTGTGATCATCTTGCCAATAGGGCCTCATCTTGACTTTTGTGGATTTTAGGCACAAACTCAAATAATCTAGTTCAGTACATTATTATACATTCATTGTTATTTTCAATTTTTCCTCTGATGTTAAAAGAAAACAAAATCAAAACATTTACATGGCACCCTAAAAGTATCTATCATGGGCCCTAGGCACCGGGCCTGCTGTGGCTCATGGATAAATTAGCTCTGACTGCCATGGGACTCTTCTCTTTTTATCTTCTACCTCCTAATTCGCAAATCCCACAATCACTTATCTAATGCAGAATGAGATTAATTGTTTACTATGGTTTCTTTAGTCTTTTGGAAAACTCAGTCATGTTCGTAACCAGATTCATTCCCTTTAGTCTGAAGTCTATGGTTGAATAGAAAAACACTTTTTTTTTCCAATAGTGTGCTTTATTCTTTGCTTGAAATTGAAGTTATCTCTATTTAATTGCCATACGCCACAGCCTAGTGATAGTTTACTTGGATTAGGAAAAATATGCTTAAAACACACATAATAAAAGACATTTTGAGTATACTAAGTAAATTTTGAACAGCAATTATCTAACTTGAGAGCATCAAGCTCAAACTATCTTGCCAGCTTTGCCTCTGAATGAAAAGAAATACCTTATCTGAAGTAGTACCTGTAATTGGTGCATCAGGGCGGGATTGCTCCTTTCTCCATGCAGGCACAAATACAGTAATGTCTTTATGGCCTTTATCTAGAAACCAATCCACAGCAAGTTGTATTCCTCTGCAGGAGAACTCTTCTTTATTTCCATGGCTTCAGGAAGATAAGAAAATGAAAAGAGAGAGGATTGAAAACAGACAGCACATAAAGACTCCAAACAGGCTTTTACTTAGCAACAAGATATTAACAATGGATATTTTATTTTTTTGAGGATGTCAAAAATGTATTTTTCAAAAGAGCAAATCAAAATCTTTTTAATGTCATCATTACAAATATTGCTGTTATTGTTATACATTCATTCAAGGCTTCAGGTAGATAATAACAACTCCCAAATCATAGCAGTCTTAGTGGTTATTTCCTATCATTATTTATATTTTTTTCTCATTGCTTTCCACTTCTATTACCATCTTCTTTATAAAGATTCAGATATTTATCAGATGAAAAAAGAAAAAGTGTCACCAAAGCTTTAGATATAGTTTATATGGAGGACTAGTTGAAGATGAATTTTAAGGACATATATTAAGCTCAAAAATAACATTGAGAGCAAAAAAGACACACATAAATGCTGACTGAAAAAATAGTTATCACATTTAATAAAATATTATGCACCAAAAAATCATAGTCTTGAAAATTTTAAGACGTGGGAAATGCACACAATATAATGCTAAAAGAGAAAAGAGAATATATAGATTGCATATAATGTAATCCACATTTTATAAAGTCTATGTACAGTTTTTGCCCCCTTATCACAGTTTCACTATTCATGGTTTCAGTTACCCATGATCAACTGCAGTCCAAAAATATTAAATGGAAACCTCCAAAAATAAGCTGTTCATAAATTTTAAATTGTGCACTGTTCTGAGTAGAGTGAGAAAATCTTGTGCCATCCTACTCTGTCCTGCCTGGTGGGTGAATCACCCTTTTGTCCAGCATATTGCACCCATCAGTCCCTTAGTAGCTGTCTCTGTTATCAGGTTGGCTGTTGCAGTATTATAGTGCTTGTGTTCTAGTAACTCTTTCTTTTAGGTTTTTATTTTTCTATTATAGTTGATTTACAAAGTTTTGTCAATTTCTGCTGTACAGCAAAGTGACCCAGTCTTACATATATTTATATTCTTTTGCTCACATTATCCTCCATCATGTTCCATCACACATGACTAGGTATAATTCGCTGTGCTATACAGCAGGATCTCATTGCTTATGCACTCCATATGCAATTGTTTGCATCTATTAACCCAAATGCCCAGTCCATCACACTCCCTCCCTCTCCCCCTCGGCAACCACAAGTCTGCTCTCCAAGTCCATGAGTTTGTTTCTTTTCTATAGAAAGGTTCATTTGTGCCATATATTAGATTCCATATATAAGTGATATTATATGGTATTTGCCTTTCTCTTTACAACTTACTTCACTTAGTGTGAGAGTCTTCATTTCCATCCATGTTGCTGCAAATGGCATTATTTTGTTCATTTTTATGATTGAGTAGTATTCCACTGCAGATATATCACATCTTCTTAATCCATTTATTTTTCAATGGGCATTTAGGTTGTTTCCATGCCTTGGCTATTGTGAATAGTGCTGCAATGAACACAGGGGTGCCTGTATTTTGTGTGTGTGTGTGTGTGTGTGTGTGTGTGTGTGTGTGTGTGTGTGTGTCTTTTTAGGGCAGCACTCGCAGCATATGGAAGTTCCTAGGCTAGAGGTAGAATCGGAGCTCTAGCTGCTGGGCTATGCCACAGCCACTGCAACGCTGTATCCTTAATCCACTGAGTGATCCCAGGGATAAAACCCACATCCTTATGGATACTAATTGGGTTTGTTACTGCTAAGCCACAATGGGAACTCCCATGTATCTTTTTCAATGACGTTTTGTCTGGATATATACCCAGGAATGGGATTGCTGGGTCATATGGTAGCTCTATATTTAGTTTTCTGAGGTACCTCCATAACGTTTTCATAGTGGTTGTACCAATTTACATTCCCACCAACAAAATAATGAGGACCATTCTGACTAGTGTGAGATGGTACTTCACGGTAGTTTTGATTTGCATTTCTCTAATAATTAGTGATACTGAACATTTTTTTCACGTTCTTGTTGGCTATATGTCTATCTTCTTTGGAGAAATGTCTATTCAGGTCCTCTACCCATTTTTTTCAACTGGGTTGCTGGTGTTTTTGTTGTTGAGTTGTGTAAGTTGTTTGTATATTTTAGAGAATAAGCCCCTGTCAGTTACTTAATGGCTCCAAAGCAAAAGAGCAGTGATGCTGACAATTAAAATATGCAAAGAAGATCTATAGAGTGCTTCTTTTAAATGAAAAGGTGAAAGTTCTTGACTTAAGGAATGAAAAAAAAATCATATGCTGAGGTTGCTAAGATTTTCTATTTCTATGAAATTGTGAAGAAGAAATAAGAAACTCATACTATTTTTGTTGTTTTACCTCATACTGAAAAAGTTGTGGCTACAGTGCATAAGTACTCAGTTAAGATGGAAAAGGCACTGAATTTGTATAATAAGATATTTTGAGAGAGACCGTACTCATATAACTGTTATTATAGTGTACTGTTATAATTGTTCTATTTTATTATTAGTTATTTCTGTTACTCTCTTACTATGCCTAATTCATTAATTAAACTTTATCATAGGTATGTATGTATAGGAAAAAACAGAGTATATATAGGGTTTGATACTATCCCTAGCAGCAGCCATTCACTGAGGGTTGTGGAACACATCTCCCATAGATAAGGGGGAGGGTACTACTGTATAAGCTTAGAAGAAAATGGAAAATAGATATATCAAAATATTAATAAAATTGTTTTTCTATGTCAGAAGATTTTAAGTGATTTATTCTTTCTCTAATTCCAAAATCTTTCAAAATTTTTCAAAATCTTTCAAAAACATTTATTCCTCTTTTAATTAGACTAGGATGTAAAAAGAGAAGATATTCTGTCATAGTATTCATTCATTTGAATGGGAATTAGAAGAAGGAAGCTTAACAAGATAAATTAGGAAAACATGTGCATTGTCATCATCTTTAAAAACTCACCATTGTGTGCTTACTAAGTTTGTGCCTGGTTTGGCAGTCGAAATTCTGATCTCTTAGCATGGAATCTGGTGTACTGACATATACATAAACTACACTAAATTACAGTTAATTAAACATATTGGATGGTAAAACAAATTGGCATGCATATACCAACTCTAGTATAATAAAATGGATATTGCCTATCAAACAAGAGTGATCAGAAGAAAATAACTATTTTGCCAGAAAACCAAGATGATGTGATACAGGCTCTCTCTTTAGATTCCTCACTTTCTGAATTTTATTCTGAAATTAACTTCATATGTAAAAAAATTAAAATAAAATATTCTCTAATGCCATATACAAAAATAAACTCAACATATATATATGTATATATATATATCTTTTTTTTTGTCTTTTTGCCTTACCTAGAGCCGCACCTGTGGAATATGGAGGTTCCCAGGCTAGGTGTCTAACAGGAGCTGTAGCTGCTGGCCTTCGCCACAGCCACAGTAACGTGGGATCCGAGCCGCGTCTGCAACCTACACCACAGCTCATGGCAATGCTGGATCCTTAACCCACTGAGCAAGGCCAGGGATTGAACCCACAACCTCACGGTTCTTAGTCGGATTTATTAACCACTGAGCCACGAAGGGAACTCCAAACTCAAAATATATTAAAGACCTAAATGTAAGGACAGATACCATAAAACTCTTAGAGGAAAGCAGACAGAGCACACTTTGACCTAAATCACAGCAATAACTTTTTAGATATGTCTCCTAGAGTAATGGAAATAAAAACAAAAATAAACAAATGGGATCTAAATAAGCATAAAGCATTTGCACAGCAAAGGGAACATAAGTAAAATGAAAAGACAAACCCACAGAATGAGCAAAAATATTTGCAAACCATGCAATCAATAAGGGATTAATTTCTAAAATCTAAAAATGGTGCATACAGCTCAAAATCAAAAAAGCCAAGAACTCAGTCAAAAAATTGGAAGACCTAAATAGACATTTCTTTTTAATTTACAGTTTGTATTTATACAAATCAATCCCATAAAATGAGAATTTACTATGAATCAAAGCATAAACACACAAACACAATATACAATCCAAAATAGATATACAGCATTGAGGTATTAAACAAAAGAGAATATTCATTCACACACATGGTAACTTGAGACCTGTTGGATATGATTGTTCCAGTGTAGGTTTCTAAAGATGGAAAAAAATGGCTTTGGCTATCAAACTACCATTCCATATTAGATTTTGGAACATCTAAGCATCAGTGTGTGACCATGTGAAGAAAATACTCCAGGGAGTGTCTACTTTAAAAAAGGTTTCTGTGCACGAGGAAGTTTTAAAAACTTCAAAGATCAAGCTTGCTTTAGACTTAGGACCAGGTACTACCTAAAAATACTGACCAATAATAGAAAGTTTTCAGAATATGTCTATTCTGATTCAGTTAAAAAAATAATTACAGAAAAGAGTATAAAAGTTTTTTTTTCTGAATTTAATGTATGCAAGCTTTCAGTCTTCACTTCCCAAATATTTGATTTACAGTTTGGCTTTTTCACATGTTTGCCTATTTAATTTCAAGATTCGTCAATTTTACTTCAAAACAGATAATTTTTAACTGTAAAAAGTATTCAACATATGCAGGAATAAAATACATTTTGAAACTAGTTGAGATCAATGTACTTTTACTTTTTGTTACCTGTTCAGTAAAATGAATCTAGCACTCTTACTGAAGAAGAATAGTTGATAATTATATAAGCAAAATATACTCACTATGCTTGGATTTGGGATAGATTCCAGTCCATGAGTACACTGGCACATGCCAGTTACTATAGAAATAGTCAAATGGAATGTAGAAGTGAAAGCCCCAGAAGAAAGAATTCAGTCCCAAGCTTAACATAAAAGTTTATCTATAGTGAATTGGCATTAAATTAGTATTGCTTAACCGGTACTCTGAGAAAGTACAGTAACACTTGGAAGTTCCTCCTAATGTACATATACATAGAATCATGGAAGCTTTCTGCATTACTTAATTGTTTTATGGTCTTATCAATTTAATGAACCAAATGAAAACTGAATCGCTGTTCCATACCCCATTATTTATCTCTATGTAAGATAAAATCTCTTATCATTTGTTTAATTTCTATTTTAAAAAAAATTTTTTGTTGGAAGTATAGTTGACTTACAACGTTGTGCTAATTTCAGGTGTACAGCAAATTAAATCAGTTATGCATATACATACATCTATTTCTTTTCAGATTCTTTTCCCGTATAGGTTATTACACAGTACTGAATAAATTTCCCTAATGGCCCTTGTTATTTTGTAGTATACAAAATACATACTAGTGTGTATATGTTAATCACAAAGTCCTAATTTATCCCCCCACACACATGCTTTCTCTCTAGTAACAATAAGTTTGGTTTCAAAATCTTCTGAGGTTGTGGCAAGACAGCAGAGGAGTAAGAGGTCGTGCTCACTCTCTCCCACAAACACATCAAAAAAACACATCTAAATGTAAAAGAACTTGGGAAAAACATCAGCTGAATGCTGGCAGAACTTAAACCTCCAAAAACTGCAAGAAACTCTTGATATAACTGGGTAGAACAACAGAAAAAGAGAGAGAGAGAGAGCAAGAGACAGAGAGAGAGAGAGAGAGAGAGAGAGAGAGAGAGAGAGAGAAAAGGAATCAGGAGGGCACCAGTGTCCGGGGAGGGAACTGTGAAGGAGAAAAGGAACCCACACCCTGGGAAGCCACCTAACTGAAGGAAAGATCAGCTGAGCCAGAGGGACCTCAAAGCCTGAGAAAAGTGCAGCA
This sequence comes from Catagonus wagneri, assembly GCA_004024745.2. Taxonomy (NCBI): domain Eukaryota; kingdom Metazoa; phylum Chordata; class Mammalia; order Artiodactyla; family Tayassuidae; genus Catagonus; species Catagonus wagneri. Next base: position 3,466,817 of record PVHT020000027.1, read on the forward strand.
GCTGGACTGAGAATGGCAAAGCAGAGTGAGAGCCTCACAGATCATCTGAACACTGGCACAGACACCACAACCTGAGACACTCAGGCGGGGGCTGGGAGCTGAGACTTAGGCTCCAGAGATCAGTCCCCAGGAGAGGGCTGGGTTTGGCGGTGTGGAGACAGCCCAGGGGGCTAGGGAGCAGTGCATCACGGGCAGGAGAGCAATACTCTACGGGATGGGGAGTGGAATGCCAGGACAGAGGGAACGAGGGAAATCTGGTCCCACAGGAAAGGCAAGCCGCCATCGTTGGGGAGGTGAGGAGGATGGGCTGACTGCCCTAGGAAGAACCTTGAACCAGTGCAGAGGGCTGGGCGGATTGGAAGCAGGCTTCCAGCAGCATGAGTGCTGAGAGCTGGTTGGATTAAGTGTAAAACTCCAGCAGCAGAGGGGACCTTGCAAAGGGTTGGGTGGCCCAAGAGCAAACCACGGTAGCTGGGTAGCTGAGGCTACTTGCTAGACTGCTGTTGCCCCAGCGTCTTCTGGACACACCCCACCTGGGCCACGTGACCAGAAGCCCCTTGCTAGACTGCTGTGGATCAGGCATCTCTGGGCACAAATCACCCGTGATGGGAAGCAGCTTGCTAGACCACGGTGGACCAGGCTTCGTGGAGTGCAGACTGCCCACAACACAGAGGCCACTTGCTTGTCCTCAGTCATCCGGCATCTCTGGAGCAACCATCCATAAGACTTTTTCTTCTATACCAGAGATTGGGCACTTCTTGTGCAGGCTACCAGTGACCAGGCACCTCTAGTGTGGGCTAAAGGGATCAGAGGGCTAAGTGCGACATGGGGCCTACCAAGCACCAGAGATGGTTGCTATCACTCCCCTGGGAATGCACCCGCCCTGCAGCTGCCACTACTAAACCCTCAGGGCAGCTCCCAGACACTTGTTGGCTGTCCTCTCCCAAGTCCACACAACTAGGTGCAGCTGGTGCAGCATCTCCTTTTTGGTCTAAGTGGGACCGGGGGCTTCCTGGTGGCCTGCAGGGCATAGGAGCAAACCACCACAGTTATCCCTGATTCCAGAGGAGGGCGTGGCCCACCACCACAGGGGACACCTGAACAAAAATCACTCGCAGCCCCAACCAACTCAGAGGGCACCATAGAGAAAGACATTATGACAGAACACCACCTGCTGTCACTCTTGCTCACCTCGGAGCACACCCGCCACTGCCAAACATTATGGGCAGTGCCCAGACGCTTGTCCCTTCCCAGGAACATGTAACTAATAGCACCTTGTGCAGCACATCCTGTTGGGGCTAAGCAGGATGAGGTACTTCCTGCATGGTCTACAAGAGGCAGAGGCAAACTGCAACAGTTTTCTCTGGCTCCAGAGGTGGGAATGACATGTTACCACTAGGGATCCATGAATAGGCAGCACCTGCAGCCCCAGTCAGCTCAAGGGCACTACAGGAGAGGCCATTGGGACTGAACACCACTTGTGGGTGCTCTTGCCCTCCTGGGAACACACCAGTCCCGCTGCTCCTACTGCTAAGTGCTCTGGGCAGTGCCCATATGCCTGATCTTTTTCACTTCCCAGGACCCTACAACTAGGAACAACCTGTACAGCACCTCCTATGTGTGGGCTAAGTGAGACAGGTTGCTTCACGAATGGACTACAGGTGTAGGAGACAAACCACCACGGTTATCATTGGCTCTAGAGATGATCATGGCCCACTACCACTAGGATTCCCTGAAAAGGTGCAACCTGTGGTTCCAGTCACCTCAGAGGAGGGCTTTGCAATCAAACAACTAGCTGCTGTGGCTCTCACTCCCCTTCCTGGTACTGCTACTGCCAATTGCTCTGGACACCTGGTAAATATGCCTAGAGCTCATTACCACTTCCCAGGGCCCTACAACTAGGAGTAGCCAATGACAATTTCCTGCAGGTACTTGCTGCTGTTGAGAGCCCAGAGACCAGGCAACAACTGCTGACCCTACCCATTGCTTCATTCTCCCTGAAAATACATGGAGAACCATTGAGATAACAGTCTGCTCACACTGAAGAAAGGGACACCAAATATTCAAACTCCCACACCAAAAATAAATAGTAACCCCACCAAGAAAATGCAAAGTGGTGCTCTTGCCTAGAAGTAACCTTACAAGACTACAGTGTGGCTTCCCCAAACACACAAAAAACAAAAACCATAAGCAAGATGAAGAAGCTCAGAAACCATTCCTAGTTAAAAGAACAGGACAGATAATCTAAAACAGCCAACAATGAAATAGACCTCTGCAGTCTGACAGAAATGGAGTTCAGAAGAAAGGTAGTGAAAATACTTGAGGAATTAAGGCTGAATATCCAGGAATGAAGAGAAGACGCAAACAGCAATGCAGATTCCCTTAGAAAGGAAATGGAAAATATAAGGAGGAGCCAAGAAAAGCCAGAAAACTCATTTGCAGAGATGCAAACTGAGCTAAAGGCAATAAAGAGCAGTTTGAATAATGCAGAGGAACGAATTAGTGAAGTGGAAGATAGAATAATGGAAATCATGCAATCGGGAGAGCAGACAGAAAATCAAATGAAAAAACATGAAAGCAATATAAGAGATCTATGGGATAATATAAAGTGGCCCAATTTACGCATGATAGGAATTCCAGAAGGAGAAGAAAAGAAAAGGGGATTGAAAATACATTTGAAGATATTATATCTGAAAACTTTCCAAATCTGAAGGAATCTGAAATCAATATACAGGAATCACAGAGGGCCCCAAACAAGTTGAACCCAAAGAGACCCAAACCAAGGCATATTATATTAAAAATGCCAAGAATTAAAGAGAGGATCCTACAGGCAGTAAGAGAAAAGCAAAGTATTAAGAATAAGGGATCCCCCATAAGGCTGTCAGCTGATTTCTCTACAGAAACACTATAGGCCAGAAGGGAGTGGCAAGATATATTTAAAGTGCTAAAAGGAAAAAAATTGCAACCTAGAATAGTCTACCCAGCAAGAATATCATTTAAAATAGAAGAGGAAATAAAGAATTTCTCCAATATACAAAAGCTAAAAGAGTACAGCAATACTAAACCCTTTCTAAATGAAATGCTGAAAGAGTTCCTATTAAAAAAAAAAACTAAAAAGTAAGAAATAGAATGGAGGAAACCACAAATGGAAAGCAACCATTCAAATAAGCCAGCATACAGATCTAAGCATAAAGATGCTAAAATAAATAAATAAATACATAATAAATAAATAAATAAATACAACAAATCAAACATTATGGGGAGGGAAAATAAGAAAATATAGACTGATTTTTTCAACTTTTAAAAATTTTTTTTCTTAAAGATGTGTTTACACCTATATGGCTATCAGCAAGGAGATATAAGAAGGTGTTAAAGTTCTTAAAAATCAGGGCTACCACAAATTAAAATGGAACATCACATCCACAAATACTGAAAAGAAAAGCACTCAAGTATAAAATAAATGATAACAACCAACCAAAAAAAAAAAAAAAGAAGAAGAAAAGAGAAACATAGAATCAACTGGAAAACAAGGTAAAAAATGGCAATAAATACAGGTCTATCAATCATCACCTTAAAAGTCAATGGACTGGAGTTCCCTTCGTGGCTCAGTGGTTAATGAATCTGACTAAGAACCATGAGGTTGCGGGTTCGATCGCTGTCCTTGCTCAGTGGGTTAAGGATTCGGCGTTGCTGTGAGCTGTGGTGTAGGTTGCAGACGCAGCTCGGATCCCACTTTGCTGTGGCTGTGGCGAAGGCCGGCAGCTACAGCTCCTGTTAGACACCTAGCCTGGGAACCTCCATATGCCATGGGTGTGGCTCTAGATAAAGGCAAAAAGACAAAAAAAAAAAGTCAATGGGCTGAATGCTCCAATCAAATGGCACAGAGTGGTATACTGGATAAAAAAGCAAAAACCTACACTCCTGCCTGCAAGAGACTCACCTTAGGGCAAAGGACACAGATAGATTGAAAGTGAGGGGATGTGAAAAGATATTTCATGCCAATGGACAAGCAAGGAAAGCAGGAGGGGCAGTATTCATATCAGACAAAACAGACTTTAAGATGAAGGCCATAAAGAAAGACAAAGAAGGACAGTATTTAATGGTTAAAGGATCTATTCAAAAAAGGATATTACAGTCTTCAATATATATGCCCCTAATATAGGAGCACCCAAGTACCTAAACAAGTACTATCAGACACAAAAGTAGAAATAGAATGCAATGTAATAATAGCAGGAGACTTTAACACTCCACTCACATCAATGGACCAATCCTCTAAGCAGAAAATCAGTAAGGAAACAGAGATCCTAAATGACACAATAGAAAAGTTAGACCTAATTGACATTTTCAGGACATTACATCTAAAAAAATCAGAATATACATTCTTCTCAAGTGCACATGGAACATTTTCAAGCATAGATCACATACTGGGACACAAAGCTAACCTCAACAAATTTAAGAGTATGGAAATTATTTCAAGTATCTTCTCTGACCACAAAGGCATGAAACTAGAAATCAACCATAGGAAAGGAAATGAGAAAAAAACACACTACATGGAGAGTAAACAGCATGCTACTAAAAAACGAATGGATCAATGAGGAAATCAAGAAGGAAATTAAGGAGTTCCCTATGTGGCTCAGTGGTTAACGAATCCGACTAAGAACCATGAGGTTGCGGGTTCGATCCCTGGCCTTGCTCAGTGGGTTAAGGATCCAGCGTTGCCGTGAGCTGTGGTGTAGGTTGCAGACGTGGCTCGGATCCTGCGTTGCTGTGGCTGTGGCGAAGGCCGGCGGCTACAGCTCCTGTTGGACCCTTAGCGTGGGAAACTCCATATGCTGCGGGTGTGGCTCTACATAAAGGCAAAAAGGCAAAAAAAAAGAAAAAAAAACAAGGAAATTAAAAAATGCTTTGAGACAAATGATAAGGAAGACAAAACCGCTCCAAATCTATGGGATGCTGCAAAAGTAGTGCCAGAGGGAAGTTCATAGCAATACAGACCTTCCTCAAAAAAGAAGAAAAATCTCAAATCGACAACTTAACCCACCACCTAAATGAATGAGAAAAATAAGAACAGAAAAACCCTAAAGTCAGCAGAAGGAAAGAAATCATAAAGATAAGAGAGGAAATCAATAAAATAGAGATTCAAAAAACAATGGAAAAATCAATAAAACCAAGAGCTGGTTCTTCAAGAAGGTAAACAAAATTGACAAACCTCTGCCTAGACTTACCAAGAAGAGGAGAGAAAAAACCCAGAATTAACAAAATAAGAAATATAAAAGGAGAAGTCACAATGTTTATTACAGAAATAGAAAAAAAACATGAAAGAATACTATAAGCAATTGTATGCCAACAAATTTGACAACCTAGAAGAAATGGACAACTTTTTTAGAGACTTACACCCTGCCAAAACTGAATCAAGAAGAAATAGATCAACAGAACAGATCGATTACAAAAAATGAAATTGAGTATGTCATAAAAACTCTCCCTACAAATAAAAGTTTGGAAACAGATGTCTTCACAGGGGTGAATTCTACCAAACATGCAAATAAGAACTCATACCCATCCTCCTTCAGCTTTTACAAATGACTAAAGAAGAAGGAACACTCCCAAAGATATTCTGTGACCTTAATTCCAAAATAAGACAAAGATACCATGAAAAAAGAAAACTGTACACCAATATCTATATAGATGAAAAAATTTTCAACAAAATTTTAGCCAAACGAATCCAACAACATATCAAAAAGATCACACACCATGACCAGGTGGGATTCATCCCAGGTGCACAAGGCTGGTTCAACATATGCAAGTCAATCAACATCATACATCACATTAACAAAAGAAAAGTTAAAAACCACATGATTATCTCAATAGATGCAGAAAAAGCATTTGACAAAGTCCAACATCCATTCATGATCAAACTCTTACCAAAGAGGGGATACAGGGAAAATTCCTTAACATAACAAAAGCCATTTACGATAAACCCACAGCAAATATAATACTCAATGGAGAAAATCTGAAAGGCTTCCCACTAAAATCCGGAACAAGACAGGGATGCCCACTCTCACCACTGTTATTCAACATAGTATTGGAAGTCCAAGCTACAGGAATCAGGCAAACAGAAGAAATAAAAGGCATCCAAATAGGAAGAGAAGAGGTAAAACTGTCACTGTATGCAGATGACATGGTACTATATATACAAAACCCCAAGGACTCAACCCCAAAATTACTTGAACTGATCAACAAATTCAGCAAAGTAGCAGGATATAAGGTTAACTTCCAGAAATCAAAAGCATTTCTCTATACTAACAAGGAAATATTAGAAAAAGAATGCTAAAATACTTTACCTTTTAAGATAGCACCCCTCAAAAATCAAATACCTGGGAATAAACCTGACCAAAGAAGTGAAAGACTTATTTGCAGATAACTACAAAACATTAATAAAGGAGGTCAAAGAAGATATAAAGAAATGGAAAGATATGCATGGGCTGAAAAAATAAATATTGTAAAAATGGCCATACTACCCAAAGCAATCTACAAATTCAATGCAATCCCTATCAAATGACCCACGACATTTTTCACAGAACTAGAGCAAACAATGCAAAAATTTATATGGAACAACAAAATACATAGAATCACAAAAGCAGTTCTAAAGAACAAAAACCAACAGGATTTCAGGCGTAACTCTCCCAGACTTCAGACAATATCATAGGGCTACAGTAATCGAGACAGTTTGGTACTGATACCAAAACAGAAATGCGTACCAATGGAACAGAAGAGAGAACCCAGAAATAAACCCAGATGTCTATGGTCAATTGATTTTTGACAAAGGAGGCAAGAACATAAAATAGGAAAAAGACAGTCTTTTCAGTAAGTATGGCTGGGAAACCTGGACAGCTGCATGCAAATCAATGAAACGAGAACACACTCTCACGCCATGCACAAAAATAAACTCTAAATGGCTTAAAGGCTTAAATATAAGACAAGACACCATTAAACTCCTGGAAGAAAACATTGGAAAAACATTCTTTGACATCAACCTTACAAATGTTTTCTCAGATCAGTCTCCCAAAGCAACAGAAATAAAAGCAAAGATAAACCAATGGGACCTAATCAAGCTGACAAGCTTTTGCACAGCAAAGAGAACCGAAAAGAAAACTAAAAGACAACTTACAGAATGGTTCGTGGAAATAGTGTCCAATGATGCAACTGACAAGGACTTAATATCAAAAATATACAAACAACCTATGCAGCTCAACAGCAAAAAAACCAACAACCCCACTGAAAAATGGGCGAAGGTCCTGAATAGGCATTTCTCCAAAGAAGATGTGCCTATGGCCAATAAGCACATGAAAAAATGCTCAACATCACTGATGATTAGAGAAATGCAAATCAAAACTACTACGAGATAACACCTCTCACCAGTCAGAATGGCCATCATTAACAAATCCACAAACAACAAATGCTGGAGGGGCTGTGGAGAAAAGGGAACCCTCCTGCACTGTTGGTGGGAATGTAAGCTGGTATAACCACTATGGAAAACAGTATGGAGGTACCTCAGAAAACTAAATATAGAAGTACCCCCAGAATTAAATCCACACATGTATAGTCAACTAATCTATGACAAAGGAGGCAAGAATATACATTGGACAAAAGACAGCAACATGGATGGAATTAGAGACCCTCGTACTGAGTGAAGTGAGTCAGAAGGAGAAAGACAAGTACCATATGATTTCACCTATATCTGGAATCTAATGTACTGCACAAGTGAACTTATCTACAAAAGAGAAAATCATGGACTTGGAGAACACACTTGTGGTTGCCAAGAGGGTGGGAGAGGGAGTGGGATGGTATGGGAGTCTGGGGTTAACAGTTGTAGACTATTGCCACGGCAACACCAGATCCTAAACCCAGAGTGAGGCCAGAGATTGACCCCACAAACTCATTGTTCCTAGTCGGATTTTTTTCCACTGCACCATAATGGGAACTCTGTAGACTTTTTGATGATGGCTATGCTGGCTGGTTTAAGGTGGTACCTCATTGTAGTTTTGGTTTGCATTTCTCTAGTAATTGGTGATGAGCATATTTTCACGTTCTTTTTGCCCACCTGTATGTATTCTTTAGAGAAATGTCTGTTTTGATCTTGTGCCCATTTTTTTAAATGGATTATTTGATTTTTTGATAAGAATTTGCATGAAATATTTGTATATTTTGGAGATTAATCCCTCAGTGGTCACTTCATTTGCAAATATTTTCTCCCATTCTTTAGGTTGTCTTTTTGTTCTGTTTATGGTTTCATTTGCTGTGCAAAAACTTTTAAGTTTAATTAGGTCCCATTTGTCTATTTTTGGTTTTATTTTCATTCCTCTAGGAGGTGAATCCAAAAAGATATTGCTAAATTTCATGTCAGAGAGTGTTCCATTTATGTTTTACTCTAAGAGTTTTATAATATCTTGTCTTACATTTGGGCCTTTCATACATTTTGAGTTAATTTTTGTGTATGGTGTTACTGTTCTAATTTAATTCTTTTACATGTAGCTGTGCAGTTTTCCCAGCACCACTTATTGAAGAGACTATTTTTCCCACACTCTATATTCTTGCCTCCTTGGTCATAAGTTAACTGACCATGGGTGCATAGCTTTCTATGCTATTCCACTGATCTATATTTCCGTGTTTTGGGGCAGTGCCATAGTATTTTGATGACTATAGTTTTGTAATATAGTCTTAAGTCAGGGAGCCTGATTCTTCCAGTTGTTTTATTTCTCAGGATTGCTTTGGCTATTCAGGGTCTTTTTTGTTTCCATACAAATTTAAAAAAAGTTTTGTTCTAGTTCTGCAAAAACTAATGTTGATAATTTAATAGGGCTTGCTCTGGATCTGTAGTATAGTCATTTTGAGAATATTGATTCTTCCAATCCAAGAACATTTTTATGTCTTTCCATCTGTTTGTGGCATCTTCTGTTTCCTTCATTAGCATCATACAGTGTTCAGAGCTTAGCTCTTTTGAGTCTTTTGGTAGGTTTATTCCTAGATAAACCTCTTTAGATCATTCTCTTTGATATGCTGGTTAATGGGACTGTTTTCTTAATTTCTCTTTCTGATCTTTCATTGTTAATGTATAGGAATGCAAGCAATTTCTGTTTTAATTTTGTATCTTGTTGGAGTTCCCTTCGTGACTCAAGGGTTAATGAACCTGACTAGTATCCATAAGGATGTGGGTTTGATTCCTGGCCTAAGGATCTGGTCTGGCCATCAGCTGTGGTGTAGGTCTCAGACACAGCTCAGATCTGGCATTGCTGTGGCTGTGGCTGTGGCATAGTCTGGCAGCTACAGCTCTGATTCAACCCCTAGCCTGGGAACTTCCATATGCTGTGAGTGCAGCCCTAAAAAAACAAACAAAAATTTTGTATCTTGCAACTTCACTGAATTCACTAATAAGCTCTAGTAGTTTTCTGGTAGCATATTTAGGGTTTTCTATTTATAGTATCATGCCATAGTGGCAATAAGAGAAGAAAAAGAAATAAAAGGAATTCAAATTGGAAAGAAAGAAGTAAAATTATTACTGCTTGCAGATGGCATGATCTCATGTGCCATTTAAGGCCTGTGTTTCATTACTGATTTTCTTTTTGGATGAACTGTCCATAAATGCAATTTTATTGTTAAAGTCCTCCACTATTATTGCATTACAGTGAATTTCTTCTATAATGGTGGTTAGCAGTTTCCTTGATAATATGGTGCTCCTACGTTCAGTGCATATATATTTAAAATTTTTATATCTTCTTCTTGGATTGATCTCGATCATTAGGAAGTGAGCATCCTTTGTCTCTTTTAACATTCTTCATTTTAAAGTCTATTTTGTCAATATGAGTATTGCTTTTCCAGCTTACTTTTGATTTCTATTTGCCTGGAATATCTTCTTAAATCACCTTTCCTTCAGTCTGAGTGTGTGCTCCTATATCTGAAGTGGGACTCTTATAGACAGCTTATATATGGGCCTTGTTTTTATATCCATTCAGCCAGTCTATGTTTTTTTGGTTGGAGCATTTAATCCATTTTCATGCAAGGTAATTATCTATCTATCTATCTATCTATCTATCTATCTATCTATCATCTATCTATCTATCTATCATCTATATATCATCTGTCTATCTACCTACATATATATATATATATATATATATATATATATATATATATATATATATGTGTGTGTGTGTGTGTACTTATTGAAATTTTCTTAATTATTTTGGATTTGTTATTGCTGGACTTTTCCCCTCACTTCCCTTTTTGTTCTCTCCTCTTGGAATTTGATGACTATATTTCGTGTTGTGTTTGGATTGCTTTTATTTTTATTTTTTTATTTTGCTGTTTAGGGCTGCATTGAGGCATATGGAAGTTCCCAGGCTAGGGGTCCAAATGGAGCTTCAGCAGCTGGCCTACACCAGAGCCACAGCAATGCAGGATCTGAGCCATGTCTGCGACCTACACCACAGCTCATGGCAATGCTGGATCTTTGACCCACTGAGCAAGGCCAGGGATTAAACTCACAAACTCATGGTTCCTAGTTGGATTTGTTTCTGCTGTGCCACTATGTGAACTCCTGTTTTTCTTTTTTTAATGTTTGTTTCTATTGTACATTTTTCATTTTTGTTTCCCATTAAGTTTTTCTTTTTTTTTGTCTTTTGTTATTTTAGATCCACACTGCAGCATATGTAGGTTCCCAGGCTAGGGGTCTAATCAGATCTGTAGCTGCAGGCCTACACCACAGCCACAGCAATGCCAGATCTGAGACACATCTGCAACCTACACCACAGCTCATGGCAATACTGGATCCTTAACCTGCAAGGCCAGGGATAGAACCCACAGCCTCATGGTTCTTAGTTGGATTCGTTTCCACTGTGTCATGATGGGAAATCCTCCCATGAAGTTTTGACATACCATTCTATATATGTAAATTTTTTTAAGCTGCTGGTATATTAATTTCAAATGTATTTTCAATATGCTGAACTTATACTCTCCTCTTCTCATGATTGCTAGTTTTTATATCATATTTGTGTGCTCATGATTTCCTACCTTTACTGTATATTTGCCTTTACTATTGAGCTTTCCCGTTTGTAATTTTCCTGTTTTTAGTTGACTTTTATTTTCAACCTAGAGAAGCTCCTTTAGCATTTGTTATAAAGCTGATTTGGTGGTGCTGAATTCTTTTAGCTTTTGCTTTCCTGAAAAGCTTTTGATTTCTCCATTGTATCTTAAGGAGAGTAGAGTGCTCTTGGTTGTAAGCTCTTCCCCTTCATCACCCTAAGTATATCTTGCCACTCCATTCTGGCTTGCAAAGTTTCTGCTAAAAAAATCAGCTGATATCTTTATGGGGTTTCCTTTGTATGTTATTTGCTGTCTTTCCCTTGTGGCTTCTAATATATTTTTCTCTGTATTTAATTGTTGTCAGTCAATGAATATGTGTCTTGCCATGTCCCTCCTGTATGTGGTTCTCTGTGCATCCTGTGTGGGATTCTCTGTGTATCCTCAACTTGTATTCTTGTTTTCAAGGTAGAGTTTTATGTGTCTATACTTCTTAAGCCACACTTAAGGAAATATCTCAATTATTTATGGGTGTTGTCTGCTTCCATCTTATGCAGAAAACTCCAGCAGATTTAATACTGTCACTCATTATCTAGTCAAACCCTTCACATGCTCTTCAAACTAATCAAGTTTTGTGTCCTCGACATTTTATGCCAATAAAATAAGGTGTGGAATTAGCAGTTTCATTCAATGAAGATATGTTTTGTTTTGGTTTTTTTTCCCTTGTTACACCAGATGTTCAGATGCCATTTGAATTGGATTTAGAAGATGAGGAATTATTGATGTTTGTTGTCCTGAATCTCTTGAAAGTCAAGATGTGGAAGGGAGACCAAGATTATGAAGAGACTGGCTTTTGACTTTAGAGTGTCATCATTTGCCTTGGTGGGGGCATTTGCTGGACTGGGGTTGGTTAAGGTATTCTGGGAAGAGTTACTTGAAAGTGTTACAACAGTAGTTTGAGTTGACTAAATCTGTGGAAGTGAGAGCAGTGCCAGAAGCAGCAGCCCCAGTCTGAGCCTGGCCACTATCACTCTTCCCATGACCATACACTCTGTAAATGCTTTGCATGCCTCAGTGGATGTGGGGTGCATGGAGGATGGCTGGCTCAGGCAAGTGCAGGCAAGTGGGCTAGTCATTTCTCCAGAGAAGACATAAGAGATGGCAAACAGGCACATAAAAATATATTCAACATCATTAATTATTAGAAAAAGAGAAATCAAAACTCCAATGAGGTGTTACCTCACTCTGGTCAGAGAGGCCATCATCAAAAACCTACAAATAACAAATGGTAGAGAAAGTGTGGAGAAAAATAACCCTCCTACACTGTTCGTGGGAACATAAATTGGTACGGTCACTATGGAAAACAGTATGGAGGCTCTTTAAGAAACTAAAAACAGGAGTTCCTGTTGTGGCTCAGTGGGTTAAGAACCCAATTAGTATCCATGAGGATTCAAGTTCAATCCTTGTCTTCACTTAGTGGGTTAAAGATCTGGTATTGCTTCAAGCTGTGGCATAGGTCACAGATGTGACTCAGATCTGGTGTTGCTGTGGCTGTGGTATAGGCCAGCAGCTGCAGCTCTAATTCGACCTCTAACCTGGGAACTTCCATATGCCGAAGGTACTGCCCTATAAAATTAAAACAATAAAAATAAACTAAAAACAGAGCTACCATATGATCCTGTAATCCCACTCCTGGGCATATATTAGCAAAAGACAAAAGCTCTAATTCAAAAGGGTACATACACCCCAATGTTCACTGCAGCAGCATTTAGAATAGTCAAGGCAATGGAAGCAACCAAAATGATGTTCATCAACAGATGAATGGATAAAGAAGATGTGATATTTATATATCACATATTGGAATAGTAAGCCTGACAGAGAAAGCCAAATACATGATATCACCTATATGTGGAATCTTAAGAAAATAAAAATTATCTTTTTAGAAAGCAAAAGTAGACTCATAGACATATAAAATAATCTTATGGTTATCAAAGGGAAAGGTTGATGGGAGGGATAAATTAGGAGGTTGTGATTAACATATATACACTCATATATAAAATAGATAACCAGCAAGGACCTATTGTATAGCACAGGGAGCTATATTCAGTATTTTGTAATAATTTCTAAAGGAAAATAATCTGAAAAAGTGTGCACTCTCTCCCACTCTAACACGACGTTGTAAATAAACTATACTTCAATAAAATTAAAAACAAATAAATAAAGAGAAATAAGCTTCATATACATTGTTGCCTTTGGGTGAATTCATACATAATCTCAGGGGCCTATTAATACATGCTCTCCAAGAATTCCTACTATTTTAGCACTCTCAAGACAATGAAAAATTGATTAAGTACCTTTGTTAAGGTTTCAAAACACATGTTAATCATGTTTAAAAGTCTCCAGCGAGTATCATAACAATTATTCTACTCTATTAAAAGTTGAAGCACTTTTAGTAGAAAGGAAATATATTTAACTGCCAATATACTCCAGGGTAGCATTAAGAGGGCGCTATGACCCATTTCTTCTAAAAAGTTGAACAATGGGTAAGTTGGGAAATGTTAATATTGGATGAACAGGCAGGTAGGGAAGATATAGAGCTGTGGTTTTTCCCGCTTACAGTGCTGGTAAGTATAAGTGTAACATAAACCCAAGAAAATCATCAGAATTTCCATTAAAGCAACAAGTTGGAGGAAAGGGATAGGATTTCATTTGGCTCTGCAATGCTGTGAGTTATGTACTCCCAAATATGGTCTAAGATCAGAAACAAACACAAGAGTAACATTTGCTGTTGGATACCCCAACTTTAAATTTTATCCTATCAAACTTTTTGTTTAAAAGTAATTTAATCATTATAAAAGAAATATATACTTATAGTATAAAGTGTGGAAAATACAGAAAATGTAAAGAAAAGGACCCCTGCATAATTTAAGCATTTTAATACCACTCAGAGAGAAACACTATTAATATTTTAATACATCTGTATTATGATATTAATTTTTTAACATGGTAAGAATTATCAAGAAAAAGTGTAAAACACCTATTACATTTCATTATTGAAAATATATTAAAATCATGCTTTTGGAGCATTCCGTGAATTGCACCAAATTCTCAATAGGCATTTCAAGGTGGTGATGAAATACTGCAAAAAGGCTCAGTATGCAACATTTAGAACTCAATAAATATTTAAGGAATACATGAGTGAGAAAAAGTGGAAAAGAAACAAATGCTTGCAAGATGACTGTTTTAGTCCAAATCTATAAAATTACCTTTTGGAATTTTAAAAGGCTAGGATTAAAAGCTTATCTAATAAGCAATATAAAGTCTAGGACCTGAGAGACACAGATTGAATGACACAACAACTCACATTGTTCTGTAAACTAGCTTAGATTATATCTCATGATCTAGGTGCCAAGCCAAATTCTGCCTAGAAGATAGGTCACTGGCCTCTCTCTGTTTTGTTTGTTTTTGATAGGTTCAAATATTTGGAATTCTGCAGACTTACCAAAGAATATGGTGGCATTTATATTTGAAAAGCCTTAATTCTGCTGAAGTGGAGTTTTCCTCCCAAAGGAGACAGGTCTCAAAATGAACAAAACCTTTAGGATCTTAGCATATATCACTATGTGAATCACAGGTATACCACTACTGCAAATATTAAATAAATGCTATTGATGACAAACAATGCATCATGATTTCAATGCAGTCTCATCCAACAGGCTGAGGAAAAACAGATGTTAATATGTAGTTTGTCTCATGATAAAATTACAACTAACCAATGGGAAAACAAAATGAGCTTAAATTAATGGCAGTAAAAAATTCATAAGCAGACTATGGCACTGAAATTTGACCATGTGAAATAATTGCAGAATAAAAGGGACTCACCAGTAACTTTCCTAGTCAGAAAAGATAATAACAAGGACAGAGCTGACAATTAAAAAAAATCATATGCTCCATTATGCACAATTTTAACATGCTCCTAAAAGTAAGATTGAATGCCGATCATTTTTTTTTGCTTTATTTCAATTGTGTGAGGGATCTTTTTTAAAAAATCCAGTGAATTTTATTATATTTACAGTTGTGCAACGATCATCACAACCAAATTTTAGAACATTTCCATCCCAACCCCAAGCCCATCCCTCCCCTCCCACCAATCGGTCTCCTTTGGTAACCATAAAGTTTTCAAATCTGTGAGTTTCTGTTCTGCAAAGAAGTTCATTGTATCATTTTTTTAGATTCCAAATGTAAGTGATAGCATATGGTGATTGTGTCTCACTCTCTAACTTCACTTCGCATAATAATTTCCAGGTCCATCAATGTTGCTGCAAATGCCATCATTTCATTCTTTTTGTGGCTCAGTAATATTCCATTGTGTATATGTACCACATCTTTATCCTCTCCTCTGTCAGTGGACATTTGAGTTTATTCCATGTCTTGGCTATTGTATATTGTACTGCAATGAATTTTGGGATACATATATATTTTTGAGTCATGGTTTTCTCTGGATAGATGCCTAGGAGTGGGATTGCTCGATCATATGGTAACTCTATTTTTAGGTTTTTTTTTTTGAGGAATGTCCATAATGTTTTCCTTACTGGTTGTGCCAATTTACATTCTCACCAACAATGTGAGAGGGTTCCCTTTTCTCCATGCCCTCTCCAGCATTTATTGTTTATAGACTTTTTGATGATGGCCCTCCTGGCTGGTGTAAGGTGGTACCTCATAGCAGTTTTGATTTGCATTTCTCTAATAATTAGTGATGTTGAACATCTTTTCATGTGTTTTTTGGCCATGTGTATATCTTCTTTGGAGAATTGTCTGTTTAGATACTCTGCCCATTTTTGATGGGTTTTTTTTGGGGTGGGGAGTATTGAGCTGCAGGAGGTGTTTATATATTTTGGAGATTAATCCCTTGTCAGTTGCTTCATATGCAGATATTTTCTCCTACTCTGTGGGTTGTCTTTTTGTTTTCTTTAGGGCTTCCTGTGCTGTGCAAAAACTTTTAAATTTAATTAGGCCCAATTTTTAAATTTTTGTTTTTAATTGTCATTACCCTAAGAGGTGGATTTGCTAAGATATTGCTGTGGTTTATGTCAGGGAGTGTTCAGCCTAAGTTTTCCTCTAAGAGTTTTATAGTATCTGGTCTTATATTTAGGTCTGTGATTGATTTTGAGTTTTGATAGTTTTGATAGTTTGATAGTTTTGATTCTTCCAATCAAGAGCATGGTCTATCTTTCCATCTGTTTGTGTCATCTGTGATTTTTTTCATCAGTATCTTAGAGTTTTCAGAGTACAGGTCTTTTGTCTCTTTAGGTAGGTTTATTCCTAGGTATTTTATTATTTTTGATGTGAATTTCAATGGGATGGTTTCCCTAATTTCTCTTTCTGATCTTTCATTGTTAATCTACAGAAATGTAGTCAATTTCTGTGTATTAATTTTGTATCCTAGAACTTTACCAAATTCATTGATGAGCTCTAACAGTTTTCTGGTAGTGTCTTTAGGATTTTCTATGCATAGTTACATGTCACCTGCAAACAATGCTTGTTTTACTTCCTTTCAAATTTGGATTCCCTTTATTTCTTTTTCTTGTCTAATTGCTTTGGATAGGACTTCCAAAACTATGTTGAATAGTAGTGGTTTGAGTGGACGTCCTTTTCTTGTTCCTGATCTTAGCAGAAATGCTTTCAGCTTTTCACCTTTAAGAATAATGTTAGCTGTGGGTTTGTTATATATGGCCTTTATTATGCTGAGGTATGTTCCCTCTGTGCACACTTTCTGGAGGGTTTTTATCAAAACTGGGTGTTGGATTTTGTCAAAAGCTTTTTCTGCATCTACTGAGAGGATCATATGGTTATTACTCTTCAGTTTGTTAATGTGGTGTATAACACTGATTGATCTGTGGGTATTTAAAAATCCTTGTGGAATTCCTGTCATGGCTCAGTGGTAACGAAATCAACCAGTACCCGTGAGGATGTGGTTTCAATCCCTGGCCTCACTTAGTGGATTAATGATTTGGCGTTGCTGTGAGCTGTGGTGTAGACCAGCAGCTGAGGCTCTGATTCAACCTCTAGCCATGTGCCACATGTATAATATGTATAACACTAAAAAGAAAAAATAATCCTTGCATCTCTGGGATAAATGCCCCTTGATCATGGTGTATGATCCTTTTACTGTATTGCTGGATTTGGCTTGCCAGAATTTTGTTGAGGATTTTTGCATCTATGTCCATCAGTGATATTGGCCTGTAATTTTCTTTTTTTGTCGTATCTTTGTCTGGTTTTGGTATCAAGGTTATGGTGGCCTCATAGAATGAGTTTGGAAGTGTTCTTTCCTCTGAAATTCTTTGAATAGTTTCAGAAGAATAGGTGTTAACTCTTATCTAAAATTTTGGATAGAATTTTCCTGTGAAGCCATCTGGTCCTGGACTTTGGTTTGTTGGAAGCTTTTAATATCAGTTTAAATTTCAGTACTTGTGATTGGTCCTTCCATCTTTTCTATTTCATCTTGGTTTAGTCTTGAAAGATTGTATTCTATAAGAATTTGTCCATTTCTTCTAGTTTGTCAATTTTTTTGGCATAAAGTTTCTTTAATAATCTATAATGATTCTTTGTATTTCTGTGTTGTCTGTTGTAACTTTTCCTTTTTCATTTCCAATTTTATGTTTATTTTTATTTCGCTTATTTTAGGGCTGCCTGTGGCATATGGAAGTTCCCTGGCTAAGGGTCAGATCAGAGCTACAGCTGCTGGCCTGTGCCACAGCCCCAGCAATGCAGGATCTGAGCCATGCCTGTGACCTATACCACAGCTCACAGCAATGGCAGATCCCCAATCCACTGAGCAAGGCCAGGGATCAAACACACATCCTCATGGATACTAGTCATATTTGTTCCTGCTGCACCAGAACTGGAACTCCCTCAATTTAATTTTATTGTTTTCAGTCCTCTTTTTTTCTTGATGAACCTGGCTAAGGGTTTATCAATGTTGGTCATCTTTTCAAATAACTATCTTTTGGTTTAATTTATCTTTTCTATGGTTTTCTTCATTTCTATCTCATCGATTTCTGTTCTTATCTTTATGATTTCTTTCCTGTTGCTAACTTTGGGTTTTGTCTGTTCATCTTTCTCCGGTTGCTTTGGTTGCATTCTATTGCTATAAACTTCCCTCTTGGAACTGCTTTTGCTGCATCCCAAAGGTTTTGGACTGTTGTGTTTTTGTTGTCATTTGCATCTAGGTCTTTTTTTTCTCTTTGATTTTATCAGTGATTTATTGGTTGTTTAGAAGCATGTTGTTTAGTCTCCATATATTTGTGTTTTTTTGCAGTTTTTTTCTTGT
Source organism: Catagonus wagneri (assembly GCA_004024745.2). NCBI lineage: Eukaryota > Metazoa > Chordata > Mammalia > Artiodactyla > Tayassuidae > Catagonus > Catagonus wagneri. The sequence goes on from PVHT020000027.1 coordinate 3,485,223, forward strand.
TGTTGATTTCTAGTTTTATAGCATCGTGGTCAGAAAAGATATTTGATATCATTTCAACTTTCTTTTCTTTTCTTTTCCCTTTTTTTTTTCAGTGCCACACCTGTGGCATATGGATGGAGTTTCCCAGGCTAGGGGTCCAATTTGAGCTACAGCTACTCACCCTCACTGCAGCCACAGCAACATCAGATCTGAGCCATGTCTGTGACCTACACCACAGATCATGGCAATGCTGGATCCTTAGCCCACTGAGTGAGGCCAGGGATCAAACCTGCAACCTCATGGTTTCTAGTCAGATTTTTTTCCACTGTGCCATGATGGGGACTCCTCATTTCAAATTTCTTAAATTTCCTGAGGCTTGATTTGTAGCCCAAAATGTGATCTATCCCAGAGAATGTTCTGTGTGCTCTTGAGAAGAATGTGTATTCTGCTGCTTTGGGATGTCTTATTCTATAAATATCTATTAAGTCCATTTAGTCCAATGCATCCTTTAGGGCCTGTGTTTATTTGTTGATTTTCTGTTTGGATGATCTGTCCATTGCTCTAAGTGGGGTATTCAAGTTCCCACCATTATTGTGTCATTGTCAATTTCTCCTTTTAAGGTTGTTAGTAATTGCTTTATATATTGAAGTGATCCTATGTTGGAGGCATGTATATTTGCAATCGTTATATCTTCTTCTTGGATTGATCCTTTGGTCGTTATATAATGTCCCTCTTTGTCTCTTAGAATATTCTTTACTTTAAGGTCTATTTTTTCTGATATGAGTACTGCTACTCTAGCTTTCTTTTGGTTTCCATTTACATGGAATATTTTCTTCCATCCTCTAACTTTCAATCTGTATGTGTCCCTAGAAGTGAGGTGGGTCCTTTGAAGAGAGCATATGTATGGGTCTTGCTTTTGTATCCCTTCAGCTAGCCTATATCTTTTAGTTGGAGCATTTAGTGCATTTATATTTAAGATAATTATTGATATATATGTTTTTTTACCGTTCTATCATTTTGGATTTGTTTTTGTTGGTCTTTTTTTCTTCCCCTTTTGTTCTTTTGTCTTGTGCTTTGATTCCTTTCATTAGTGTTGCATTTGCATTGCTTTTTTCTTATTTGAGTGGGAATCTATTTTACACTTTTGGTTTGTAGTTACCATGACGTTTTGATATAGGAGTCTTTATATATACAAGATGGTTTTGAGTTGATGATCTCTTAATTGCAAATGCATCTCCAGTATCTTGCATTTATATCATCCTCTTCCCTTGATTTCTGGTTTTGATAGTATGTTTGTGTGTGGATGATTTCCTACCTTTGTTTGTGAGCCTTATCTTTTGTAACACCTTTGTTTCTAGTTGTGTCCTTTTCTTTTCCACCTAGAAAAGTCCCTTTAGTATCTGTTGTAAAACTGGTCTAGTGGTGCTGAACTCTCTTAGCTTTTACTTTCTGTAAAATTTTAATGTCTCCTTCAAATCTGAATGAGAGGCTCGCTGGGTAGAGTAACCTTGGTTGGAGGTTTTTTATTTTTTTCATCAGTTAAACATATTGTGCCACTGTCCTCTGACCTGCAGAATTTTTGCTGAAAAATTAGTCTTATAGAGTTACATCACATGTTATTTTTTTTTCTTTTCCTTACCTGTTTTCAATATTTTCTCATTGTCTTTAATTTTGGTCAGTTTGGTTAAGGTGTGTCTTGGAGTGTTCCTCCTTGGATTTATTTTATATGGTACTTGTGCTTCCTGGATTTGAGCGAATGATTAGTTCCCATTTTAGGAAAGTTTTCAGCTATTAACTCTTCACATATTTTATCTGGCCCTTTCTCTTTTTCTCCTTCTGGCACCTTTATAATATGGATGTTGGTGCATTTAAAGTTGTCCCAGATTTCTATGGCTGTCTTCATTTCTTTTTAGTCTTTTTTCTTTATTCTCATCTATATCAGTTTTTTTCCCAACAGTCTGTCATCCACTTCACTTATTTGTTCTTCTGCCTCCTGTATTCTGCTGTTGATTCTTTCTTATGAATTTTTTTATTTCAGTTATTGTATTTTGTATCTTGCTTTGCTTCATTTTGAAATCTTCTATTTCTTTGTTCAGTGTTTCTTGTAATTTATCATTTTTTTTGTCTTTTTACCTTATCTAGGGCCACACCCACAGCATATGGAGGTCCCCAGGTTAGGGGTCTAACAGGAGCTATAGATGCTGGCCTACACCACAGCCACAGCAACGCAGGATCTGAGCCGCATCCATGACCTACACCACAGCTCAAAGCAATGCTGGATCCTTAACCCACTGAGCAAGGCCAGGGATTGATCCCGCAACCCCATGGTTCCTAGTTGGATTCGTTAACCACTGAGCCACGACAGGAACTCCTAATTTATCATTCTTTGCCTCTAGCCTATTTCCAAGATATTGGATCATCTTTGCTATGATTAGTCTAGAGTCTTTTGCCTGGAGGTTGGTAATCTCCAGATCATTAGCTGTTTCTCCAGGGTTTTTTTCTTGTTCCTTTATCTGAGTCATAACCCCCTGCATTTTCATTCTGTATAGAGTTTTTGTGTGGTCTCCTTTTCACAGCAATAAGCCTGTAGTCTTTCTTGATTCTAATGTCTGCTCCCCTTGTAGCTAAAGTTGTTACAGGGGCTTGTTACAGGTTTCCTGATGAGAGGGACCAGTGCCTGTCCACTGGTAGGTAGAGATTATTCTTATCCCTCTGTTAGGTGGGACTTTGGCTTGGGTATGACTAGAGGCAGCTGTGTGCCTGGGGTTCTCTAGGCGGGCTGTTTGCTAATGGATGGGACCAGATATTTCCAAAATCGCTGACTAGAGCAGTTCACACTGATGACTATTCCTGAGACATTTGCCTCCAATGTCCCTCCCCCACAATGAGCCACAGTCACTCCCTGTTTTCCCAGTATATCTTCCAAGAACCATAGGCATGTCTGATCCAGATTTCTATGGAGTCTCTGCTTTGTCCTAAAACGCAAGGCACAAGAAAGCCTGTGTGTACTTTTCAAGAGTGGAGTGTCCATTTACCACCCTGGTCCTGTGGAACTTCTGTGCATAAGCCCCACTGGCCCACAATGCCAAATGCTCTGTGGGCTCCAACTCCCAATGCCAGATCCCCAGGCATGGGAACCTGATGTGGGGCTTGGAACTCTCACTCCTGTGGGTGAAGTCGTTCAGCAGTTGGTTGTAGATTTTTTAAGGGCTTCATGCATGGCACATAGAGATTCCCAGGTTAAGGGTAAAATCAGAGCTACAGCTGCTGGCCTATGCCATAGCTACTGCAATGTGTATCCCAGCCATGTCTGCCACCTACACCACAGCTCACAACAACACCAGACCCTTGATCCATTGAGCAAGGCCAGGGGAAAAACCCACACCCTCATGGATCCTAGTCAGATCTGTAAACTACTGAGCCATAAAGGGAACTCCTGGTCATAATGTTTTTGTTTTCATGAGTGAAGGTGAGCTCCAGTCCTTCTACTCCACCATCTTAATCTTATCTCCCCATGTGTGGTATCTTTAATATAGTAAACTACCTACTACAAAGACAAAATTCATCTTTCTACTAACATGAGAGTTTGCTTCTGGCACCAACTAGATATGTTGAAACTAATTATCTTGGTAATTAATCTCTTCATTATTTTTTACAATGCAAAAGCACCATAAAATGTCCTTCATAACCAGCAATCTTTGAACAGAACTCCAAAGGCAAGGAAGATCTTATATCTCCATGAAGTTAAAGTACTCAAGGACATCCTGGGTTCTTTTCATTCCTACCTCCAAAACAGAAAATCCTTAAAGAAAAGTAGGTCGTGGGAAATAGGTGCAGAACAAAGTGTTTTGGGTGGACTTGTCTGGTAAACTGATTTTGGCAGATCCACACCTCTTACCTTGAATAATCATTCTAGTTTATGCATATTAGGAGGGGAGCAAAGTTACCTTTGGCCCTTTGAGCACAGAAACCACCCTCTGCTTTTCACTGCTCGTTGCATCATTCTGATTGCTGGAATATTGTGCACAGGTCATTTAACCATCTTATTACTATGCTTCTAGTGTCCTCTCATTGAAACAGGGGAGATTATGGCCTGCTTTACAAGCCTATTATGATGCTGTCATTCTAAAACAATATTTGAAAACAGGGTAATCGAGATTGCAAAGTGAGAGGACGTTGACCTTACCCCACACACGCAAACGTGTCAAAAATACATCTATATGTGGAGCAACTCTTAATGAAAAGAAAAGCTAGGATAATGGTAAGTTTCTTGCCACTGCTGCAGGATATACCCCTTCCCTCACCAGGCTACTGCTCCAGCTCCTCTTGCTTGGCCCCTTTCTCCACTAGGGTAGAGGTGTTATTGCTGGGAAAGAGTGCACACTTACTGGGAATTGAACCAGCTTGGATTCAACCCTTAGGGCTTCTACTTTAGCACCTTGGGCCCTAACCTTATACCAATATGGTGATGAAAATCGTTTCACATTGAAGAAGCCCCAGATCACATCCAGCTCTGGCTTTAGCCCCTCAGTATCCAGCCCTCCAATCAAAATGGTAGCTATCAGCATGCCTAGAGGAAGATGTGTCCTGTGCTCACTTCAGATTCAGCTCTCCCACCAAAGCAATTTGACACACACAGACTGCATAGGGATACTCCCACACAAAGACAGCCCTTTAAGATCAGTATAAGTAAAGTTACACCTAATTCCACAGAGATAGAGAAAGTAAAGCAAAATGAGAAGATGGCACAATGTGTTTCAAATGAAAGAAAAAGATCCTTTCATCATTGAGAAAAACCCCTAATAAAATAGAGGTAAATAATATATTAATAAATAGTCCAAAGCATTAGTAACAAGAATACTATCAGAACTTCAGGAAAGAATAGAAAGCATAGTGAGAATTTAACAAGGAACCAGAAAATATAAAAAAAGAACCAATCATAACCGAAGAATACAGCAACGAAATGAAAAACACACTAGAAGGAATTAAGAGCAGACTAAGTGATACAGAAAAATGCGTAAGTGTTCGGTCAGATAGAAAAATGGAAATCACCCAATTAGAACAGTAAAAAGAAAAACAAATTTAAAAAATGAGGGTAGCTTAAGGAATCTCTGGAACAACGTCAAGCACACTAACATTCACAGAGGGGTCCCAGAAGGAGAAGAGAGAAAGAAAGAGGTAGAGAATGTATTTAATAAAATTATGACTGAAAAATTCTAGAAGAAGAAGAGATTTCCAGGTATAAGAAGCACAGAGAATCCCAAACAAGATGAACCCAATGAGACACATAACAAGACATATAATTAAAATATCAAAAGTTAAAGACAGGGGAGATTGGATTAAGATGGCGGAATAGAAGGACTGGAGCTCAACTTCTCTCCCGAAAAACAGCAAAACTACAAACAAATGACGAGCAGCCTTCAACCAAATGGACAGTAAACTTCCAAAAAAGATATTCTAATCCAGAAGACAAACAGGAGACCACATCAAGAGGTAGGAGGGGCGATTACATGATAGAAGTAACCCCATACCTCCTGGGTGGGAAGCCCCACAGACTGGAAAGTAACTGCATCACAGAGACTTAGATACAGGACTGAGAGTTCTGAATCCCACGTCAAAACCCCACGCCTGGGGATCAGGCACAGAGAGAAAGAGCCCCCACAGCATCTGGCATTGAAGGCCAGCGGGGTTTGTGTGCAGGAGCTCCACAGGACTGCGGGAAACAGAGACCCCATCCTTGAAAGGCACAAACAGACTTTCATGTGCACTGGGTCCCAGGGCAAAGCAGTCTCCATAGGAATCTGGGTGCAACCTGACTGCAATTCTTGGAGAATCTCCTGGGAAAACAGGGGTGACTGTGCCTTGTTGTGGGGGAAGGACACTGGAGGTGAAGCTCTCGGGAACATTCATTAGCCTGCATTTCTCTGGAGGGGGCCATTTCTGGGAAAATCTGGTCCCTCCCATCAGCGCTGAGAAGCCCCAGGCCAGACAATAATCCAGGTGGGATCACAGCCCCACCCATCAGTAAACAGGCTGCCTAAAGACCCCTCAGGCACACAGCCAGCCTCTAATCTCATCCAGAGACAAAACCCCACCCATCAGTGGGCTAGGAATCAACCCCAGCTACCAGTGGCCAGGCGTCAGTCCCTCCAATCAGGAAGCCTACAGCAAGCCCCGCCTATACCAGCTTTAGTCACAGGGGAGGCAAAAGCCAGAACTAAGAGAGGCTACACTTCTATTGTTGGCAAAAAGGTCACCACACCAGAAACCTATAAAAGTGAAAAGACAGAAAACTCTAACCCAGATAAGGGAGAAAGAGAAAAGCCCAGAAAAACAGCTCAGTGATGAGGAGATTACCAGCCTCTCAGAAAGAGACTTTAGACTGTTGATGCTGAAGATGATGCAAGGCAATGGAAATAGACTGGAAGCAAAGACTGATCATTTACAGGAAACACTGAGCAGAGAAATACAAGCTGTAAAAACTAAACAAGAAGAGATGCAAAATACAATAACTGAAATAAAAAATTCATTAGAAGCAGCCAACAATAGAATACAGGAGGCAGAAGAACAAATCAGAGAGGTGGAGGACAGATTAGTGGAAATCACTAATGCAGAAGAGAAAGATAAAAGATTGAAAGGAAATAAGCTGAGTCTCAGAGAACTCTGGGATACTGTTAAATGCACCAATATCCGTATTATAGGAGTGCCAGAAGGAGAAGAGAGAGAGAAGGGGACAGAAAATATATTCGAGGAGATAATAGCCGAAAACTTCCCTAATATGGGAAAGGAACCACTTAGTCAAATTCAGGAAGTGCAATGAGTACCATATAAAATAAACCCAAGGAGGAACACCCCCAGACACATATTAATCAAAATGACCAAAATTAAAGACAGAGAGAAAATATTGAAAGCAGCTAGGGAAAAGAAACAAATGACATACAAGGGAACCCCAATAAGGTTATCAGCAGATTTCTCATCTGAAACTCTACAGGCCAGAAGGGAGTGGCATGATATACTTAATATGATGAAAGGGAAAAACTTCCAACCAAGATTGCTTTACCTAGCAAGGCTCACATTCAGTTCTGAAGGAGAGATCAGAACCTTTACAGATAAGCAAAAGCTAAGAGATTTCTGCAACACTAAACCAGCTTTACAACAAATCTTAAAGGAACTTCTCTAGGCAGAAAAGAAAAGGCCACAACCAGAAGCAAAAACACAACAAATGACAAGGTTCACCAGTAAAGGCATATATACAATAAAGATACTAAATAATCCATGCACAACTATGCTACCAAAATCAGAAATCATGAGAAGAGAGCACAAATGCAGGTCACTGGAGACGCACGTGCAATTAAGAAACCAACAGCTTAAAACAATCTCATTTGTATATAGACTCCTAAATCAAAACTTCAGGATAAAAAAAAAAAGCAACAAAAACCCCTAACAGTTAATACAGTGGCAATAAGAACATATATATCAGTAATTACCTTAAATGTTAATGGACTGAATGCCCCAACCAAAAGACATAGACTAGCCGAATGGATACAAAAACAAGAAAACAACCAATGGATCACTGAAGAAATCAAAGAGGAAATTTAAAAATACCTAGAAGCAAATGACAACAAAGACACGACACTCCAAAACCTCTGGGATTCAGCAAAAGCAGCACTAAGAGGAAAGTATATAACAATACAAGCCAACCTCAGGAAACAAGCAAAAGCTCAAATAAACAACCTAACTTTGCATCCAAAGCAGCTAGAGAGGGAAGAAGCCAGGTCATGGAAACAACCTAAATGCCTATCGACAGAGGACTGGATAGGGAAGATATGGTACATACACATAATGGAATATTACTCAGCCATTAGAAGGAACGGAATAACATTTATAGTAACATGGATGAAAGTAGAAATTATCATACGAAGTGGAACCAGTCAGACAATTAGACAGCAACACCCAGTGCTACCGCTTACATGTGGAAACTAAAGAGACACAGTGAACTTCTTTGAAGAACAGACAATGAGTCACAGATTTTGGAAAACCTTGGTTTTTCAAATAAGACAATCTGGGGGTGGGGGGATGCACTGTGGGTTTGGGACACAAAATCTATTGTATTGACTTATGATCTTTGTACACCTATAACTGAAATAAAATTCATTGTTAATATGAAAAATAAAAAAAGTTAAAGACAAAGAATTTAAAAGCAACAAGAGAAAATCAAAGAGTCACACACAAAGGAACTCCCCTAAAACTACTAACTGATGTTTCTGCAGAAACTTTGCAAGCTATAAGGGAGTAGCATGATATATTTTGAGTGCTGAAAGGGAAAATTCTACAACCCAGGAAATTACACTCAGCAATGTTATGATTCAGAATTAAAGGAGAGATAAAGCACTTCTCAGACTATAAAAACTAAAACAGTACATTGATAGTATACTGCCCCTATAAGAAGTCTTAAAAGTTATTCTCTGATTGGAAATTAAAAGACTAAAACAACAAGTAAGAAATTATAGGGAGTTTCCATGTGGATCAGTGGGTTAAGAACCTGACATATACATGAGGATTTGGGTTGGAACTCTGGCCTCACTCATAGGGTTAAGGATCCAGTGTATATGCAAGCTGTGGTATAGGTCGCAGATGAGGCTCAGATCTGGCATAGTTGTGGCTGCCGCATAGGGCAGCAACTGCAGCACTGATTCAGCCCCTAACCTGGGAACTTCCATATGCCATGAATGTGGCCATAAAAAAAAGAATTTATAGGAAAGAAAAAAATCGCACTAGAAAGGCAAGTGTATACTAAACACAGTGAATCAACCACTTACACAGGCAAATATGAGATTTAAAGACAACAATTGCAAAATCAGCTATAACTACGAAAAACAGTAAAGGAATAGATATGAAAATGTCAAATATGACATTAAAGACTTAAAATATGGGGGGTGGGAATATAAGACGCATACAGTTTTGAACTTAAATGACTGTTTAAAATAAGTACATATAGCTATAGGTCAACATATACAAACCTCATGGCAACCATAAAACAAAAAACCTACAATAGATATACAAAAACTACGGAAAGGGATACAAGCATTCCACCAAAGAAAATCATCAAACAAAAACAGCAAAAAAAGAATAAAGAAGAACTACAGAAGCAACCAGAAAACAAGTAACAAAATGGCAGTAAGTACATATCTATCAAAAATCACTTTAAATGTCAGTGGGTTAATGCTCCAAATCAAAAGATGCTATATATACAAATTCTAAAGTCTCCACCAAAAACTACTAGAATTGATAAATAAATTCAGTAAGGTTCCAGGATACAATTTCTTTTTTTTTTTTTTTTTTGATTCACAAGCCGGGTTTATTTATTTTTTAACTCAATGAATTTTATTACATTTATAGTTGTACAATGATCATCACAACCCAGTTTTATGGCATTTCCATCCCAAAACCCCCAAACTGTCTCCTTCAGAAACCATAAGCTTTCAAAGTCTGTGAGTCCGTGATTATACTGCAATGAATTTCATTGTGTCCTTTTTTAGATTCGACATGTAATTGATAGCATATGACATTGGTGTCTCACTGTCTAACTTCACTTAGCATGATAATTTTTAGGTCCAACATTGTTGCTGCAAATGCCATTATTTCCTTTTAATGGCTGAGTAATATTCCATTGTGTATATGTACCACATCTTCTTTATCCACTCCTCTGTTGATGAACATTTGGGCTGCTTCCATGTCTTGGCTATTGTATATAGTGTTGCAATGAACATTGGAGTTCATGTATCTTTTTGAGTCATGGTTTTATCTGGATAGATATCCAGAAGTGGAATTGCTGGATCAAATGGTAATTCTCTTTTTAGTTTTTGAGGAACCTTCATGCTGTTTTCCACTGTGGTTCACCAACGCATATTCTCACCAACAGTGTAATAGTGTTCCATTTGCTCCACACCCTCTCCAGCATTTATTGTTTGTATATATATATTGTGATATATATACAATGATATACTACTCAGTCCTAAAAAAGAATGCAATGTTGCTATTTTCAAAAATGTGGATGGACCTGGAAAATTTTATGCTTAGTGAAAAAGTCTGACAGAGAAAGGCAAATACTGTATGCTATCACTTATATGTGGAATATGAAAAATAAAACAAACAAATTAATATAACAAAACTGAAACAGATTCATAGATACAGAGAACAAACTAATGGTTGCCAGTGTGAAGAGGGTTCGGGGATGGGGAATATTGTGATGGGGGTTAAAATGTATCAAGTACTATGTGTAAAATAAATAAAATACAAGGCTATGTTGTACAACACAGAGAACTATGGCCAATATTTTAAAATAACTTTACATATTTTAAAATCTATAAAATATTGAATCACTATGTTGTACACTTGAAACTGACATAATAGTGTAAATCAACTATATTTACTAAAAATATGATATTTGAAAAAGTAATTCTCTATCTACATTCCCTCTTACAATAGAAGTTATGTCAAACATTCTTGTTTTTTGTTGTGGTTGTTGTCTTTTTGCCTTATCTAGGGCCACACCTGTGGCATATGGAGGTTCCCAGGCTACGGGTCTAACAGGAACTGTAGCTGCCTGCCTTCGCCACAGTCACAGCAATGCGGGATCCAAGCTGCGTCTTCAACCTACACCACAGCTCACGGCAACGCCAGAACCTTAACCCACTGAGCAAGGTCAGGGATCGAACCCGCAACCTCATGGTTCTTAGTCGGATTCGTTAACCACTGAGCCATGAAGGGAACTCCCGACATTCTTAATAACACTAATAGCCACATACTATAGCATGATATTGCAGGAGTATTAGAGTCAGATTAAGGTTTTACTATAAACTTTGCCATTTATTACTTGTGCAATCTTGGCAAGTTACTCAGCCCTTGAATTTGAGTCTACTCACCTGCAAAAATGAACATATTTAGTTCATTTTGTACTGTTAACAGTGTGGGTTAAATCAGATGTGCAGAGCACCAGGGAAACATCAGATATTTACATATGTTAGTTTCATTTCATTCATTTGAAGCTGGTTGACTTAAGTTCAAGTCCTCATTTTGCCACATCTTAGCTATACCAAGTGATCTCAAGGAAGTCATTTAACTGTGCTGAGCTCTAGTTTTCTAATCTGTAAAATAAAGTTGCTATGAGAATTGTGTAGAACTACACATTAAAATGTACCTCCAGAGAGCGTTCTTAGTAATTCTTGTCCTATCCCCATGGGTGTGAGAGCATCCAATACTCTTCTATATTCTGTGGGAAAAATAAGGGGGGGCATAAAACAAGGTCCCTGCCCTCAAAGACAATAGGATAAGCAAATGAAAAACTTGCTGTTATAATGTGTTCTGGTTGTTTACAGTCTAAGAATTCTAGTGAGTTCATTAAGTGATAGGGGACCTAAACAGGCTCCTGATCACTGTGAATTTTAAGTCAAAGCTGGATGACAACTCATTTTAGAACTATAAGAAGAGTTTCCTAAGGCTTTCTGATATGAAATTAAAAATTATATAAAGGCAGTTTGGAATAAAGCATGAAGGCACTCTTGGTCCTATATTACTTTCCTATTGGCTACTAAAACAAATCACAACATATTCAGTAGCTTCAAATATCAGTTTATTCTCTTATAGTTCAGGGGGTCAGAAGTTTAAAATCAAGCCATTAGTAAGGCTATGTCTGCTGACTTCAAGGCAGAATCTGTTTCCTTGACTTCAGTTTCTAGAGGCTGTCCATATTGTTTGCCTCATGGTTCCTTTCTGATATCACCCCAAGTTTTTCTTCTGTCTTCACATCTCCTACTACTCATTCTGATTTTGATGCTTTCCTCCCTCTTATAAGGACCCTTTGTGATTACACTGAGCCCATATTAGTAATGCAATATAATTTCTCCCATCTTGAGATCCTTCCCTTAATCGTGGTTATCTTACCATGTAAGATAACATATTCTCAGATTTAAGGGATTAGGATGAAATATTTTAGAGCACTATTATTTAACCTACCCTGGTACTGAAGCTCAAAATAATCATTGGGATAAGAAAAATTGGGCTGATGCTCCAGGGTATGGAGATAGGGAGGTGGTAACTCTTAGGCTGTGCAATGACTAAACACATGTAGTGGAGGTAGAAATCATCATAATTTACATGGAGACTATTAAAGGGATTGATATAAATGTAATAGGTGCGAGAGATGCAATCAAATGGGAAGAGGGAAAAGTCAGATCTCAAAGTCAGTCAAAGGAACCCAAATTTTGTATAATGGCAATTGGGAGTTACTGCAAATTCCCAAGTAAGCCCGCCAAGTAACATTTTAAAGGTAAGATTCTCAGGATGACTTGTTTATCCAACCAGATGTGGGAGGGGAACCTCAAGATGAACAAATGATGAATTATTACATCTCCTCTGATGTCTAAGGTGGTTTTAGAACACCTGAAAACAAGATGGCAAGAATTTCAAAGGAGAGAGAAAAGTCCAGGCAGGATCATTTTAGCCTCTGTCCACCTAGAGGAGAACAAGCCACAGACAACAGCCAAGGGACTTTCATAATCCAAAAGAATATAATTTGTATGCATTTAGGGCAGTTTTTAAAGAAAGAGACCGAACATATACCAGTCTTACCTCATTGCCACATTACTTCCGTCGATGACAACTGGCCTTAAATTGTCACTGTTGTCTATTTCATCTTCGAGAGACGATTCAGGACTTGCAATCTCTCTGGAGCTGGGCCCTCGAGGCATTAACAGATTCAAGTTGACCTGCCCTTCCAAATCACCTTTGTTCCCAAGTCTGACAAGCTCTGCCAATACATCATTGATAAGTGATTCTGGACCCAACTTATTCAGCACTGATTGAATCTGTTCTTCTGCATAGCCCAACTTTAAAGCAAAATCCATCTTGGCTTGGTATTCTTTTTCGAAGTCAAACTTCCCATCCTGTAGAATGCTGCTCTGGGAGAAGCTTGGATGATCTAGGCAGGGTGATCTACAGAGCTGACGGTGTGGCTTAGAGGGAAACTCCTTTTTTTTCAGTTGAACATCTCCAAGTTGGCAATTGTTATCATTGTTTCTGCCTTTAAGGTTCAGATGCTCAATGTCAGTCTCAGAGCTCAACCACTCTTCATAATCAGCATTACCCTGCTCTGTGTTGTCTTGCTTAGGTGGCTGTTTCTCTTCCTTGGAGGCACTCTTCTTCATTTTTGGTGTTTCCACTGCAGCAGTGGCCGTCATCCCATTTAGTGGGCAATCTGAGATATAATCAGCTCATTTTCTCATTAACTTGCTTGAAATCCATGTACAGTGTCATTCTTTGGTGTAAAATGTGGTGGTAGTAATGGTGCAAGAGTTTGCTTGTTTGGTTTGTTATGTTCCGATGTTATCAGTTCCTACAAATAAACACATACCGTAATCGTATTTAGTAGACTTATGGAAAAGTATTTTAGAATACTGTGTTTTCTTTCTAAGAAACTAAAGGTTGTCTGACATCATTGTATTTGTCTATTGAAAATTATTGGACTCTTGAAATAATATCAAGCATCTTTGCAGACTACAACAGTATGAGACTATAAATCAACTACAAGGAAAAACAAACAAAAAATCAAACATGTGGAATCTAAATGACATGCTACTAGACAACCAATGGGTCACTGAAGAAATAAAAATGAAAATTAAAAAAATACCTTGAGATAAATAAAAATGTAAACACAATCTTACTAAATCTATGAGACTGAAGCAAAGGAATGCCAAGAGGGAAGTTTATAGTGATACAAGCCTACCTCAGAAAACAAGAAAAGTCTGAAATAACAATATAAAGTTGCTAGAAAAAGAACAAACAAACCCAGAATTAGTAGAAGGATATAATAAATTAGAGCTGAAATAAATGAAATACAGACAAATGCAATAGAAAAGATCAGTGAAACTAATAGCTGATTCTTTGAACAGATACAAAATCATTAAATCTTTAGCCAGATTTATCAAACAAGAGAGAGAGGGCCTAAATAAATAAAACAAGAAATAGAAGTGGAGCTGTTACAACAGTTAGTGCAGAAATACAAGGAATCAAAAGAGATTACCACAAATAATTATATGTCAATAAAATGGATGACCTAAAAGAAATGGATAAATTCCTAGAAACACAGTCGCCTAAGACTGAATCAGGAAGAAATAAAAAAATATAAACATTCCAGTAATGGAATTTAAAATGTAGTGAAAGGCTGCCTAACAAATAAAAGTATAGCACTATATTTTTTCACAGGTAAATTCTACCAAATATTTTAAAAATTTATCACTTCTCCTGCTCGAACTATTCCAAAAAATTGAAGACGCATCAATGCTTCCAAGCTCATTCTACAAGGCCAGCATTACTCTGATAACAAAATTAACAAAGAACAACATTAAAAAAGAAAATTATAGGGCAACATCATTGATGAACATGAATGCCAAAATCCTCAACAAAATATTAACAAACTAAATTCAAAAATAAATTTAAAAATTCATACACCATGAGCCAGTGGCCTTTAATCCCAGGGATGAAAGCATTTTTTCTATAGGTAAAAGTAAATCAATACAATATACCATGTTAACAAACTGAAGAATAAAAATCATATGATAACCTCAATAGATGTATAAAAAAATTTTTGACAAAATTTTACCACGTTAACAAACTGAAGAATAAAAATCATATGATAACCTCAATAGATGTATAAAAAAATTTTTGACAAAATTTAACACCTGTTTATGATAAAAACTCTCTAGAAAGTGGTATAAAGGGAACATGTTGTAACACTAAAAGGCCCTATATACCACTACGGCCAACATCATACAAAACAAAAGAATGGAAAGAGATAATTTGTTCATGGATTGGAAGAATCAATATTTCTAAAATGTCCATACCACAAAAAGCAATCTACTGGTAAAATGAGATCCCTATCAAAATACCAATGGCAGTTTTCATAGAAGTAGAATGAATCCTAAAATTTATTTGGAACCACAAATGGCTCTGAATAGTCAAAGCAATTTTGAGAAAAAAGAACCAAGCCAGAGATATGGTGTTCCCTGATTTAAAACTGTACTACAAAGCTATAGTAATTAAAACGATGTGATATTGGCACAAAAACAGACACATAGATCAATGGGACAGAATAGAGACCCCAGAAATAAGCCAATGCTTATATGGTCAATTAATTTATGACAAAGGAGATAAGAATATATAATGGGGGAAAGGCAGCCTCAATAATAAATGATGTTGGACAGCCATATTTAAAAGAATCACACTGGATAACTTCTTACACAATAGACAAAAATAAATTCAAAATGGATTAAAAATTTAAATGTAAGCCCCAAAACCAGAGAACACTTAAAAGAAAACACAAGCAGTGTGTTTTTTAACATCAGTTTTAGCAACATTTTTTTTTTCAGATCTGCCTCTGCAGGCAAAAGCAACAAAAGAAAAATAAACAAATGATACTATATGAGACTAATAAAATGCTTGCACAATAAAGGAAATTATAAGCAAAGAAATAGCAACCTACTGAATGGGAGAAGATATTTGCAAAAGGTAGGTTCCATAAGAGCTTCATATCCAAAATATATAAAGAATTAATACAACTGAATAACAAAAAATCCCCAAACTTTCTGATTAAAAAATGGTCAGAGGAAGTTCCCATCATGGTGCAGTGGAAACAAATCCCTAGGAACCATGAGGCTGTGGGTTCGATCCCTGGTCTCGCTCAGTGGGTTAAGGATCAAGTGTTTCCATGAGCTGTGGTGTAGGTCGCAGATGCAGCTCGGATCTGGCATTGCTGTGGCTCTGGTGTAGGCTGGCAGCTGTAGCTTCGATTAGACCCCTAGCCTGGGAACCTCCATATGCTGTGGGTGTGGCCCTAAGAAGCAAAAAATAAAATAAAATAAAATTTTTAAGAAAAAGTCAGAGGACCTGAATAGGCATTTCTCCAAAGAAAACATACAGATGGACAACAGATACATGAAAAGATGCTTATGTCATTAATAATGTCAGGAAATTAATAATGATGTCAGGAAATGCATCAAACCCACAATATCACTACACTCCTATTAGAATGGCTATCATCAAAGAGATGACAAACAACAATAACTGGTGAGGATATGGAGAAAAGGAAACCCTCATACATTGCTGGTGGGAACGTAAACTGGCACAGCCAATATGGAAAATAGCATGGAGGATCCTCAAAAATTTAAAAATAGAATTACCAGCATTTCTGTTTCTGGATATTGACATGAAGTAATCAAAAACTCCAATTTAAAAAGTATATGCACCCCTATGTTCATTGTAGAATTATTTACAGTAACCAAGATTTAGAAGCAATTTAAGTGTCCATCAATAAATGAGTGGATAAAAAATTTGTGACACACACACACACACACACACAATGGAATATTATTCTGCTGTAAAAAAAGAATGAAAATTTGCCTTTTGAGACAGCATAGACGGACGTGGGAAGTATTATGTAAAGTGAAATAAGTCAGACAAAGACAAATCTTGTAAATTATACTTGTGTATGGAATCTAAAAAACTAAAAACTGGGAGTTCCCACTGTGGCTTAGTGGAAACGAATCTGACCAGGATTATGAGGATGCAAGTTTGATACCTGGCCCCACTCAATGGGTTAAGGATCTGGCATTGCCAAGAGTTGTGGTATAGGTTGCAGACACGACTCGGATCTGACGTTGCTGTGGCATAGGCCAGTGGCTACAGCTCTGATTTGAAATCTTTCTTTCTTTCTTTCCGCCAGGTAAATTTTCCAGATATGACAGCATATTCTTCTTGCTAAACTTGCAGTCCATTCTTCAAAAGGACTTCTCCAGCATTACTCTTTGAAAAATATCAGTCACCCTATCTACTGGGGAGACTGAAAATTATTACAATTGCTTTCAAGCAATTGAAGTTGGCTCTAAGGCTCACAGAGACATGCTCTAGATACTGAAAAAAGTTTGTGGACATTGATGAAATGTATCTGCAGCTTCTTTAAAAATAAGACAAGACACCATAAAACACCTAGAATAGAACATAAGCAAAACATTCTCTGACATTAACCACAAAAAATTTTCTCAAGTCAATCTCCCAAAGCAATAGAAATAAAAATAAATATAAACCAGTGGGACATAATCAAACTTAAAAGCTTTTGCACAGCAAAGGAAACCATTAAAAAAAAAAGAACAAGCTACAGAGTAAGAGAAAATATTTTCAAATGATCCAACTGACAAAGGCTTAATCTCTAAAATATATAAATGAATTATACAACTGAATAGCAAAAACAAAAAAAAACAATTGAAAAATGGGCAGAAGACAGAAATAGACATTTCTCCAAAGAAGACATATGGATGGCCAAAAGACATATGAAAAAATGTTCAACACCACGAATTATCAGAGAAATGCAAATCAAAACTACAATAAGTTCTACCTCACACAGGTCAGAATGGTCATCATTAGTAATTCTACAAATAACAAATGATAGAGAGGGAGTGGAGAAAAGGGAACCCTCCTACACTGTTGGTGGTAATGTAAATTGGTACAACCACTATGGAACACAGTACAGAGGTACCTCAGAAAACTGAATATAGAACTACCATACGATCCACCAGTCCCACTCTTGGGCATCTATCCAGACAAAACTTTCCTTGAAAAAGATACATAGCAGCACTATTCACAATATCCAAGACATGGAAAAAAACCTAAATGTCCATCGACAGATGATTGGATTAGGAAGATGTGGTATATACACACAGTGGAATACTACTCAGCCACGAAAAAGAATAAAATAATGTCATTTGCAGCAACATGGATGGAACTAGAGACTCTCATGCTAAGTGAAGTAAGTCAGAAAGACAAATACCATATGATATCACTCATATCTGGAATCTAATATACTGCACAAATGAACCTCTCCACAGAAAAGAAAATCATGGAATTGGAGAACAGACTTGTGGTTGCTGATGGGGAGGGGGAGGGAGTGGGATGATCTGGGAGTGTGGGGTTATTAGATGCAGACTATTGCCTTTGGAATGGAAAAGCAAGTAGATCCTGCTGTATAGCACCAGAAACTATGTCTAATCACTTGTGATTAATCTATACATGTATGTGTAACTGGGTCACCACTCTGTACAGTTGAAAATTGACAGAACACTGTACACCAGCTATAATGGAAAAATAAAAATCATTACATAAAAAAATGGTGATGTGATACATATATACAATGGGATGTTAGCCTTAAAAAAGAACAAACTAATGCTATTTGCAAAAATATGAGTGGAACTATAGATTTTCATACTAAGTGAAGTAAGTCAAAGAGAAAAAGAAAATACCATATGATATCACCTATTTGTGAAATCTAAAATATGGAACAGACGATCCTATCTAAAAAGAAAAAAAAACAGAAACAGATCATGGCCTAGAAGATCAGACTTGGGGTTCCCAATGGGGAAAGGGGATGGAGTGGGATGGATTGGCATCTGGGGTTTTTTTTTTTGATGCAAACTGTTATATTTGGAATGGATGGGCAATGGGATCCTACCTTACAGCACAGGGAAATGTGTGTGACTGGGTCACTTTTTTGTACAATGGAACTTGATGAAACTTTGTAAATCAACTATTCTTTGACAATAACAGTAAAAAAAAAGATGTGGTACATATACACAATGGAATACTACTCAACCGTAAAAGAGAAGAAAATAATGCCACTTGCAGAAACATGGATGGAACTAGAGACTCTCATATTAAGTGAAGTAAGTAGGAAAGAGAAAGACTAAATACCAGATGATATCACATATCTGGAATCTAATATATGGCACAAATGAACCTATTTACAGAAAAGAAACCAACTCATGGAAACCAACTCTTGTGGTTGCCAAGAAGGAGAGGGAGGGAGTGGGAGTTTGGGGTTATTAGATGCAAACTATTGCATTTGGAGTGGATAAGCAATGAGATCCTGCTTTATTGAACAGGGCAATACATATTTAATCACTTGTGATGGAACATGTTGGAGGATAATGTGAGAAAAAGAATGTATATATATGCAAGACTGGGTCATTTGCTGTACAACAGAAATTAACAGAACATTGTAAATAAACTATAATAAAAATCTTTTTAAAAAGAAGAGAATTAGGGGCAATTTTATTTTTAAACTACTCTTCTAACTTACATTATCTGTCCCTGCAGGTTTGAGTTCGAATATGGCCAAAGTGTTTCCTATACTTTGAACTTTGGTTTCATCATGTGAAATGAGGCCGTGGATAGTTACCTTATAGAATAAGGATTACATAAAATGAGTAAGAAAGTGCTTAGAAAAGTGAACAGAACATAGTAGGTCCTCAATATATGTAAAGGGTACAGCAGACACCAACAGGAGTTTGTTTTTTTTAAAACAGAAGACTAACAGTGAGTCAAGGCTGTAGACATGAGAGCATTGACAAGCTCTTCAGATAGCAGCTGGGCTCACTAGTTATGGATCAATTCTATCCACATAAACAAGAATAAAATTTATCATGGAAGTTCACACTGTAGCTCAGCAGTAACGAGCCTGACTAGTATCCATGGGCATGCATGTTTCATCCCTGGCCCCGATCAGTGGGTTAAAGGATCAGGCGTTGCTGTGGCTCTGGCACAGGCCGGCAACTGTAGCTCAAGTGTGACCCCTAGGAACTTCCATATGCTGCAGGTGTGGCCCTAAAAAAAAAAAAAGGCTATTTCCTTTGTAAGTTCCACATTTACTATTTGACTTGAATTTTATTCTCTTCAAAATAATTTCCTGTGCATACAGAAAATTGAAAAAAATTCCCCTTCATTTGTTCAAAGTTCCAAGACCAATTAAAACATCTATTTATTAGACCAAGTTCACATTTTCTTGGCAAATGAGAGGTACCTGTAAAAGACAAAATTGACTGCTCTGAAGGTGAATATGATATTCACCTCTAGCGCTTATTATTACTGGTTATGGTGGCTAAAGGATAATAATTACTTTTGCTGAAAATGAAGGTGACTAGAAGGAAAAGTTTCAAAGATGATGTTCTAGTTGTTCTTTATGAAAGGTGCTGAAAATAGATTTTATCTTCCATTGTTACTGATTGAAAAAAAATCACAAATACTGGTATACTTTGGAAAATCACATTAGCCAGAAGAAATGATAGGACTGGATGTAATTTGTTTTAATAAGTTAATGGCTTTATCACCAGATAGCCATGTGTTAAAGATACAGAGCTTGTCTATAATTTGCTTAAGAATGATAGCAAACTTGCATTCCAATGTAAAAAAGCAGAGAAACAAATGCAGAGAAAAGCTGTTAAGAGTGAAAAGGAATTTCCTCCAAAGGGGAAAAGTGTCTTTTCCTTACCAATCAGTCTGCCCAGTCCACTTTCCTTCTCTACTCTTCTTCCAATCCTTTTATTATGAAATAAAATTCATTTATTTTACATTTGCACAGAATAATTTCCCAATATCAATCAGGAAAACCTCAGTTGCTACAAACTTCAGTTCATCTTTTCCAAAATCTGTCAAACAACCACCTCTATGGAGACAGAAACATCTGACTATGTCTACTGAGCCAAAACCATTGGAAATGTTAAAAAATATCCAATAGCCAGAGATATCAAACAGTATCCATGTCAAGAACAGAGTAGCAAATTCTCAATAATCTACATGTGGATAAGTCACTTTGTCATTTTTGGAGCTGTTAAATCTCAAGCAGTGCCCTGAGAAGCATCTTCTGACAGACTTAGGGATTTCTAAGTAGACAACTAGCTGCCCACTCCTTTCCCTTCTAGCAAATTTTTTCATAGTAGGTATTCTCAAAGAAAATACACATATCAAATACAAAAACACCCATAGAAATACAAAGCCTCATAAGAGACTAGTATGAATAACTGTAAACAAAAAATGGACAGCCTAGAAGAAACGGATAAATTCCTAGAAAGGTACTTTCTCCCAAGACTGAATCAGAAGTAAATAGAAAATGTGAACAGAATAATTACCAGTAATGAAATTGGATCAGTAATTTAAAAACTCCCAACAAACAAAAGTCCAGCACTAAATGGCTTCACAGGTGTATTGTACCAAACATTTAAAGAAGAGTTAACTCCTATCCTTCTCAAACTATTTGAAAAGATTACAGAGGAAGGAATACTTCTGAACTTATTCTAAGAAGCCAGCCTCACCCTGATACCAAAACCAGACAAAGATGTTAAATAAAAACAAAATTATAGATCAATATCACTGATGAACGTATATGAAAAACCCTCAATAAAATATTAGCAAACTGAACGTAACAATATCATAAAAAGATCAAACACAATGATTAAGTAGGACGTATCCCATGGATGCAAAGATTTTTCAATATCACAAAATCAATCAATGTGATACACTAAGTTAACAAATTGAAGAATAAAAACATATGATTATCTCAATAGTTACAGAAGAAGATGTTGTCAATATTCAACACATATTTATGATAAAAACTCTCTAGAAAGCGAGCATAGAGGGAATGTACCTTGACATAATAGTGGCCATATATGATAAACCCACAGATAACATCATACTCAATGGTGAAAAGCTGAAAGAATTTCAAGATAAGGAATAAGAAAAAGATTTTGCCACTTTTATTCAACATAATATTGGAAGTCCTAGCCATAGTAATGAGACAATAAAAAGAAATAAAAGGAATCCAAATTGGAAAGGAAGAAGAAAACTGTCATTGTTTGCAGATAACATAATACTACACATGGAGGATCCTAAAGATGTTACAACAAAAATACTAAAGATAAGCAATGAATTCAGAAAAGTTGCATAATATAAATTAATACACAGAAATCTCTTGCATTTCTATATACTAGCAATAAACTGTCAGAAGAGAAATTAAGGAAACAATCCTACTTACCATTGCATCAAAAATAATAAAATACCTAGGAACAAACCTATCTATGGAGGTAAAAGACATGTACTCAGAAAAGTATAAGACGATGAAAGAAATTTATGAGAACACAAACAGATGGAAAGATATATGGTGTTCTTCAACTGGAAGAATCAATATTGTCAAAATGATGATACCAACCAAGGCAATCTACAGATTCAGTGCAATCCTTATTAAAATACCAAGGGCATTTTTCTTAGAACTAGAACAAATAACTTTAAAATTTGTATGGAAACACAAAAGACTCTGAATAGCCAAAACAGTCTTGAGAAGAAAAGCCAGAGGAATCATGTTCCCTGTCTTCAGACTATATTATGAATCTAAAATAGTCAAATCACTATGGTATTGGCTCAAAAGCAGACACACAGATCAATGGAACAGAATAGAGAACTCGGAATTAAGCCCACACACTTATGGTCAATTAATCTGTGACACAGGAGGCAAGAATATGCAGTGGAGAATAGACAATCTTTTCAAGAAGTGGTGCTAGGAAAAATGGACAGCTATGTATAAGAGAATGAAATTCGAACATTCTCTAACACTATGTAAAAAATAAACTCAAAATAGATTAAAGACCTAAATATAAGACTGGAAACCATCAAACTCCTAGAGAAAAACCTAGGAAGAACACTCTTGGAAATAAATTGTAACAATATGTTTTTGGATTTGACTCCTAACGCAAAGGAAATAAAAGTGAAAATAAACAAATCGGAACTAATTAGACTTAAAAGCTTTTCCACAGTAAAGGAAACCACTGACAAAATGAAAAAAAAAAAAAAACAACTTACTGAATGGAAGAAAATATTTGCAAATGATATGATTGATAAGGGGTTGATATCCAACACATATAAATAGCTCATATACCTCAACATAGAAAACCAAACTACTCCTTTAAAAATGGGCAGGAGAACTGAACAGACATTTTTCCAAAGAGGAAGTGTGAATGGCAAAGAAGCACATAAAAACATGCTCAACATCTTTAATCAACAGGGAAATGCAAACCAAAACTGCAATGAGATATCACCTCACACCTCTCAGAATGGCTATCATTAAAAAGAACACAAATAACAAATGTTGGCAAGGATATGGGAAAAAAGAATATCCTGGTACAGTATTTCTGGGAATAAAAATGGGTGTAGCCACTGTGGGAAAGAGTATGGAGTTTTTTCAAAAAAAAAAAACCTTTAAAAACTAAAAATATCACTACCATTTGACAAAGAAATTTCACTCCTGGAACTAATTAAAAAAGGCTCATTCACCCTATTTTTTTAGGGCCACACCTGTGGTATATGAAGGTTCACAAGCTAGGGGTCGAATTGGAGTTGCAGCTGCAGGCTTATGCCACAGTCACAGCAATGCCAGATCCAAGTCGCATCTGCTACCTACACTGCAGCTCATGGCAATGTCAGTTCCTTAACCCAACGAGCAGGGCCAAGGATCCAACTTGCATCCTCATGGACACTAGCTGCATTCTCAACACACTGACTCACAGTTGTAACTCCACCCCCATGTTCATAGTGGCATTATTTACATTTTCCAGGATATGTAACCAACCTAAATGTCCATCAACGGATGAGTGGATAAAGAAGATTTTGTGTGTATATATAGATACATACTCATAGAATTCTGCAGTTTGGCTGATCAAAATTATAAAAACTATTTGACTTTTTATCAGTTATATGTAGCCCTGACCTTCACCTAGGTGATGATGAGTTGAGTTAGAATAATTTCTTGTGAGTCACTTATTTAGGAGATATTTACTTTAAATTTTGACTATAATTGACTTTGTATTTCAGTAAACATTAATGCTAATTGCTAGGAAACCACTTTTTTCACAGTAGAGATTAAAACTTGTGAAAACAATGTACAGCAATAACTCTCCAAATGTCCAAATCTCAGGTATTTACCTTTACGCCATAAGATCTTTTGATAATTTAAATACTAGTTATGGGTAACGTTAACAGGAATGGTAGAGAAAGAAACTCCAAAAACTACTTGTCAATAAAAGCAATGAGAAAAAAAATAAAAAATTGTCAAAGTCAACTTTTCCCAAATTCTGGAAATTAACCAAAGGCTTGCAATAAGACAGGGAGTATTTATTCTCAGAACTAAAACCAAAACACAACAAACAACTGGCTGAACCATGTTAAAAAATGAAAATGTGATATTTTATTTCCCCTATTCCCATCTCCTCTCCCAAGATTCCTAGTGGCCTTAAAGCTAGCAGCTTCACAATCACAGTAGTCATAAGAGACAGCAATCCTGAAGACAATATATGGATTAGAATGAGTTTAGAGCTCCTCCAAAGTACATCCTCTTAGACTCATCATTATCTGATCTGTCTGGCACTTCTTTGATAATCTTGACTCATAAGGCTTGCTTTATTTGGCCTAATTCACTGCTTGGCATGGTGAAATCATTTTTCCCTTGATATCAAAAATATTTATAGGCTATTGTTTAACAATGCAGCTGTCTTTAGCTGTAATAACAGTTAAGGCAAACAAGAAGCTGACCAAAAAATTTAAAAGTCAGAGACATTGAAAACTCTTACATATTCCTGAGGATCTAGAAAGAGATGTTCATGTGCAAGGTTGTGCATGTGCTGGGAAAAGAGACTCATCTCTCAGCTCTGACTGAACCTAATGCTTTGTACAGCAGGAAGTGAAGGCTAAGGTAAAGTTACTAAATACCTTCGAGAGTTTTAAAAGTGTGTCCCAACATGCACACAACGTCCCTGGGCAAAGGGAGGGAAATTTATTTCAAGGCATTTAAGAAAATCTCTGTTTAACCATTAGCTAAAAACCTAAGCTATTTCAAGCAGAGACCTCAGTGATTGTATACAACAAAGAATACAGACTTTACAGAATTACTTTATGAGTCACTAAATAACAACTACAACAACAAACCCTGGGGAGAGGAAAAAATCTGATTTTCAAAGTTGCCATATTGTATCTTTTTAAATGTCCAGTTTTCAACCAAAAAATTGAGACATTCGAAGAAACAAGAAAGCATGGCCTAAGTGATGTGAGCAAAACTGTTGGAATAGAAAGTCCCTGCTTGTATTCCCTACCCCCGTCAGCAGCTATAATTTGGCAACCATCCATGAACAAAAGTGCCTTTGTGGGAGCTTTGGGATCCAGAGAGGATATTATGAAAATTCAGTGGAGCCCAAGGCTGATGAGAGACATTTTGAGAAAGCAGATCTGTACTCACGTGGGCTGATTCACGAACCATGGCTACAGCTACAGACTTGGAAGTAACTCTATCCCCCTGTGGACATCACTACAGCTAAGTTTAACCCGATCCTGCCATCATAACCATACACCAAGGGACCCAGGAGGAGTCACATTTGCCCATGCCTCAAGCAAGAGGCCTGCAGAACTTGGTTCTGGTTGTGGATCCCAAAGTGGCTAATGACCTGATTCCAG
The DNA here is from genome assembly GCA_004024745.2 of Catagonus wagneri. Classification (NCBI taxonomy): domain Eukaryota; kingdom Metazoa; phylum Chordata; class Mammalia; order Artiodactyla; family Tayassuidae; genus Catagonus; species Catagonus wagneri. The sequence continues at coordinate 3,510,573 of PVHT020000027.1, forward strand.
TTCTCTCACCCATTTTCTGGGAGCCCTTGTAGACAAGTCCATTGAACTGAGTCCAAGTGTAGATTCTGAAACAGTTCTGCAATTGGACTTCAGGTCCTCCTACCATCAGTCTGGTAGCAGTTCTCCCAGGAACCCATGGGTACACATGCCCATTTTTGCCTCCTAATATTCTTAAAAGGTCCTAAAACTCTGCTCCTGCCCTTCTAGGCACAATCTGGAAGCAGTCCTACCATCCCAGAGACCTGGCAGGAGACACACCTGACTTCATCTCCTAAGATCCTGAAACAGTCTTGTAACTCAGCTCCAGGCCCTCCCAGCCATGGTTAGGGAGCACTTCTGGTGCCCCTGGCATCAGGCCAAACAACCTTGGTCCAACTGTAGATCCTGAAACAATCCTCTAATTCAGTTCCAGACCTATCCAAGCTTCAATTCATGAGCATTCAGGCCTTCCCAGAGACCCAACACTTGTACATGCACCTAGAGGGAAGCCTATAGACTACACTCCAATTGTAGGTTCTGTAACTTGGCTCCAGAGCCTCCCAGTAGCAATCAGGGAGCACTTCTGCCTGCCAAGGGAATTTGTGGGAGCCAGACCCATTTGTGCCTCTGGAGCCAGGCCTGCAGATCTGTCTTGGCTGTAGCCTCTGAAGTAACTCTAGGATTCAATTTCAATCCATAACAGCCACAGTCTAGGGCCAGTCCTGCCTGCCAAGCGATCCATCCAGTGACCCGGCAGAAATCCTACCAGGGATCTGGAAGGAGCCAAACCTGTCCATAAACATGGTAATAGGCACACGGTCTGCAGACACTACATGGATCCTAAGGTGGATCCTTGTCTCAGTGTAAACCTTACTAAACAAAGTTATGAAGGTAGTAACATCCACCCAACAGTCAGACAGGATTCATGCCCAGCTGATCCTCTGGTAACAGGACCACCAGCTGGGTATCCCAATGCAAACTCATCAATAGCCACATAATCCAGCTCCAATCTAGCTTGATTGCAGTTCTAGAGATAAATCCATCAATTTGAGGAACAATAGGAAAAAGACCTTACCTGCCAAAAACAGTCTGTGAAACCCAGGGCAGGTGTTTGCTTCTTCAAATGTACACCTTGCAAATCAACACGGATCACAATACCACCAAAACAAAAGCTGTAGTAACTGATCCCAAATAAATGGAATCTAAGAATTGCCTGAAAAAGGAATAAAAATAATCTTCCTAAGAAACTCAATGAAATGTAAGATAACACAGAAATGAGGAAAACACTGTAGTAACAAAAAGAGAAGTTTAATAAAGAAATAGAAACCATAAAAAAACAACAAAATAGAAAACTTGGAGCTGAAGAATGCAATGACAGAGCTGAAAAATTCTATAGAAATCTTCAATAAAAGACTCATTCATGAAAGAATGAGCAAACTCAAAAGTCACCTTAAATTGTCCACTTGGAGGAACAAAAAAGGAAAAGAATGAAGAAAGCCTACTTGAATTACGGGAATAGTATTCAGTGAATTAGCATTTATATAATAGGAGTCCCAGGAGAAGCACAAAAAGAGAAGAAAGCATATTAAAAAAATAATAACTGCTAAGTTCCCAATTCTTGAGGTAGAGATATGGACTTTCAAGTACATGAAACTCAAAGGACCCCGAGTAAGATCAACCCAAAGAAGATTACCCTGAGACACATTATAATCAAAATGTTAAAAGTCAAAGATAAAATTTTGAAAGCAGCAAGAGAAAAATGACTCATCATACACAAGGAAACTCTCATAAGTTTATGAGGAGATTTCTAGTAGAAAACTTGCAGGCTAGAAGGGAATAGAATTATATATTCAATGTGCTGGAAAAAATTGCAAAGCAAGAAGCTATATCTGTGAAAACCATACTTCAAAGATGAAGAGATAAAGACATTTCCTGACAACCAAAAGCTGAGGGAGTTAGTCACCAGCGGTCCTGACTTACAAGCAATACAAAGAGAATTCTTCAAGTTGAAATGAAAGGATGCTAAGAAACAATGTGAAAACATATGGAAGTATAAAACTCACTAGTAAAGGTAAATATATATTCAAATTCAGAATAGACTAATACATGATTTGAAGAAAGAATGATCTAAAATTCAAAAATTTAATGAAAAATTTTAATCACATTTAAGAAATCAATGAGCTCAAAATTGGAAAAAATCCACATATAGCATAATAAAACTGTCAAAAATCAAAGACAATCAGATGCAGCAAGAGAGAAGCAGATCATTATGTACAAGGAATACTCAATAAGACTAACAGAAATTCCTCTTCAGAAACCATGGGGCCAAAGGCAATGGGAAGAGAAATTCAAAGTACTCAAGGGAAAATACTGTGGATCACAAATTTTACATCCAGCAAATCTATTCTTTAAAATTAAGATGAAATTAAGAAATTCCAGGGAGTTCCCATTGTGGTTCAGTGGAGACGAATCAACTAGGAACCATGAAGTTGCAGGTTCAGTCCCTGGCCTTGCTCAGTTGGTTAATGATCCAGCATTGCTGTGAGCTGTGGTGTACGTCAGATACGTGGCTTGGATCCTGTGTTACTTTGGCTGTGCAGTAAGCTGGCAGCTGTAGCTCTGATTAGACCCCTAGCCTGGGAACCTCCATATGCAGCAGGAGCTGTCCTAAAAAGCGAAAAAAAAAAAAAGGAAATTAAAGTACAAGGAATTCCCACTGTGCTGCAGTGGAAACAAATCCGATTTGGGTTTGATGCTTGACCTTACTCAGTGAGTCAGGGATCCAGCATTTCCATGAGCTGTGGTGTAGGTTGCAGATGTGGCTTGGATCCTACATTGCTGTGGCTGTGGCATAGCCTGGCATCTTTAACTCTGATTCAACCACTAGCCTGGGAACTTCCATATGCCACAGGCGCAGCCCTTAAAGGCAAAATAAATAAATAAATAAATAAATAAATAAATAAATAAATAAATATAAACAAATAAATAAATAAATAAATATAAACAAATAAATAAATAAATAAATAAATAGAAAGAAAGAAATTCCAATACATATGACTGAGACAATTTGTCACCAGAAGACCTGCCCTACAGGAAATAATAAACAGTTCAAAAACACACTAAATGCTATCCTGAATACACATGAAGGATTAACTTGTACCTTAAAGTTATCCAAAAAGGTAAATATTAAAGAAATTACATAAATATTTTTGGTTTGTAATTACTTTCTTTCTTTTTTTTTGTCTTTCTGCCTTTTCCTAGGGTTGCACTCGCGGCATATGGAGGTTCCCAGGCTAGGGGTCTAATTGGAGCTGTAGCCGCCGGCCTACACCAGAGCCACAGCAACGCAGGATCTGAGCCGTGTCTGCAACCTACACCACAGCTCACGGCAATGCCAGATCATTAACCCACTGAGCAAGGCCAGAGATCGAACACGCAACCTCATGGTTCCTAGTCGGATTTGTTAACCACTGAGCCACGACAGGAACTCCTGGTTTGTAATTATTTTCTTTCTGCTGAATTTAAAAGACCATTCCCTAAATGCAACAATTATTAAATTGTGTTGATGTGTTCATGATATAATTTGTATGTGAAAATAGCAAAAATAGGAGGGGAGAAATTAGAACTATGTAAGAGCAAGATTTCTGTGCACTATTGTAATTAATTTGCTACTAATGTGAAGTAGATTGTTTTAAGTTTTTTATTGTAACACTGAGAGCAATCTCTAAGAAAATAAGAGAAATAGTAAATGATAGGAGTTCGCTGGTGTCCTAGTGGTTAAGGATTTGCGGTTGTCACTGTGGTGGCTTAAGTTTGATCCCCAGTCTAGGAAATCCTGCAAGTCCTGGGCACAGCCAAAAGAGTAGTAAAAAAAAAAAAAAAAAAAAAAAAAAAAAAAAAAAAAAAAAAAAAAAAAAAAAAAAAAAAAAAAAAAAAAAAAAAAAAAAAAAAAAAGAACAAAGGAATTAAAATGATACACTAGGAAGTAGCTAAACCTCCAAAAAATTAGTAATGGAGTAACAGAATAACAAAAAAAGTATATAGCACATATAGAATATAAAGAAGAGGAGTTCCCATTGTGGCGTAGTGGAAACAATTATGACTAGCATCCATGAGGATGTAGGTTTGTACCCTGGCCTCTCTCAGTGGGTTAAGAATCTGGTATTGCCATGAGCCATAGTGTAGGTCACAGATGCAGCGTGGATCTGGTGTTGCTTTGGCTGTGGCATAGGCCAGTGGCTACAGCTCCTATTAGACCCTTAGCCTGGGAACTACCATATGCCATGGCTGTGGCCCTAAAAAGACAAATAAATAAATAAAATAAAGAACTGGCAGAAGTAAGTCCGTTTTTTACATTAATTTTTTGGTATTAAGTTACATACAAGGAATCTCACTTTTTCATTTCATAGTCTCCCTATCTTTCTAAAATAATGGCCAGTACTACTACCAGTTTCCCAAGTCCCTTTAAGAGGTGTTCCAAACTATGCAGCATACATGTGTATAGATATCATCCTAAGTCCGATGGTGGCATTCTATATTCACTTTTTTGCCAACCCTCTGGCTCTTGATTCTGTATTACTTATTATAAAATGATTAAGAGATATTTTTATTTTTAAAAATTTTGTTAGGGAGTTCCCTTTGTGGCTCAGTGGTTAACAAATCCAACTAAGAACCATGAGGTTGCGGGTTCGATCCCTGGCCTTGCTCAGTGGTTTAAGGATCCGGCGTTGCCGTGAGCTGTGGTGTAGGTTGCAGACGCGGCTCGGATCCCGCGTTGCTGTGGCTGTGGCGAAGGCCGGCAGCTACAGCTCCTGTTAGACCCCTAGCCTGGGAACCTCCATATGCTGCAGGTGCGGCTCTAGATAAAGGCAAAAAGACAAAAAAAAATTATTAGAGTATAGTTGACTTAGCAAAATGAATCATTTATAATTATGCATACATCCATTCCTTTTCAAAATCTTTTCTCACATAGGTTATTACAGAGAACTGAGCAGATTTCTCTGTACTATACAGTAGGTTCTTGTTACCTATTTTATATATAGTGGTGTGTATATGTTAATCAAAATGTCCTAATTTATCCCCCCACCAGCACATTTTCTCTTTGGTAACAAGTTTGGTTTCAAAATATTTGAGTCTGTTTCTGTTTTGTGAATAAGTACTTTTGTATCATTTTTATTAGATTCCACATATTAGTGATCTCAGGATATTTGTATTTCTCTCTGACTTACTTCACTAAGCATAATAATTTCCATGTCCAATTATGTTGCTGCAAATGGATTTATTTCATTATTCTTATGGCTGAGAAATATTCCATTGTATATATGTACCACATCTTTATCCATCATTCTGTCGATGGACATTCAGATTGCTTCCATGTCTTGGCTATTGTAAATAGTGCTGCAATGAACATTGGGGTGCATGTATATTTTCAAATTATGATTTTCTCTGAATATATGCCTAGGAGTGGGGTTGCTGGTTAATACTGTAGTTGTATATTTAGTTTTTTAAGAAACCTCCATACTATTCTCCACAGTGGCTGAAACAGCTTACATTGCCACCAACAGTGTAGGAGGGATCGTTTTTTCCCCACACCTTCTCCAGCATTTGTTTGTAGGCTTTTTGACAATGGCCATTCTGACAGGTGTGAGGTGATAACTTATTGTATATTTGATTTTTAATTATCAGATTTCTCTAATAATTAGTGATGTTGAACATCGAAGTTTTTGACCATTAGTCTATCTTCTTTAGAGAAATGTCTATTTAGGTCCTATGCCCATTTTTTGATTGCTTTTTTTAATTATATAAAGCTGCATGTAGCTGCATGTAAAAGTGGCTATAAATAAAAGCTTTTAAATGTAGCTGTCAAGATTTCTGAGCATCACTTATTGAAGAGATGGTCTTTTCTCCATTGTATGTTACTGCCTCCTTTGTTGTAGATTAGTTGACTGTATGGGTGTGGGTTTATTTCTGAGCTTTTTATGCTGTTCCACTGACCTATATTTCTGTTTGGGGGTGCCAGTACCATACCGTTTTGATGACTTTAGCTTTGTCCTATAATCTTAATCAGGGAGCCTTATTCCTCTGACTCCATTTTGATTCCTTAGGATTGCTTTGGTTATTCTGTTTCTTTTGTGTTTCCACGCAAATTAAAAATTTCTTTTTGTTCTAGTTCTGTGAAAACTCTTTCTCTTGGTAGTTTAATAGAAGACTGCATGCAATCTGTAGATTGCTTTGGATATTGTAGTAATTTTTGACAATATTGATTATTCTTCCAGTCCAAGAGCATGGTATATCTTTCCATTTGTTTGTGTCATATTCAATTTCTTTTAGCAATGTCTTAGAGTTTTACAGTATAGGTCTTTTGTGTCTTCAGGTAGGTTTATTTCTAGGTATTTTATTCTCTGATGTGGTGGTCAGTGGGATTATTTCCCTAATTTCTCTTTCTGATCTTTAATTCTCAGTGTATAGGAATGCAAATGATTTCTGTGTATTAATTATGCTTCTTGAAACATTACCAAATTCATTGATAAGCTGTTTTCTGGTAGTGTCTTTAGGATTTTCTTTGTGTAGTATCATGTCATCTGCAGTGGCAGCTTTACTTCTTTACCAGTTAGATTCCTTTTATTTCATTTCTTTTTCTTCTCTGATTTCTGTGGCTAGGGCTTCCAAGACTATGTTGAATAATAGTGGTGAGAGTGGAAATCCTTGTCTTGTACCTGATCTTTCAGCTTTTCACTGTGGAGAACAATGTAACCACTGGGTTTGTCATATATGGCCTTCATTATGTTGAGATTGGCTCCCTCTATGCCCATTTTCTGGAGAGTTTTTATTAAAAATGGTTGTTGAATTTTGTCAAAATCTTTTCTGAATCTATTGAGATGTCATATTTTTATTATTAATTTCTTAAAATGGTACATCACATTGATTGATTTGCAGATACTGAAAACTCCTTGTGTTCCTTGTATAAATTCCATTTGAACATGGTGTACAAACCTTTTAAAGTATTGTTGGATTTGGTTTTCTAGTATTTTGTTAAGAATTTTTGCATGTATGTTCATAAATATTAGCCTGTAATTTTTTTTTGTATGTGCTATCTTTGGTTTTGGTATCAGGTAATGGTGTCCTCAAAGAATGTGCTTGGTAGTGTTTCTTCCTCTGCAATTCTTTGGAAGAGTTTCAGAGGAATAGGTGTTAACTCTTCTCTAAATGTTTAATAGAATTGGCCTGTGAAGCCATCTGGTACTGGACTTTTGTCTTTTTGAAATTTTTAAATGATAGTTTCACTTTCAAGACTTGTGATTTGTCTATGTCTATTTTCTATTTCTTCCTTGTTCAGTCTTAATGTTGTACTTTTCTAAGAATTTGTCCATTTCTTCTGGTTGTCCATTTTACTGGAATATAGTTGCTTTTAATAATCTCTTAAGATCCTTTGTACATCTGCAGTGTCAGTTGTATTTTCTCCTTTTTCTTTTATAATTTTCTTGATTTGAGCCCTCTTTTTTTCCTTAATGAGTCTGACTAAAGGTTTATCAATTTTGTTTTTCTTTTCAAAGAACCAGCTTTTAACTTCATTGATCTTTTCTGTCTTTTGTCTCTATTTCATTTATTTCTGCTCTGAGCTTTATGATTTCTTTCCTCCTCCTAACTTTGGATTTTGCTTCTTCTTTCTCTGCTTGCTTTAGATGGAAGGTGAGATTGTTTCTTTGGGATTTTTCTTGTTTACTGAAGTGACACTGTATTGTTATAAACTTCCCTATTAGAACTGCTTTAGCTGTATCCCATAGACTTTGGATCATTGTGTTTTCATTGTTTTTTGTTTCATTTTTTATTTCATCTTTGATTTCTTTAGTGATTCATTTTTGATTTAGTAGTATATTGTTTTGTTTCCACCTGTTTGAGTTTTTTTTCAGGTTTTTTCCTTGTGGCTCTAGTCTCATAGTGCTGTGGTCAAAATAATTAATGGTATGATTTCAATTTCTAAAAATTTACTGAAGCTTGTTTGTGGCCCAGCATGTGATCTATCCTGGAATGTGCACTTGAGAAGAATATGTATTATTCTGCTTTTGAATGGAATATTTTATAAATATCAATTAAGTCCATCTGATCTAATGTTTCATTTAAGGCCTGTGTTTCCCTATTGATTTTCTGCTTAGATGACTTATTTATTGATGTGAGGGAAGTGTTAAAATACCCCAATATTTTTGTATTACTGTTGATTTCTCCTTTATGGCTGTCAGCGTTTGTCTTATATAGTGTGGTACTCCTATATTGGGTACACATCTATTTGCAATTCTTATATCTTTTTGGATTGATCACTTGATCATTAGGTAGTATCATTTATCAGTTATAACATTCTTTGTTTCAATGTCTATTTTATCTGATATGAATATTGCTGGCACAGCTTTATTTTATTTTAGATTTTAATGGCCACACTCATGGTGTATTGAAGTTTCCAGGTAAGGGATTGAATACAGTCAGTAGCTGTGACCTATGACAGAGCTTGGCTACTCCAGATCCTTTACCCACTGCACTGGGCTGGGGACTGAACTTGTGCCCCCACAGCCATCTAGGCCACTGACATTCAGTTCTTAACCTACTGTGCCATAATGGGAATTCTGAGCCAGCATTATTTTGATTTCCATTACTATGGAATATCTTTTTCCATTCTCCAGTCTGTATGTGTCCCTAGATCTGAAGTAGGTTTCTTGTAGACAGCATATTTATGCATCTTGCTTTTGTATCTATTCAGCTAGTCTATATTTTTTGATTGGAGTATTTAATCCATCTACATTTAAGGTAAATCTATACCTATATATATTTACTTACTGACATTTTCTTAATTATTTTGGATTTGTTATTGCTGGACTTTTTCTCTCCCTCTTTTGTTCTGTTCTCTTGTGATTTGATGGCTATATTTCATGTTGTATTTGGAATGTTTTTTCTTTTATACGAATGTATCTACTGTAGGTTTTTGGTTTGTAGTTCCCATGAGTTTTTGATATAGCATTACAAGTATATATATATATATATATATATATATAAATTAAGTTGCAAGTGAATTTTCAAGTGAATTTTAATTTCAATTGAAGTTTCAATATTCTGCATTATTCCTCTCCTCTTTTCATGATTGCTCTTTTTGATATCATATTTGTATGTGGATGATTTCCTACTTTTATTTTACGTTTGTCTTGAGTTTTCCTTTCTGTAATTTTCTTGCATCTAATTTTGGCCTTTTTTCTACCTAGAGAAGTCCCCTTAGCATTTATTGTAAAGCTGGTTTGGTGGTGCTATATTCTTTTAGTTTTGCCTTTCTGTAGAGCTTTTGATTTCTCCATTGAATCTGAATAAGAGCCTTGTTGAGTAGAGAATTCTTGTTTTTTTCTCTTTCACCACTTTAAATAAATCATACTACTCCCTCGGGCCTGCGGAGTTTCTGCTGAAAAATCAGTGGATAATCTTATAGGGTTTGCCCTCTACATTATTTGTTGCTTTTCCCTTGTTGCTCTTAATATTTTTCCTTGTATTTAATTTTTGTCATTTTTATTAATATGTGTCTTAGCATGCTCCTCTTTGGGTTTATCCTATATGTGACTCTCTGCACTTCCTGGACTTGAGTATTTCCTTTACCATATTAGGAAAGCTTTCTACTGTAATCTCTTCAAATATTTTCCCAAGCCCTTTCTCTCTTCTCCCTCTGCAACACCTATGATGCAAATATTGGTACTTTTCATGTTGTCCTAGAGGGCTCTTGGACAGTCCTCTTTTCTTTTCATTATTTTTTCTTTATTCTCTTCCACTTTAGTGATTTCCACCACTCTTTCCCCCCTCACTTTTTGGTTCTTCTGTCTCAGTTATTCTGCTATTGATTCCTTCTAGTGTATTTGTAATTTCTGATATTGTATTATTCACTTTTATTTGTTTACTCTTTAAATCTTCTAGCTCTTTGTTAAGCATTTCTCATAACTTTTTGTTCTTGTTGCACCCACAGCATGTGGAAGTTCCCAGGCCATGAATCGAACCTGCACCACAGCAGTGACCTGAGCTTCTGCAGTGGCATCATAAGATCCTTAACTCACTACACCACCACCCATTTCTTTAATTTATTTATCTGTGCCTTCATTCTTTTATTGAAATCTTGAATCATCCTTACTTATCATTACTCTGACTTCTTTTTCAGGTAGATTTGTTATCGTCTCTTTATTTAGTTGTTTTTGTGGGTTTTTATCTTGTTCTTTTGTCTAAAACATATTGCTTTGTCATCTCATTTTTTGTAACTCTCTGTGTTTGTGGTCTCCTTTCAGTAGGTGGCAGGGCTTTAGCTACTCTTGTTTCTGGTTTTTATCCCTTGCTGAGTGGAACAGCTTCTTGTTCCTCTAGGGGGCATGACTGTGTCAAGAGGTCTGTAAAGGTTGCTGTGGGCTCAGTACAACTTTAGGCAACCTGTATAGGCTTAAATTTTTTCTGGTATGAGAGCTGTTCTTTGTTTGGATGACTGTACCTCTTTCATCAGTGTATATTGGACCTTATCCCATTGATAGCAGCTGTGACTGATGTTGTTGTGACTAGAGCCTGCACTTGGTATACAATGGGGCCTCTTATTTTCTCTGTGCTTGTCACAGTACTGTAAGGGGCAGGGACTACACCCTATTTGTTGGAATGGGAAGCTCCCAGGTCTGTTTCTGATCAGCATTTTGTTTTTAATTTTTTAAAAAATTTCCATTATAGGTGGTTTACAGATTTCTGTCAATTTTCCAACTACCCAGCATGGTGACCCAGTTACACAAACATATATATATATATATATGGAGAGAGAGAGAGAGAGAGAGAGAGAGAGAGAGAGAGAGAGAGAGAGAGATTCATCACAAGTGACTAGACATAGTTCCTGGTGCTATATAGCAGGATCTCCTTGCTTTTCCATCCCAAAGGCAATAGTCTACAACTGTTAAGCCCAGACTCCCATGCCATCCCACTCCCTCCCGCACCCTCTTGGCAACCACAAGTCTGTTCTCTAAGTCCGTGATTTTCTTTTCTGTAGAAAGGTTCATTTTTGCCATCTATTAGATTCCAGATATAAGTGATATCATACAGTGTTTGTCTTTCTCCTTCTGACTTACTTCACTCAGTATGAGGGTCTCTAATTCTATCCATGTTGCTGCAAATGGCATTATTTTATTCTTTTTTATAGCTGAGTACTATTCCATTGTGTATGTATACCACATCTTCCTAATCCAATCATCTGTCGATGGACATTTGGGTTGTTCCAATGTTTGGCTACTGTGAAAAGTGCTGCAATGAACATGCGTGTGCGGGTGTCTTTTTCAAGGAAAGTTTTGTCCAGATATATGCCCAAGAGTGGGATTGCTTGGTCATATGGTAGTTCTATATATAGTTTTCTAAGGTACCTCATACTGTTTTCTAGAGTGATTGTACCAGCTTACATTCCCACCAACAGTGCAGGAGGGTGCCCTTTTCTTCACACCCCTTCCAGCATTTGTTGTTTGTGGACTTATTAATGAGTGAGGTTGTACCTCGTGGTAGTTTTCACTTGCATTTTTCTAATCATCAGTGATGCTGAGCAATTTTTCATGTGCCTGTTGGCCATCTGTATATCTTCTTTGGAGAAATGTCTATTCAGGTATTTTGCCCATTTTTAAGTGGGGTTGCTGGCTTTTTTGCTGTTGAGTTGTGTAAGTTGTTTGTATATTTTTGAGATTAAGCCCTTGTCAGTTGCATCATTGGACACTATTTTCTTCCATTCTGTAAGTTGTCTTTTAGTTTTCTTTTTGGTTTCCTTTGCTGTGCAAAAGCTTGTCAGCTTGATTAGATCCCATTGGTTGATCTTTGCTTTTATTTCTGTTGCTTTGGGAGACTGACCTGAGAAAACATTTGTAAGGTTGATGTCAGAGAATGTTTTACCAATGTTTTCTTCAAGGAGTTTAATGGTGTCTTGTCTTATATTTAAGTCTTTAAGCCATTTTGAGTTTATTTTTTTGCTTAGCATTTGAGTGTGTTCTAGTTTCATTGATTTACATGCAGCTGTCCAGGTTTCCCAGCAATACTTACTGAAAAGACTGTCTATTCCCCGTTTTATGTTCTTGCCTCCTTTGTCAAAGATTAATTGACTGTAGGTGTCTGGGTTTATTTCTGGGGTCTCTATTCTGTTCCATTGGTCCGTATTTCTGTTTTGGTACCAGTACCACACTCTCTTGATTACTGTGGCCCTGTAATATTGTCTGAAATCTGGGAGAGTTATGCCTCCTGCTTGGTTTTCATTCCTCAGAATTGCTTTGGCTTTTCTGGGTCTTTTGTGGTTCCATATAAATTTTTTGATTGTTTGTTCTAGTTCTGTGAAGAACCGATCAGCATTTCTGATCTGCAGTTTGAGGTAGGAGGTGTAGCATTCCCATGAGGGGAGTAGCCACTGAGTATTCCTCTTCTGGAGGTGTTCACCTTTAGTGTTCTCTATTGTGTCATCTTTTACCCATTGTCTGGGCTCACAAAGTACATTCTTGTTAGTACTGTTCTTGGCCCTACACTAACCATAATTATGTCAGTAATTGGCCTGGGCATCTCCCAGGCATTGTTTTCACCTGGCCACCAGCATAGATCCACTGTGGTCAGGACCCAGGGCTGCAACATTTGGGCACCTGGGTCTTCCCTGAAAGTTATGGGGCAGCTCAGATTCTGGCCTGGTACAACATCTACCTATAACATCTACCTGGTACAACATCTACCTGGTACAACATCTACACCCACAAAGCCCACATTTGCTAAAGCCAGACATCTTTCAGCTGTGGGAGCACTCCTTTTTCATTCAGATGTTTCAGATAAATTGCTTAATCTTTAAGGCCAGCACTGTATGTGTAAATCCATGGTTTGTGCAGCCCAGGGGAGAGGTTTCAGCTCTTCCTTGTTAGTCACATGTTCCCTGGGGCTCAGCTCGGGTTTCAGCCCCACTTCTACATGTGAGCAACCCGCCAATGACTTCAAGTACAGAGCAGGGTAGGGTGGTATTCAGTGTATATGGGAAATCAGGGTGGGACCACACTCAACGCATAAGGGTTGGAGGGTGTGGGGTGGCAATAGGGGGTGCAGTCCAGCTCAGGTGGTAGACTCATCCAGAGACCACAGAGGAAAAGGCCTGTGTGGAGAAGACTACACTGGCAGCCTTGCCCCTCACACATCACTTAAATGGTTCTTAGCCTCCATAGCAGCCTGGGCCTCCTTTCCAAATATTTCTGTTTGGAGCACCCTGCCCTCTCACTCCTCTAGGCTGTCTCACATAGCCAAAAACTATTCTACCCCCTGGTCTGTTTTTCATGTCTCATGGTCCAGCATTCAGACTTTACCTGTATCAGCAGACATGTGTCTTAGGCTTGATCATGCAGGGTGATTGCATGGGCAATCACATGGGTCTCATTCTGTACTGCCTGCCACAGACCAGTTGCTGTGCTTACCTCTAAGCCTCTAAAGTTCCCTTCCTGTCCCAGCTGGTTTTCCCACTGGTTAGGGGACTCCCCCACGTGTGGCAACCTTTCCTCTCCTTCAGGTCCTTCCCTGGGGTACAGGTCCTGCCTCAATTCTGCCTATTTTATTTTTTTCTCTTTTGTCCTACCCAGCTACATGGTGATTCTTCTTGTCCTTTCAGCTGTTTAAGTTCCTGTCAGAATTGTTCCATTTGTTGATGCATCTGTCAGAAGAGGTGAACTCCATGCCCTACTCTGCCATCTTGATCCTACAAGATGTCCTTTATTATCGGTAATTAGATTAAATGTAAACAAATTAAGTCCTCCAATTAAAAAGACACAGATTGGCAAAATGAATAAAAAATCACAATCCCACCATATGTTATCTACATGAGACACACTATATGTTTTAAAATATATAAATGGTTGGGAAGTCAAAAGATGGAAAAATATGCGTAATGCAATAGTATCCCAAAGAGCTGGAGAGGAGTTCTCTTGTAGGCAGTGGGTTAAAGGTCTGGCATTGTCACCATAGCAGTGTGGGTCACTGCTGTAGTGTGGGTTTGATCCCTGGCCTGGCCCTGGAACTTCCATATGCCATGGCATGGTGAAAAAAAATAAAAGAGCTAGAATGGCTATACTAATATTGGACCTAATAGATTTTATGACAAAAATTTTACTGGACACAAAACATTGTTTCTGGAAAATTATATTATTATAATTTTAGTAAATGGATCAATCATCAAGAAAACAAAACAATTATAAATGCATATGCACCTAATTACACATCCCCAAAATACATAAAGCAAAAACAGAGTTTATAATTCAAAAAGATACATGCACCTCTATGTTCACTGCAGCACTATTCACAACAGCCAAGACATGGAAACAACCTAAAAGCCAATTGACAGATGAATGGACTAAGATGTATAAGAAGATAGTTATATACAATGGAATACTCAGCCATAAAAAAGAACAAAATAATGCCATTTGCAGCAACATGGATGGAACTAGAGATTCTCATACTAAGTGAAGTCAGAAAGAGAAAGGCAAATACCATATAATATCATTTATATGTGGAATCTAAAATATGGCACAAATGAACCTATCTACCAAACATAAACAGATTCACAGACATAAAGAACAGATTCGTGGTTGCCAAGGGAGAGGGGGAAGAGAGCAGGATGGACAGGGAGGTTGGGGTGGGTAGATGCAAACTATTACATTTAGAATGGATAGACAATGAGAGCATACTGTACAGTGCAGGGAACTATATCCAGTCTCTTGGGATAGAACATGATGGAAGATAATGTGAGAAAAATAATGAATATATATGTATTACTGGGTCACTTTGCTGTACAGAAGAAATTGGTACAACACTGTAAATCAACTATACTTTAATAAAAACTTTTTAAGTAAAAAAATAGAGTTTAAGAGAGAAACAGACAATTCAGCAATAATTGGAATTTTCAGTACCCCACTTTCAATAATGGAAAGACTAACTCAGCAGAAAACCAACAAGTAAATAGATTGTTTCATCACTACAGTTCCTTTTTTTTTTTTTGGTCTTTTTGTCTTTTTAGAGTCACAGCACCTGCAACATATGAAGGTTCCCAGGCTAGGGGTCTAATCAGAGCTACAACTGCTGGTCTATGCCAGAGCCACACCAACAGCAACACCAGATCCAAGCCACATCTGTGAGCTACCACAGCTCATGGCAACGCCGGATCCTTAACCCACTGAGTGAGGCCAGGGATCAAACCCGCAACCTCATGGTTCATAGTCAGATTCATTTCCACTGCACCACTACAGGAACTCCTGTTTCAACATCATTATAAATTAAGTAAACATAACTGAAATATATAGGATTTCACCCAACATTCTTCATGTACACATTCTTCTCAACTGTATATTAAACATTTTCCAGGATATACCATATGTGAGACCATAAATAAGTCTCAGTAAATGTAAAATATTAAAATCATACAAGGTATGTTCTCTGTGCAATGGAATAAAATAAAAAATGAGTAGCAAAAAGAAATTTGGTAAATTCAAGAATCTGTGGCAATTAATCAAATACCCCTAAATAACCAAAGGTTTAAATTAGAAATCACAAAGGATATTAGAAAATACTTTGATGTGAATCTAAAAGATGACAACATACCAAAACTAATGGGATGCAGCAAAAGCAGTACTTAGAAAAATTTTACCATAAATGCCTACATTAAAAAATAAGAAATATCTCAAATTAGTAACTAAATCTTCCACTAAAGAAACTAGAAAAAGAACTAAACATCAAGTAAGAAGAAGGAAAAAATTAAGAAGGAAATAAATAAATAAATAGAATACAATAATCAGAAAAACTAAATGCAAATTCTTTGAAACGTTCAACAAAATTGACAAACTATGGTTAGACTGACCAAGAAAAAAGGAGAATAAAGTCAATTTTCTGAGGGCAAGAATGAAGGAGGGGATATTGGTGCTAATCATGCAAAAATAAAAACAATTTTAAGAAATGCTGTGAACAATAGTATACCAAGAAATTAGATAATTCAGATGAAATTAACAAATTCCTAGAAAGACCTAACTCTGAAAACCGATTCAAAAAAAAATGAATATCTTAATAGATCTATAACAAGTAGGAAGACCGAATTATTAAAAATTTAAAAACTCATGTAGAAAAACCATCTCAGATATATTCACTAGTAAATACTATCAAATGTCTTAAGATCTTTTCAAAAAATTGAATAAGAGGAAATACTTCCCAAACATGGGACTGGTATACTCTGACACCCAAAGCAGACAAAGATGTCCAAGAAAAGAAAATTACGGACCAATCATTTTTTATGAATGCATATGAAAAAGTCTTCAACAAAATACTAGTAAAATGAATCCAAGATATAAAAAAATGCACACCATGTTCAAATGGGAATCATCTCAGGAAACTACAGTTTATTCACACATGAAAACCAATGCAGAGAGATTGGATTAAGATGCCGGAATAGAAGGACTGGAGCTCAACTTCTCTCCCAAAAAACAGCAAAACTACAACCAAATGACGAGTATCCTTCAACCAAATGGACTGTAAACTTCCAAAAAAGATATTCTACTCCAGAAGACAAGAGACCACATCAAGAGGTAGGAGGGGCAATTACACGATAGAAGCAACCCCATACCTCCCAAGTGGGAAGCCCCACAGACTGAAAAGTAACTGTATCACAGAGACTCAGCTACAGGACTGAGAGTTCTGAGCCCCACATCAAAACCCCATGCCTGGGGATCAGGCACAGGGAGACAGAGCCCCCGGAGCATCTGGCATTGAAGGCCAGCGGGGCTTGTGTGCAGGAGTTCCACAGGACTGGGGGAAACAGAGACCCCATCCTTGAAAGGCACACACAGACTTTCACGTGCACTGGGTCCCAGGGCAAAGCAGTCTCCAGAGGAATCTGGGTGCAACCTGACTGCAATTCTTGGAGGATCTCCTGGGAAAATAGGGGTGACTGTGGCTTGTTGTGTGGGAAGGGCATTGGAGAAGAAGCCCTCGGGAATATTCATCAGCCTGTATTTCTCTGGAGGGGGCCATTTCTGGGAAAATCTGGTCCCTCCCATCAGGGCTGAGAAGCCCCAGGCCAGACAATAATCCAGGTGGGATCACAGCCCCACCCATCAATAAACAGGCTGCCTAAAGACCCCTCAGGCACACAGCCAGCCTCTAATCTCATCCAGAGACAAAGCCCCACCCACCAGAGGGAGAGGAATCGACCCCACCTACCAGTGGGCAGGCATCAGTTCCTCCCATCAGGAAGCCTACAGCAAGCCCCGCCCATACCAGCTTTAGTCACAGGGGAGGCAAACACCAGAACTAAGAGAGGCTACACCTCTATTGTTGGCAAAAAGGTCACCACACCAAAAACCTATAAAATTGAAAAGACAGAAAACTCTAACCCAGATAAGGGAGAAAGAGAAAAGCCCAGAAAAACAGTTCAGTGATTACCAGCCTCTCAGAAAGAGACTTTAGACTGTTGATGCTGAAGATGATGCAAGGCATTGGAAATAGACTGGAGGCAAAGACTGATCATTTACAGGAAACACTGAGCAGAGAAATACAAGCTGTAAAAACTAAACAAGAAGAGATCAAAATACAATAACTGAAATAAAAAATTCATTAGAAGCAGCCAACAATAGAATACAGGAGGCAGAAGAACACATCAGTGAGGTGGAGGACAG